>CM059186.1:71564884-71919403 GCA_030323885.1 Branchipolynoe longqiensis | reverse complement strand
GGCGGATTAGGGCTGATCCGATTCACGTGATGCGCATAATGTAAACCACCTAAGCGAGGTAGTCTACGTGAATCGATTCCTGTGATGGGGATAATTTGTGGCCGTGTGGACGTAACCGAATTGTGTGAAGCGACTTATGACGTCACACGCATGCGCGGTCGGTGGATTTATTTGTTGGCTTCCGGTAACTTGCCATAAGGTTACGAGAACTCGAACAAGCAACACCGACCCAACAAATCACAGCCCAGAAAGTAAACAACGATGTCGTCCAGCTACGCTGCCGCCCACCCTCCCAACCGCAAGGACAATTGGGAGCACCATGAGGTCCTGTCTCTCATAACCCTGTGGTCAGAGGACACAATTCAGCGCGATTTGGACCAGTGTGGCCGTAACATCGCTATCTATCGGCGGATTGCGATCCGACTGGCACGCCTCACCGGGGATCAGCGTGGTGAGAGGAATGCGACGGCGTGCCGCACCAAGATTAAGAGCCTCACACAGGCATACAAAAAGGATAAGGACAATAACAAGTAAGTACCTTTGGTTTGTTACGAAAACTAACTTCCCGTGCTGTCGACGACTTTGTCATTCCTTAAATACATTTTGAGGGCCAAATAGTAAAGACTCCATTCTCTCCCCCCCCCCCACCCCCCTGTTTTTTTGTGAGAAAAAAAATGTGTGCTAACGTGGGAATACAGTATACTGAACTGCTACTTCGTCCAACTTTTGATAAGGGCCTGAAAAGGCCCTGATAAGACGAGTAGGTAGCGATTATTGCTAGGGGGCGGTGCCAATACAATCTATACAATTTTCCAACGACCTGATAACGCCCTGATAAGACGAGTATGTATCGATTCATGCTAGGGGGCGGGGGCAATACAATCTCTAAAAAATCTCCAATGTCCTGATAACGCCCTGATAAGACGAGTATGTATCGATTATTGCTAGGGGGCGGGGCCAATACAATCTAAAAAATGTTCTAACGACCTGATAACGCCCTAACAAGACAAAGTATGTAGCGATTATTGATACGGAGGCGGGATCAAACACAATCAAAAACATAAATCATATGTAGTAGGATTTACATTTGCAGGTGAAGGCCTTTATTCATAGCAACATGGTTTTCAAACGGCGGAATATAAAGCGCAAAGTAAAGTTTGTACATACGTGCACAATTATTGTTTATAAGTGATATAACTTAACTCAAATGTACCATTTGTTTGCAGCCGCAGTGGGAGGGACCGGCAAACGTTCCGCTACTTTACGCAGATGGATGCTATCCTCGGCACCAGACCCACCACAGATCCCGTCGCGTACTCCGACTCGTTCGCTATCAACGTGGATAGAGGTAGGGGCAAGCGTCTTTTACCATTGTAACTTTGCTTTACTCATAGGTCTTAATAAGTCAACCCCCACAGGAGGCAGCGCTAACCCTTCACATACTTGCATCTGATGCATTTGATATTGGGAAAGCGAGCGACAACGGGTCCCAAATTATATTGTATAGTATCAACTGGTTAATAAGCTTCAACCATACTACCTCGAGAGTTGTTTTACATGAAGCGAACTAGGTGAGGCGAACTAGATGAGGCGACTCACGATTATAGTGTGCCGAACATAATCATTGTATTAGTTTGCAATGATCAAATTTTCTCCTGGCCAGTCAAACCCTAAAAATACATGTTGCAAAGAATTGTGTCCACAGCTAGCAGTGTGATATAGAAATTTGCGCGTCAATTACAGCGGTGGCGATTACACTATCATTTATAAACATACTTTCATAAACGTGTTCATATAAAATAGCTCCACAACTGGTTTCTATAAACCGATTATTATCATTCGAGTGAGCTCTAATCTGCCTCAGCGTCGCGTTTACACCCCGAATGTGAGTCGAACTATACGAATCGAACTACGTTAGGCGGCTTAAGCCAGCCCTCTATACAGGCGTTTTACATCCTACACATTACGCTCTCTATTGGCATAAATTGAACTATTTCAGCCAAACATTATCCCCAAATTATGTTTCATGGATATTTGAACTAACATCCCATCTTACAGCATACAATATAATTGCTACTTTCTTATCCAGACAACACACAAGAGCTGGTGCTTGGCGCGGAGGAGGAAGTTGACAACTCCATCCTCGTCGACGCGGAGGTCGACCTCGCGAGTGAGGCGTCAGCTCTCTCGAATGTGGAGGCCACCCAAGAGACTGCACCAGCCATAGAGCCCACCCAAGCCACCCCACCTACCCAAGCAGCCCAGCCCGGTAAGGATATTTCTAGTACATAAAATGTACAAAGTATTTTGTCACATGTGTTCATGGTGAACTACAAAAACCAACATGTACCTCAGTTCACATAACATAACCAATTATAGTGTTATTAAACACCTGATGTGGTGTGCGTAACATGTGTAACAGTTTCGATGCCCATGCTGTAGTAACAGACACAAAACCTTAACCATGGTGTACACCTTATTTTTATAAGATGCGGGTGTACAAGAATATTTCATGGTCACTTTTAGTACAGGCTAATTACCTGGCAACGTGAAGGCGTTTAATCAAACAGTATGTTGCCATTGTAAGTTACCGCTGGGCTAAATGTACAATAACCATTTGTTACTTAAATTTTTGGGATCAAAAGTATGCCTAGGTGAACTATTTATCTCAGGCAACATTAATATTTCATCTCCAAGGTGACCCAAATTTAACCTAAGTCATGGGAATAAGATAAAGACCCAATACATTATACATTTTGTGAAAGCTGGAATAATTTCCTATCCAGCTATGTATATTTTATTATGATGTTCAAAAATCGCTACCTGTCCCGATATGACCTTAGATGTTGCTAGGACATACAACAACAAACAAACCAACATGTAGGACGGTACATACATGTGCAGTCTCACTATATTAACTGCTGTGTTACAATTAAACCAGTGTAGGGAAAATCACGTTCTGAACTCACAATGGCTTTTCATTTTAATACTGATTATCCCGTACCAAAGTCGGAAAGGGTTAAGCGATTTAGTTGATGCGATTTACTTGAGGCGAATGATCGGGGTTAACGGCAAAAGTTGATTCTGTATATTCGCTTTTTGTATATTACAGGTTTGCGCAGAAAGAAAGGAAAGGCGGTGGGCAAGACGGAACGGGTCCTGGACGCCATACTCACGCAATTCGTTGGTGCACAGGCAGCGTCGGCCACCATCGTGAACGAGCGGGAAGAAAACCGCATCAACGTAAACCGCGAGATTGAGGAGAGGCGGGAGCAGCACCAGGATGCTCGCGAGCAGGCTCGCGAGGAGCGCCAGGATGCTCGTGACCAGGCTCGCGAGGAGCGCCAGGATGCTCGTGACCAGGCTAGTGAGGAGCGCCAGGATGTGCGCGAACAACTGCGGGAGCAACGGCAAGCGGCGCGGGAGAGGCTGCGGCAGCAAGAGCAGCGGCAGCACGAGGAACGCATCGTGCAGCTGATCATGGCCATCCACAATCCTGCCCATGCGGCCACACAGCAGTTCCGCAGTGCTACCATCGATGGGGTGACGCGCATCACCCTGGTCACCCCCCAAGCAGGACCATCGCATTCGACCCCCAATACCAGTTTCCTTTAACTTTTGGGTGGGTTCTTTTTAACCGGTGACGTAGTTCAAATAACTGTATATATATCTTTAACTTTCCTATTGTAATAAATTCTTACAGTAGTTCCCAAAATCAAACCCTTGTTCACTTTGTTCACTAATTCAGCACAGTACACAACCATGAGTTATCAGGGTACTTATTCCTACATAGACGGTCACTTAATATCTCCAGTCATGTCATGCCGACAATTGTCAACATCTTGTTTCCCTTCCAAACGTAAAACGCCTGCGACATGGTTGTGTATTGCACTGAAATCTAAAGGCGTACTAGGTAAGGCGAACTAGCTAAGGCGAACTATCTAAGGCGAACTAATTAACGCGAATTAGTTCATGATTCAAGAACTGAAGTAGTGCATGAACGCGTCTCGCACCTCATGTCCACTTCTGTCGTACTCGTTGTCGTGGGCGACGTGTTGTGGGTCATCAAAGGCCCCGCCCTCCCACTGCGCGTCAAATGTTTCCTTGTGCACTTCACAGATATTGTTCAATGTGAAGCACACAAGCAGAACTTTGGTGACCTCCTCTGTCTTTATGTCCGTACGACGCGAGAGAATCCTCCAGCGGGCCTTACACCGGCCGAAGGTATTCTCGATCGTCATACATGCACGGGACAGACGATAGTTGAAGTTGGTTTTCTCCGGGGAAAGCAGACCCGTATCAGCAAACGGCTTCATTAGCCAGGGACGCAGTGGGTAGGCGGGGTCCCCAAGCACCACAACAGGCACAGTCACATTGCCCAGCGTGCGCGGCCTCTCCTCGAACAGCTCCCCAGCCTCACCTTTCGCATACAAGGTGGAGTTTACCAAAACTCGCGCGTCGTGTACTCTACCGGGCCAACCCGCAGCTATGTTCATGACCTTGTATTCGGGGTCACAGAGTACTTGAGCGACAATCGAGTAGAATCCTTTCCGGTTGTGGTAAACCGTATGGTGCCGCTGGGGAGCGACGATCGGGATGTGGGTCCCATCGATGACGCCGCCGCAGTTGGGGAATCCAAATCGGTTCTCGAAACCCTCGATGATCTCGGTGAGGCGGGCAGGCGTAGGCATGTGTATGTATTTTGGCAATAGTACTCGAACTATCGCAGCACAGGTATCCATGAAAATGTCACAGCATGTGGACTTGCCAATACCAAAGAGGTGACCTATGCTGCGATAGTCCGATCCTGTTGCCAAAAGCCACAGGGTAACCGCTACCCGCAACTCGACTGGAATGGATCTGAAATGATTTGACAAAACACAAACACGTTTTAATATACGGCGAATGGACAGTGCGCACAAAATTATACTTAACATGTGCAGTTGTACATGGCCTCACCCCCCCCCCCATCCTCTAATCCAGGTTATGTAGTTGGGGTAGAGATTTCCGCGTATAAAGTGGAATAAAATCATTAATAATCCCAACAAATCCAATGGTACCCCAACAGTTTAGGGAAAGTTGAACCTTCTATGTCCATATTGTAGCTATGGGGCCAAACGCAGACAAGCAGCGATGTGGTAAGTACGTTATGTTTCGGGGAAAAACCACCAGTATCAACTCACCGTCGCATGTTAGTGTCTGCCCGCCTGATATGCACCTTGAGTTGGTCGACCACGTGTTGAAAGGTCGCCCGCCTCATGCGGAAATTTGCCACCCACTGTTTGCCCCCGAACGTGCCGAGAACGATTTCTGTCCACCAATGCGAGGACCTAGCAACGACGGCACAAAATGTATGTCAACAATCACTTCAAGGGATACCAATGTGTCACCAAACAGTGTGATATCTATTTGGAATTGTGTAAGTCTGATTTTCCAAATCCGGTTACAATGTGGCGCATAATACGCGTTACATAAGCGGAGGGAAAAAGTTATATGAAAATATAATCGTGACAATTGTAGAACACGCCATCCAAACTAGTTCGAATCATGTAAGTCACCTTTCAGAAAGCGGGTTACGATCGGCCCCGCGGGTGATCACCAATTCAAGCGGTAAAAACATTTATATGAAACACTAACATTTCTGCAAACAGCATCGAATTTTGTCTGATTCGTGTAAGTCGGATCATATAAATCGCATCACAATTTCCCCTATACTACTCCTGACAGCAAGCGATACAAAACCTTACCTGAAAAACAAACCCGTCCCAACTAGTTCGACTCATGCAAGTCGCCTTTCACAAATCGCCTTTCAATCCGCTGGATTTGCAAGCAATGTTGTCTTGTTTCTATTAAATACTTCACCTTTTTGTCTACCATTTCTGATTCACCCCTTTGTTTTATTACCCAATTGGAAATTGTGGAATTTAATTTGGGCACATAGTTGTTGACGCCATGAGTCTGACGGTCAGACTCACAATATCCCAACTTGCACAATTATCTCTGTGTAATACTTTCACCGTAAATTGCTGTAAGGTTACAATTAAATACTTCAGATGCTCCTATTCATTTGCGCATTAAGCTATTTGCTATGCATCGGATGGAAATCTTATCAATTAATTTTAGCAACAAAATATACAACCACGGGCATGGCGCTCAAAGTGGCACGGCCCTCAAACTACGACACCGGGGAAAAACATAGAACAATGTTGGCAATTAAATCGCGCACAACAATACTGTCATCACAATCGTGAAATAACTGTACAAACAAAACACACCATACTACCAACTAATCCGATTCAGGTAGGTCGCCTTGTGTAATGCGTCCTAAAAGTCTGGCCATCTTTTGCGCACAAGCGTATGTGATAACCATGGTAAAAAGCACACTCACTTTTCGCTATACAAACACGCAATGATAGGTCCTAACAAAGGAGTCTACATGTTAACAAGCAACTTTGATCGCCGTAGTTACATTCTCCCACAGTTTCGTGACAGCATTATGCTTACATAAACAATCAACACGGGTAGCTCGTAAAACACCCTACGTAGATACACACCAACAAAATATGTTGTCACAACGTACCTTTCCCTCGACCACACTTGGCGTACCACGGGGGGTTGTACGGCCATCACTGTCAGTATCTGCATGAAGAACCATCCACGCTCTGCCTCCTGTTTGCGCTCGAAATCATCCAGCCTCCTTTGTGAACCGGCCATTATTCCCCCCACATCTCGTCTTCCCCGATCTCGTCCATCTCGTGCATCTGGTAGCTCTACTAGATACATGTTTGATCAGCGACGTTGGCCAATCACCCCGCAAACCAACCCACTCGCTATTTGTTCCGCCATTGTTCTTGGTCAAAACTGTCATGCGCAGATATCCACTTCCGCCTTAAACCGATTCACGCAGTGCCCGTGTGGACGCGACCCAGTTTCAAAACACTTTCAACTCTGCCCATGTGAACGGGCGCTAATTCGACTCCTTTAGTTTGCCTTGTCTAGGTCGCCTCACATTTTGCCCGTGTGAACACGGCTTATAACTGCATAACTTATCTGGGTTTTATCTAACGCCTTGGACGCCATCGCTACAGGTAGATCACATTGAAACAGGGTAGCACCTAAACCATATTTAGATGCATCCACTTGGATTATAATTTTCTCGTTCTATCGAAATATTTTAGAATAGGTGCTCTACTTAAAAGTCCTTTCAATTCTTTAAAACCACTACTCTGAGCTTCTTCCCAGTGCCATGCTACAATTTTCTGCATTACAGTTCTCAATGGTTTGGTATTTTGGGCCATGTTCAGTATGAACTTACTGACATATCCAATTGTGCCTAAAAAACACTGTACTGCTGCCTTATTTGTGGGACTTGGCATGTCTATAATTGCTTGTATTCTGTCCGCATTCGGTATTTCTTTACCATGTTTTGTGCTGTTATGTTGGTTGGCACAGCATCCAGTGTGTCTATGCCCGCCAAAAGTCCTAACTTGACACACGCTTGTTTACCCAGGATGGCACTCCCGGCATCAGTCACATGAAATCGCAGTTCTGTTCCATGTACGTTCAGCGTAGTCTCCCCATTGGGTTGTATTCGGTGACCGCCATAAGTGACCAATTGACACTTTGATGGTGTTAAACTAGCACTTGTGAGTTTCTTGTATGTGTCCAGAGGCAAAATATTAGCCTCAGACCCCGTGTCCAGTTTAAGCGATATATCTTGTTCGTCAACAACTAATGTTGTATACCATAGATCAATGTTGGTTACTTTATCGTTGTAGATCGTCCCCACAAACAAATCGTACTCGTCCTCCTCCACTTGTTGCTGTACACACTGCTCACCACCATTGTTTGGATCAACATCAATTTTGTAAATCGGTGCAGTGTGTTGTTGCTTCTTCTCAAGTCGGCAAACCTTCACGAAATGTCCGATCTTGTGACAACCAGAACATTCTTTCCCCCGTGCTGGGCAGCTACCCTTAGCATGATTGTAGCCACAACGACCACAAAGTGATGTCGCCGTAGGAAAGCTGTGTTGATAGCGAGTTGTTGATGGCTGTATCCATGGAGATGCGCATGCATTTTGACCTCCTTTCCTGACATAGTTAGTTGCCGATGGCATCCACTTGATTATTATTGTTCTTGTTTACTTGTGTTGCCATATTTTCACTTAACCGACACATTTGAATGCACTGTTCCAACGACAACTTAGGATACTGTAACAACTTATCCCACAGTTCATCATCCTTCACGCCACACACAATCCGATCACAGAGTAACGAAGCTTCCAAAGTTTCATATTGTATGCGATGCTTCAATTCTCTGATGTACGTGTCAATGTTTTCACTCGACTGATTATAAGAATTAAACTCATACCTCACAACCGTGATGTTCGTCTTGCCTTCACAATAATGAGTAAAGGCAGCAATTAACAGTGCAATCTTGTCTCTGTCTGCAGTATCAAATTCAAAAGTCCTGTGTATCTTCTGCGCCTCACTCCCGGCTACATGCAGAAAAACATAACACTGAACCTTCTCAGATTTTGTCGACACTCCTGCAGCTGTCAAATAAATCTTAAATGAATGAAGCCACGTCCTGTAGTTTTAACGGCCATTTTCTCATCCAAATTCAATGGTCCCGGGGCT
This sequence comes from Branchipolynoe longqiensis, assembly GCA_030323885.1. Taxonomy (NCBI): domain Eukaryota; kingdom Metazoa; phylum Annelida; class Polychaeta; order Phyllodocida; family Polynoidae; genus Branchipolynoe; species Branchipolynoe longqiensis. The sequence goes on along the minus strand of CM059186.1, from coordinate 71,910,761 downwards.
TTCAATCCCGACAGTGCCATACCGAAGAGTTCAACCCGTAATATCTGACACCATGTAAAAGACGTCTGAACACCATGAGCTTTGTAATGTAACTGTTTATTTAGAACCCCTTGGCCTGACATCATCAGTCCTTATCCGGCCTGACCTCTGACCTCAGATCCATATATTACAGTGATGGTTGTAACCTGGCAAGAGAGGCAAATACTGTAATCGGCCAGGTTATAAGTTTGTCGTGAGGACATCGTCATGTGAAACAACAATACAATCTAGGCCACGCTGAGCTATGTGCCGCACCGCCACCTGCCTGGTGTCCATGTCAAAGGACATCCTGCTCAGCGCATCCATGAATGGGATGTCCCTGCCATGTTTATGCTTTATTATGACTTCAGTGCTGGCAAGCGCCGTGAATAACCAGATCTCCCTCGCGCATGCCGTTATCACTGGGTCTTTCCGTGCACCCGATGTCAGAGCCTGTTGTGACACTGCGTTATCGGTATTCACATAGATCGTGAAGATGTGCGGGTCATCAGGGGCGAGGCTCTTGACCGCCGCGACCAGGTTGATCCCCTCGAGCTGTGCAATGTTGTAGTTCTTTTCGATAACCTTGTTTGAGTATCGGGATGGGAAGTAATGTGTGGGTGAGTGGGCCCCACCTCCCTGCAGTGACGAATCGCATTCGATCGTCCAGTTGATTTTTTTGCTGAAGGATGATCCCGTTCGATGATTGAGCAAAGCTGATGAACCAGTCGATATCCATCTGCATAGCACTGGGCACCAGGTGTCTTCCTCTGAATGGCATTGCTCGAGCGCTTCAAGGATCCTAGTCATGAACCTCCTGGCGACTCTGGCACATTTCGCAATGTGCTGGAGCCTGCCCACCAGGCATTGGGGATCCTTCCGCGAGGCCACCTTGCGACCCTTCCAGAGCTTACATTCGTTGATCACATCCGCCATCTTCCCTGGTGGAATTGTGATAGTCATACTCGTTGTAGAGGCGCAGAACCTGAGCCATTCAACTTCTGTAGAGGGGGGTGTGCACTTCGAGTGAGCAAGCTCAAGCCCAAGCTTGTCTGTGATTGTCATGATGTCATCGTAGGCTCGGCTCGCTGTTTGTGCCATTCCAGCCATGCCCACAAAGTCATCAAGATAGCATAATGTGTGGTGGCCCCTTTTCCTCATTAGGTACACTACTGCATTAGTCGTTCACGCGCCCGCCATTGAGGATATACGGCAACCAAATGGCGGGGCTATGTCTCTGTAGGTGCGCTTATTTATAGTTATGCCGAGCAGCGGTGTAGAGAGGGGGCAGGCACGAAGCTAGCGGTAAGCCCTAGCCAAGTCAATGCACCAGATTAATGCCCCTCTCCCTACCCTAACCACCTCATCTGCGAGGTAAATAATTCTGGGTAGTATGTATGATGCCGGGTTCCCGAGATATTGGCCCTGTCTGATTCCCGCGTTCATGCTCGCTCCTGGGGGATAGCTAAGGTCGACAATCACCCTTCTCTCGTCGGATCCACGCTTGGGGCGTGTCATTAGAGGGCTAACCTGTGTCCAGGGCACAAACGGGAGGCTGTCGAACGGACCGAGCATGGCACCATAGTTCATTTCTCTCTCGACATATCGTTCTACGCACTCCATACTAACGCGATCATTGTGGTGATTAGCAGTTGATGCCATAGGCGGTCTGTCCATGGTAAAATCAACTGGCCAACCATACTCAAGAAATTCTATCACCTGGCGGTCGTGATAACCGATCAACATGCGCTTCCATGCCGCAATGTTGAGCCCAGAGGGCACCCGTTTCCTCATTCCAAAGAAGTTTGGAATGGCCGAGGCCCTAACGAGGTCATAGATCTTGAGATAGACAGTGTTGTCATTCCATGCCATTCGTTCAGTATGCGGCCAGATTGAGTCAAGGATCGGCCTATACACCTGGGGCGTGAGGGGTGGGTTGTATACCATTATCTCCGCCTCATCCAGAGCCTCCAAGTCGTCCAAGTCATGGTGTTCCGAGGTCATGAGTCATACGCCATCATCTTCTGAACACAGGTCACTATCGCTTGCATATTGGGAGACAGTTGCTACCATATCATTCCCTGCCACTAGCAGCCGATGCGCTTGGTGTTTATCATATTTGTGTGTGTGGCATCGCATTCTCCTTTTCCGCGAACCAACCGCCCCAGTAGGACATTCAAGGCCATGCGGCTTTGCATCAGGCACAACCCTTGCATCACTACCTCCGTCGTCCATGCCTGCCTGGTGCTGTGCCTCAGTAGCATGATCGTGCTGCATACCACCATTGGCTTTACTACCAGACACCACAAATCGGCCACGTCGGTCACGACCAGCCAATCGGGTGACAGCTGGGCTATGTTGTTGAGCAGTAGCACTACCGGTTGTTGCGTCTATGCTTAGGTCCATGCGCTCCATCTGGCCCATGTCTGGCTCATCCGCCTTTTGTTCATCCAGGGCCATTACTACATCTAGAGTTTCGTCCGATCCACCCCTCGCCGAGCTGGCTGCTGGGATGTTGTGGCTTTCTTTTTGACTGTCATTGCTGATCATTACATCATACTCACTTGCTGGGGTGGCATTGCGACCACCAGTAACGGTACTATCGGGCGGCATGGGGGGCGTGGCAGCATCCTGGTTCGCCTTAGCGTGCTCGCTACCTTTTGTAGGTTGCGCCTTGTCCGGGGATTTTGGTCCAAAGATGAACTTCTTTACCTGAACTGAGTGGGTCCTGGTCGGCTGCGGGGCCATGGGTCCATCATTGCATACTTCATCAGTATCATCGGCTCCTGGTTCATTTACGTCGGTATTAGCACATTTCCCAGCACCGCTCGACAGGTCATTATGGCTGAGCGAGATATCAGCTTTGTTATCAGTCATCTGACCTAAATCAGCGTTGCCGCCAACGGCGCAATCACTATTATCAGCACCTGGCCCTGAGTTATCTGGTTCCACATCATTAACCTCAGTCGGTACCGCGTTTAGTTTGGCGACAGAGTCACGTTCCACGATTGTTTCTTTAATGTGGTCGCCAACTAAAAATCCGCTTTAGTGTCCTTGCTGGCAATTGCCCTTTCTTGTGACCTCGTTTTGTTCATACATGCCTTTTCCGGATGAACGTTGGCGCGCTTTGTTTTCTGCGCACACCAGGCACACAAGTGGCACCTCCTATCTGGCTGCAAGCCGTGCGAGGTTGAGAGGGTACACTCGCCCCAATTAAACTCTTGGCAAGGCTTTAGATCCATCTCACGTTTATATTCGGCCTTTGTATAGTCTCCGACAATTTTTGCTTCCTGAGCGGTGGTGTTTGAGCCTTGAGCTTCAGCCCGCTTCACCCCACGAAGGTCCTGCCTCATCTTTTCCAGCCTAGTACCAACAGAGCACACATCCCTTTGTATGTCCTTTATTGCATATTGGTCCGCCCAACCCACTGGCAGGCGACAGTCAGAAATCATAGTGAACACAGTTTCAGACCACTGTCTGCATGTATGCCAATCCCAAGTACACACCATAGTAGCCAACTGATGTAAGTGCTCCCTAACGTTGTCAATCCATGCCGTGGGCAGTTTCTTATCTTTCGTCATTCTACACAACGCCGCAAAGTACTTGGCCCATGTGGCCTCCTCCATCAATATTTTCTCTTTTTGTTACCTTGAATGACATATCGATGCGGTGCGAGCACTAAATTACCTTTTTTCTTTGCAATCACTGAGCCGTCTGCCTCCAGCAGCTCATTGACGGCGTCGGCCCTCTGATCGTCATGGCCATCCAGCATGATCGGACCGTCATAGTTCGAGTGATGGCGGTACCGGCAGTCGCTCTCATCACAGCTGTAGCTCATTCGGTCATACCGTCGTGGCTTGTCATTAGTGGCCTTCGCTGTCACTGCTTGTCGGAATCCATGTTCATTATGTCGTCGATCGTGGCACCTCGGCTCGTGGTAGCAGGGAGAGTGGCCTGATGATGGCGACCGACAGCGGCCCCCAGCATTGCGCCACCTCGAGGAGCCCTCGAGCGGGCTGTCAGCGATGTTACTGTCCGGCGGGAATGTGCCATGTCGAGGGCTCCTAGGCATTACAGAACCTCGGCTCCTCGGCTCACGGGCCTGCGTCATGATGCCATCAATATGATCGTTCACGCTGTCCGCCATCTGCGTGAGTTGTTGCTGAAGGCCCTCAATGAGCGCGGCGACGTCACGGGGCTTGTCAGCGGCAGGGTGGCTACTATGCAGCGTCTTGGCATTGTTGTCGGGTGACATGCGCCGGTCCACGGTTTGGCTTGAACGGGTTTGATCCGAAACATTAGCGGTCGTAGAGACTACGTTAACTGAATGTTTGTTTATAGGTTTCGCCTTCTTCTTAGCCGTGTCAGGCATCTTCGGCGTTGCGTTGCCCCCTCGCTTCGATAGCTTTTTCGCCGGCGGCATGGCCGGTACGTGATGGTCCAATTTTTAGGCTAGTCAGTGTCCTCCTTGTGCCCGCGTCGATGCGAGCTCTCAGCCGCCGGTCCTGGCCTTATATAGGCACAGAAGGCTAGTTAGTTCAGGAATTTCACTACAGATGGCAGATCGATATCATTAGTTACGTAACCAGGTTTCGTATTTTGAAAGTGACTATAGGTGGCGCTAGTGTACAAAGCATAACGTAGTGCGGCCGGTTCTTGATAGGTGGCAGCATAAGGCCTTCTTAGTACTATGAGGCTATGGCTGTGTCCGAATGTCAAATTACCCGTGTTGCCGAACATCACGGACAACTCATAAATATATCTAAGCAATTTAACATTTTAACAAATAACATCAATTTGTTGTTGTTGATGGGATGTTTATGCTGTCCATAGCATATAAGTTTGAATGATCGAGCTTGTTTTCAATGCTGGACAGTTATCAGTCTGTGTTTCTAAAAGTTATGTTTGGTGATTAGTGATCTATGTTAGTGTTTGGGGGTTTCCTTGGGAAGAGTTTTCCACTTTTTTTCTTCTACTTAATTCTGGATGAGCCTACTCTATTTACATATTATAGGCTTGTACGTAATAGGTGGTTGGGTTATGTATGGAGTACATGTTATCTGGCTTTTTTATTGCAGTGTTGCCTCTTATGGGCTATCCAACTGGTGGGCCTTGACATATCATATAAACATAAAGTTGGAAAATTACATGTTTTGCATACAGATATACTATGGGATATAATTGAACATTTATAAGATAATTAAGGTGGGGTAAGTGCGTTTTTTTAGTGCGTAACGACCAAGAACTTTCTCTTTTGGTAGTGTTAATCAAATACCCTTCCATTTTAGTCAATTTTTCTTTAGATAAAAAAATAATTTGTGGGCTCGAACAATTTGCTGATCTCGAGTTGCATATTCCACCTGATTTCTTAGGAAGTCAAGAGTCAATATCGGCTTTTGTGTATGTATGAGATCCCTGATTGTGGTTCGAAATGGTGCATGATGACTGGTGGAGGGCTGCTTTTGTGTATGTTTGAGATCCCTGATTGTGGTTCCAAATGGTGCGTGACGACTGGTGGAGGGCTGCTTTTGTCTATGTATCAGATCCCTGATTGTGGTTCCAAATGGTATGTGACGACTGGTGGAGGGCTGCTTTTGTGTATGTGTGAGATCCCTGATTGTGGTTCCAAATGGTGCATGATGACTGGTGGAGGGCTGCTTTTGTGTATGTATGAGATCCCTGATTGTGGTTCCAAATGGTGCGTGACGACTGTGGAGGGCTGCTTTTGTGTATGTATGAGATCCCTGATTGTGGTTCCAAATGGTATGAACTGGTGGAGGGCTGCTTTTGTGTATGTTTGAGATCCCTGATTGTGGTTCCAAATGGTGCATGATGACTGGTGGAGGGCTGCTTTTGTGTATGTGTGAGATCCCTGATTGTGGTTCCAAATGGTGCATGATGACTGGTGGAGGGCTGCTTTTGTGTATGTTTGAGATCCCTGATTGTGGTTCCAAATGGTGCGTGATGACTGGTGGAGGGCTGCTTTTGTGTATGTATGAGATCCCTGATTGTGGTTCCAAATGGTGCATGATGACTGGTGGAGGGCTGCTTTTGTGTATGTATGAGATCCCTGATTGTGGTTCCAAATGGTGCGTGATGACTGGTGGAGGGCTGCTTTTGTGTATGTATGAGATCCCTGATTGTGGTTCCAAATGGTGCGTGATGACTGGTGGAGGGCTGCTTTTGTGTATGTATGAGATCCCTGATTGTGGTTCCAAATGGTGCATGATGACTGGTGGAGGGCTGCTTTTGTGTATGTATGAGATCCCTGATGGTTCCAAAGATGTGAATGGTGGAGGGCTGCTTTGTGTATGTATGAGATCCCTGATTGTGGTTCCAAATGGTGCATGATGACTGGTGGAGGGCTGCTTTTGTGTATGTATGAGATCCCTGATTGTGGTTCCAATGGTGCATGATGACTGGTGGAGGGCTGCTTTTGTGTATGTATGAGATCCCTGATTGTGGTTCCAAATGGTGCGTGACGACTGGTGGAGGGCTGCTTTTGTGTATGTATGAGATCCCTGATTGTGGTTCCAAATGGTGCGTGATGACTGGTGGAGGGCTGCTTTTGTGTATGTATGAGATCCCTGATTGTGGTTCCAAATGGTGCATGATGACTGGTGGAGGGCTGCTTTTGTGTATGTATGAGATCCCTGATTGTGGTTCCAAATGGTGCATGATGACTGGTGGAGGGCTGCTTTTGTGTATGTATGAGATCCCTGATTGTGGTTCCAAATGGTGCATGATGACTGGTGGAGGGCTGCTTTTGTGTATGTATGAGATCCCTGATTGTGGTTCCAAATGGTGCATGACGACTGGTGGAGGGCTGCTTTTGTGTATGTATGAGATCCCTGATTGTGGTTCCAAATGGTGCGTGACGACTGGTGGAGGGCTGCTTTTGTGTATGTATGAGATCCCTGATTGTGGTTCCAAATGGTGCGTGACGACTGGTGGAGGGCTGCTTTTGTGTATGTATGAGATCCCTGATTGTGGTTCCAAATGGTGCGTGACGACTGGTGGAGGGCTGCTTTTGTGTATGTATGAGATCCCTGATTGTGGTTCCAAATGGTGCGTGATGACTGGTGGAGGGCTGCTTTTGTGTATGTGTGAGATCCCTGATTGTGGTTCCAAATGGTGCATGACGACTGGTGGAGGGCTGCTTTTGTGTATGTGTGAGATCCCTGATTGTGGTTCCAAATGGTGCATGATGACTGGTGGAGGGCTGCTTTTGTGTATGTATGAGATCCCTGATTGTGGTTCCAAATGGTGCATGATGACTGGTGGAGGGCTGCTTTTGTGTATGTATGAGATCCCTGATTGTGGTTCCAAATGGTGCGTGATGACTGGTGGAGGGCTGCTTTTGTGTATGTATGAGATCCCTGATTGTGGTTCCAAATGGTGCATGATGACTGGTGGAGGGCTGCTTTTGTGTATGTGTGAGATCCCTGATTGTGGTTCCAAATGGTGCATGACGACTGGTGGAGGGCTGCTTTTGTGTATGTATGAGATCCCTGATTGTGGTTCCAAATGGTGCATGATGACTGGTGGAGGGCTGCTTTTGTGTATGTGTGAGATCCCTGATTGTGGTTCCAAATGGTGCATGATGACTGGTGGAGGGCTGCTTTTGTGTATGTATGAGATCCCTGATTGTGGTTCCAAATGGTGCGTGACGACTGGTGGAGGGCTGCTTTTGTGTATGTATGAGATCCCTGATTGTGGTTCCAAATGGTGCATGATGACTGGTGGAGGGCTGCTTTTGTGTATGTATGAGATCCCTGATTGTGGTTCCAAATGGTGCATGACGACTGGTGGAGGGCTGCTTTTGTGTATGTATGAGATCCCTGATTGTGGTTCCAAATGGTGCATGACGACTGGTGGAGGGCTGCTTTTGTGTATGTATGAGATCCCTGATTGTGGTTCCAAATGGTGCGTGATGACTGGTGGAGGGCTGCTTTTGTGTATGTGTGAGATCCCTGATTGTGGTTCCAAATGGTGCGTGATGACTGGTGGAGGGCTGCTTTTGTGTATGTGTGAGATCCCTGATTGTGGTTCCAAATGGTGCATGATGACTGGAGGAGGGCTGCTTTTGTGTATACATTTATGAGATACAGCCCGCCCGGGAAGGGGAGGGGAAGGGGTGGGGGCGCACTGGGGAGAGGCCAACAACCTTCACGCAGGCCGCTCTGTCCTTACTGAACACCTCAATGTGTGGCCGCGATGAGTAGCTTGTCGTCCTTATTGAACACAAAAATGTGTGGTGGGGATGAATAGCTTGTCATCCTTACTGACCACATCAAGTGTGGCAGGGATGAATAGCCTGTCGTCCTTACTGAACACATTAATGTGTGGTGGGGATGAATAGCCTGTCGTCCTTACTGAACACATCAATGTGTGACGGATGCATAGCTTGCCATCCTTACTGAACACGTTAATGTGTAGCGGGGATGAATAGCTTGCCATCGTTACTGAAAACATCATTGTGTGGTGGGGATAAATAGCTTGCCGTCTTCTTAATTCAGCAAAGCACATATATATGCTATCAAAACAGTATTTAATTAAAAGTGGTCTTGCCTTGGTCAGCATACCGTTTTATCAACCTCACACCGAACTTTATGTTTCGACTTTATGGGAAAAGCAGGAATTGTGCCTTAGTACGACACCCTAACACCAGGGGCTTCATATGTCTGGAGCACCTTATGGCGGTCAGTGCCCGTTCAAACTGTGTTACCATTTTCTGTTCTCGTCCTGAGTTGGGTTGGGGTTTGTCTAAGTAAGAGCTGTGGGATCAGGTGATATACCTGATGCCCGACCTCCGACAGTTCCGACACGTCTCACCAGTGGACGCTCCTTGCTGCGCACTTATTGCCTACCCCCCTTGCATCCTCTAATTCACACCTGAGCTGATACTTCTACCAGCTAAAGTTAGCCTTAGGTCTTCAAGATGTTCAATAACGGCCCTCAGAAATTGCCACACCTCAATAGGTATAATAAACTGCTGGGAGAGTTAGAGGGGCTCATTCATAATACTCTACACACTATTCCTACCTCATCTTCCGAATACCGGCTGTCAATCAGCATGGGAGACAAAGCTATATATACCCTGCACAACCCAGCCCAGTCAGTGACTGTCCGGAAGCCGGAGAGACAGCTCAGTGCCGACGACTCCCTGTAGTGGTTAGATGCTGTAGCATTAACATAGCTTTCTATACTGTCTACTTGCTAGATTTTCTTCACACGTTGGATTTATCATGATATTTATGTAGGGATGTTAGCAGCCTATGACAAGAAGTTTGTATTAGTGGCACAGGTATGTGTAGAATATTGTGCACTGTTAGAATGTAGGCTAGTTTGCTTGTGGGTCTTTTGTGAAGGACACTCACTGGACCTTTATGGACTGGTGAGGAAGGAACAGGTAATGTGTATGTATGATATCCCTGATTGTGGTTCCAACAATGCCAACATTAAATAATGCCCTTTGCTGCCTACTGTAGGTCCTTCCCACATCTCTTGAGAGTTTAGTTCTACATAAATCCATGGATTATTTCTGTCAGGCCAGAATCTGTGCTGTCACTGGTGTTTCTTGTAGACAGTCCATGACAATTCTTTTCACGTATATTATTTACACCTGCCTTTGGGAATATACACTATATTTTGGCAGACAATAACTACTTAACTTACTGTTATTGTGTAATACAATTAGTTCTCAGGTCATTATTCTGACATGATGCTTGTCACTAGTGTCATTGTTTATAGTCCATGACTGCTCTTACTTGTCATAGAATTGCATATTATTATTCACATTTGCCTTCGGGCATTTCGGGCATAGTTACTAGGTTCTAAAAGGCCATGCATGTCTTACTGTTGTATATTACAGTTAGTGTCATGTACATATTCCGATATCTTACTGGTGCCAGCATTGTTTTCTAAAAGGAATTGTCAGAGGTGTATATGCTAATGCATACTATAATAGTCAGCTAATGCATACTATAATAGTCAGCTATTGCATACTATAATAATTAGCTAGTGCATACTATAATAGTCAGCTAATGCATACTATAATAGTCAGCTAATGCATACTATAATAGTCAGCTAATGCATAATATAATAGTCAGCTAATGCATACTATAATAGTCAGATAATGCATACTATAATAGGCAGATAATGCATACTATAATAGGCAGGTAATGTATACTATAATAGTCAGCTAATGCATACTATAATATTCAGTTAATGCATACTAAAATAGTCAGCTAATGCATACTATAATAGTCAGCTAATGCATACTATAATAGTCAGCTAATGCATACTATTATAGTCAGCTAATGCATACTATAATAGTCAGCTAATGCATAATATAATAGTCAGCTAATGCATACTATAATAGTCAGATAATGCCTACTATAATAGGCAGATAATGCATAATATAATAGTCAGGTAATGTATACTATAATAGTCAGCTAATGCATACTATAATATTCAGCTAATGCATACTAAAATAGTCAGCTAATGCATACTATAATAGTCAGCTAATGCATACTATAATAGTCAGCTAATGCATAATATAATAGTCAGCTAATGCATACTATAATAGTCAGATAATGCATACTATAATAGGCAGATAATGCATAATATAATAGTCAGGTAATGTTGTTGTTGAAGATTTATACTGCCTATCATGGATAAGCCTGAATAGGCTTGTTTTCACCATTAGACAGTTTGTCGATAGAAAGCCCGAGCCTACACTTTTACCGACCCAAGGAATTTTTAACCTCCCACACCACATAGACATGATATGAGAGCAACTGGCCTTTGATGTCGCTGTAAGTTATACACAGCTGTGGAAATCCAAATTGGCAGAGATGGGGGCACGGGGAATCGAACCACCGACCTTCAGATTAGGAGTCCGACCTAGAAAAAAGTCAGACACTCTAACCACTCCGCCACAGAGAACACCACTATACTATAATAGTCAGCTAATGCATACTATAATATTCAGCTAATGCATACTAAAATAGTCAGCTAATGCATACTAAAATAGTCAGCTAATGCATACTATAATAGTCAGCTAATGCATAATATAATCGTCAGCTAATGTATACTATAATAGTGAGCTAATGCATACTATAATAGTCAGCTAATGAATATTGTAATAGTCAGCTAATGCATACTATAATAGTCAGATAATGCATAATATAATAGTCAGCTAGTGCATACTTTAATAGTCAGCTAATGCATCTTCCCAGAAGGCAATGTGAATTGTCTTGCTGTCAGGCGGGCAATACATCCCCACAGACTAGTGTTATAATTCACAGTTTCTTATTCCAGTCAAACTGTTAGCACCTTTTACCTCCTCTGCCGTGAGGATGGTATAATTTATATACTAACTAATCTATTAAACACTGAGATATATTCTGGATGTTAAAAATGTGATCACATATTTTAGATGAAGTCACCTCAAAGACTATTTAGAATAGTCTTTAGATGAGAAGCTCTTGGGTATATGGTAACTATTAAAATTGACTCACTCATTTAAATAAGTAATTGAGTATGTTGACTAGTCAACATAGATAATTTACGAGAGTGGACACTGGTACTATTTTTCACGGACTACTTACCTACACTGCACTACTTTCGCATATGACGTTCTGGTTTCTTCACTCTCCCGCCTTCACCTGCTCGTGCCAGTCGCTTCACTTCTCTGCTGGAGTTCTGTTCCTCGTCGGTTGATTGAGTTGTTCATGTCGGCGGTATGCCTCCAGTTAAGAAGAAGAGGGGGCGCCTGGTTTGAACGGTAAAGTCGAGTTCGGCGAAGGAGGGTAAAGTTGTCAGGAAAAGTCCAAGAGGGCTGTGCAAGCGTGTGCGGGTGGAGCCGCCAGTGTTGGCAGGGGAGGCCGGTCATGGGAGGAGTCAACAGGCGGTGGCATCAACTTCTGCGACGCCTGACTTTCCAGACCCGGGTACTATGACCATGTTTGAAATGCAGAGAGAGAATTTGGTGCGAAACAGGGAGCTAGCAGTAAGAGTTGCTGAATTGGAGTGTCCGGGTGTGTCCGTAACCCCTCGGTGCATGGCCCCGCCCCCCGTCTCCCCGCTGGTTTCACCGGTGGTCCTGCCCCCACCAGTGGCCTCAAATAGGGGGGCGGACTCGGCGGTGGTTCAAGTTCCCCTTCAAGTGCCTCAAACAGCCGCCCGTCCAGAGGTAGTGTGTGGGGGGCCAGTGACGCCCCCTCTAGTCGTGGCTCCGCCCCCTCTAGTCGTGGCTCCGCCCCCTCTAGTTGTGGCTCCGCCCCCTCTAGTCGTGGATCCGCCCCCTATTTGCAGGTTGGTGCCGTCTGAGCCCCGAGTGGTAGTGCAGGCAGAATTGCCGGTAGCGGCGCCGGTCCAGCAAGTGCATCAGACTGCTTCGGCGCTCGCGGAGTTGCTGTTGGGAGGTGCAGCCGCATTCAAGAAGCCACAAGGTACAGCATTTCAGACGCATTTGTTTATCACACGGGGGATGCGTGTCGGTCTATATTGATGGGGGAAGCGACATGGCCTGAGTACTTTGGGGCATTGAAGCGGTTGGCGGCTTGCCCGTCCCTTCCTCCGGCTTGGCTTCCCTCCTTGGCTCAGCATGAGGAAGAATTGGCCGAGATGGCTGAGACCTGGGATTGGCCAACGTGTCAGTGTTGGTCCGAGAAAGTGTTTAAGAGGTTGACTTCTGGGAGGATCAAGAACGGCTGGGCCAACGAAGCGGTGATCAAGGATCTGCAGCGTGATGTCTGCTCAGCGGCGATTAAGCAGTCGCAGGCTGCGTATCAGCACTATGCGGGGCAGTCGGGGTTGGGTAGGCAGCATGTCCTGCTAGTGACAAGCGCCCAGAGAGTGCTTCCAGTGCAGGGTCAGCAACAACAACAACAACAGTCTGCAGGCTAGCCGATCAATCCTCGCGATGATTATTCAAAGGAGGTGAATGGCTTGCCGTGCCATAAGTGGAACTGGGGCGATGACTGTGGTTTCTCTGAGAATCAAGGTGTTCTCCCTACCCGCTATATTCATAATTGTGGTTGGTGTGCTTTGCGGTACAAGAGGATTCTGTCCCACCATGAACAGGACTGCCTCAAGAAGCGCCGGTTCCTAGACAAGAAAGCTACACAGCCGACAACGACTACTGCTTCAGAAGTGAGTGCTGGTGGGGTGGTGAGGGGAGTCGCTGCCGGTAGTGTGTTAGCTGTTGTGACTTCCTGTTCGCTGTCACGTGGGTCGGTAGTTGGTGCTACGTGTGAGGGGTGGCCAGTGGTAGGGAGCGGCAGCCAGCCAAGGTGTGAACCAGGTCACCGGTACTCGGCCATCTGGGCAACTCCGAGATGTCTTCGGTTCCAGAACCGGAACTTTCGAACAGTGTGCAGTTGCCTGTTGTTAATGACTTGTTGCCTGTGGTCACCTGTGATACTGTACTGGGGGCTGGGGAACATGATGTTTTTTCTCTCCTCACTGTTGTTAATGATTTACCAATTAATTTCTTGTACGACTGTTTTGATGCAGGTTTTGTGTTCACTGATCCTCCTGTTCAAGGTTCTGCAACTGATGACTATGCACCGCCGTATCCGTTGGAGTTTAGGCCAACACTCCTGTCCTTCTGGCCAGTGGTGGACACCTGCTGTCCCAGTATCCGGGTTATTTAGCTATCTTTGCAGCGGTTAGGGAGACGGGGCTTCCCAACTATATTAAGCCAAGGGTTCCCGTTCCGTCAGGTTTGAATATTGCTAATTGGAGAGCGATGTTGCTCGATTACCCTGACATCTCACTAGTAGATCACCTGGAATTTGGGTGGCCCATTGATTATACCACGGGTGAAATGATCACGGAGGTGGTCATTTGCTGTCATTACCGGGGGCAGGGAGGAAGCTCGGGAAGCCCCCTCCCACCTGCCAGCACTCACCTCCTGCCAGGTGGCCTCACTCCCCCTCAGCCAATCAGAGGCCTTCACCCCCCCCCCCCCTACTCTTCCTCACGCCTCTGCCTGCACCTGCCTCTCCACTCTTCCACTGACCCTCGTCAGCGGCACATCTCTCCTCAAAAAACCGAGATGCCAAGGCACGCTAACTCATCGTCGAAGAAGAGAGGCCGGGGACGGCAGGAGGCACCGGCCCGCCCGGCCGGAGCTTCGGCAACCCTCCCCATACACCAAGGGGACAGCCGGGGGATCACCAGCAGCACCCCCCAGCAACCGTCAAACTCGACGGCGGGCTCCCACCAGGAACCCAACATCATAGACAGCGGATCCGAGACGGACCTATCATACCCACCGGCCACCCAGCCACCCCCGAGGACCAAGGACCACCAGATGAGGACCAAGATGGAGGCCATGGAGGAGCAGATGGCCACTGTCCAGGCGACGCTAAGGCAGCTAGTGATACAGACGGCTCCGGGGGCCCCGCCCCGGCACCACCCACGCCCGCACAGGCCCAGGCAAGGCCACGGGCACCGCCACGCCCGCGCTCGCCCTCTCCTCCCCCACTCCCGCCGCCCAGGAGGCCGCGGCGGCGGGCCACATCCACATCGGACGACGAGGAGCCCGACCAACAGGAGCGGCCCCGGAGGCGGGACCCCCCCTGCAGCTGCCAACGGGCCGCCCGCCGCACAGCGGCCCCGGCAGACCGGTCGCCCTACAGGAATGTACGACAGGAGCAGCAGAAACACCAGGAGGAGCAGACCGAGACCCTCGATGATGAGATGGACAGGAGGAGGGCCCTCTACCGACGTATGGAAGGTAGGAAGGCTATACTTCATGATATGTTCATTAAGAACCCCATAGCTAAACCATTCATGTACCTCGACAGGCAAAACTGTGTATCGCTGGCCCAAAAAATCGCGGCCAGACACACCATGACCGAGAGGGAGTACATAGCAGCATACCTCACACTGCTCGATGACAAGGAGGTATATGATCCAAACGACTTCCAACCTATGCTCGACCACCTCCGAATAATAGCGGAAGACGCTATATATAGCCCTTGGCACGCCATCAGGGCGTGGAGTCAGAAAGTCTTCGACAAAATAGAAAAAAAGAAGCTATCATGGAGCAATGAGCAAGGCCTCCACAACGAGAGGGCGCGATTCGGGTTCAGCAACAATTACCACAGTAATGTCAACACAAGGGACGAGCGAGCCGGCACACAGTATCTCGATAACAAGACCGGCAGGGTGAGGCTAGAGGCCGAGCCACATGAAAGGCCATGCCAGGTATACAACTCAGGCAGGAGGTGCCCCCAGCCGCAGCACCACCAGGATGGCCCAAACGACGTCGTACACGCGTGCGCATACTGCTTTCGCACGACACAATCATACTATGAACACACCGAGCAGCAATGTAGGAAGAAGAACAGGACTAATGTTTCAAAAAACTAAAAATGGGGGTCGGATCGCTGAACAGTGAAAAAACGAACAGTGATCACACCCACGCCCCCGGCAAACCCCCGTTACCTCTACTACACAACACGATAAAAAAAACCATCAAACTCCACCATTCTAAAATATCAGATGCCAACCACGCAAATCGCGGCCTACAATCCAAGATGGCACCCACCGCCGCCACACCCTCCTCCCCCCAAGGGGGCTGCTACCCACACACGGGGCGACAATGGGAAGCCCCCCACACACGACACGCCGGCGGCCGAGACCGAGCCGCACACAAACAAGCCGAAAGCCCCCGCATGGCAGCCGCAGCTCACGACCAAGGCGCGCAAGTAGCGAACACACAACAGCGCGACATCACAGCCCAAACAAACAATGGACTGGGCGATAACGCAAGCTCCGGCCACAGCAGCGACAGCCGAACAGCTCGTGGCGACGGAACGGCTCCAATCATACACGATCCCCCCTCCGCTGCCCACCGCCACAAAGCTCCCAGCGCAGGAGCAATCGACTGTCTACACACACCCGGGACATCAAACATCAACTTTAACCTCATACGCGAGCAGTGCGCGGCCGACACAACCGTCCTGCCCAACAGTGTAATTGATCCCAGCCCACACGCATTTAGCGATCACCGACGCACCAACTGGCCGACACCCTCCCCCATACTCCACCCGGACATAGCCACCATATACGAAAAAGTCAGGGTCACCGGCCTCCCAAACGCCATCCACGCACGCATACCCGTACCCTCAGCCCTCAACCACCACGAATGGGCCAGCAGGCTCACAAACTCCGACGATCACACTCAGCTCCTCGACTTCATCGCCTACGGCTTTCCGCTCGGATATATCGGCCCCACTTCTGACAGCACCGACTGCGCCAACCACCCAAGCGCCAAACAGCATCCGGAGGCAGTCGATGAATACATCCACAAAGAGATGAGCCTAGGAGCAGTCTACGGCCCATACAGCCAACCACCCTTTACACCATGGTACCACGTCTCCCCGATAATGACCAGGGAGAAGGCTGACCCAACAAAAAGGAGGATCATCACAGACATGTCATTTCCGGTAAGAGCTTCCATCAATGCTTACATCATAAAGAACATGGCCCTTGGTGATATCAGAGACCACACCCTCCCCACAGTCGACCACTTCACACGTGAGCTCAGGTCCATGGGTCAGAACAGCTACATGTTTACAATCGACATCAGTCGAGCATATAAGAATTTCGTTACATGCCCCCTCGACTGGCCCCTCCTCGGCGCCAGCTGGCGGGATAGTTTTTATCTCGACATATCAGTCCCCTTCGGCGCTAGGGGCTCCAGCTGCCACATCCAACGCGTAGCCGAGGCAGTGGTATACATGCTCAAACAGAAAAATATCAATGCAATAATGTACCTTGACGACTTGATCGTGGTGGCCCCAGACGCCGCCACATCCCATGCCCACTTCGCCATAACCAGAGATCTCTTCCGCAAGCTCGGCCTACCAGAGGCCACCGAGAAGACTCAGCCACCAGCACAAGTGGTTAGATGGCTCGGCATAACCATTAACGCCCAAGACATGACTCTATCAATTCCGATAGATAAATTAAGAAACACCATAAGGCACGTCAATGCAACAATCAAGAAAGAACACATCACCAAGAAGCAGCTCCAGTCCATACTAGGCAAGCTCTTTCACCTAGCAAAATGCGTACAGCCGGCTCGCATATTCGTCGGTCGCCTACTCCACACCCTCCGCCACATGGGGGATGGGCCTACCCCAGTCACCCAAAACATGCGAGCTGACCTGTCATGGTTCCCTCAATTCGCCCGCAAATGGAATGGCACATCACTCATACCGCCGACCACCCCTCATAGGACTATTGAGGTAGATGCATGCATGGGAGGAATAGGTGGAGCCGACTCCACCAGCGCCTACTCCATGCAGCTCCACGGCACCCTCGACGATGACCCCGAAACCAACATCAACCATCTCGAGGCTCTCAATGCCATAGTCGCCCTATACACCTTCCTGCATGAAGGCGACCGAGGAGGACACATCCGCGTAATGTGTGAAAACCAGGCCGCCGTCCAGGTGCTCACGACAGGCCGCACACATGACTCACGCCTCCTACAAGCAGCTAGGGCAGCCTGGATGCTCCAGGCGGTCCTCCAAGTCAAAGTGACATTCCGACACATCCCAGGAGTGGACAACGTCCTAGCCGACGCCCTGAGCAGGGCCCACATAAGCAACCGCCATAAGCGAAACGCAATACAACTATGCTCACAACACCGCTTAATTCCCATACAACCCCGCCTTCTAGCATACCGACAACATGATTCTTTCTTCCCATCCAGATCACGACTATGCGCGGCTGATGGCAGTGGCGGAGACGAGGCAGACCCAGGCCCGGGCACCGGGCACCTGGGCCAACCAACGGGCAGCGGTGAGAGCATACAAGAACCACTGCACAAGGTTTGGGGTCAACGAGACCCAGCCTACCCCACACGAGATCCGATGTTGGATCGAAGACGTGGCGGCCCGACAGTGCCCATCATCAGTGGCCAACACAGTATCACACATTCGCATGCACTTCCGCCTGAATGGAGTGCCGCTCGACCCACTCGACGACATCAGGGTCAGACTCGCCATGGATGCTCTCAAAAGGTCGAAGGACCACAAGCCACGACCCACCCCCCAC
This sequence comes from Branchipolynoe longqiensis, assembly GCA_030323885.1. Classification (NCBI taxonomy): domain Eukaryota; kingdom Metazoa; phylum Annelida; class Polychaeta; order Phyllodocida; family Polynoidae; genus Branchipolynoe; species Branchipolynoe longqiensis. The sequence continues at coordinate 71,892,656 of CM059186.1, read as the reverse complement.
GTACCAGTCACCACGATAAAGGATGTGGTCAACAAGCTCCAGGACACGCAGAAACACAGGGTGGTGGCATTCGCCATCCTAGTCATGTACTACGCGGGCGTGAGACAGTCGGAGGTGGCACCAAGAGCAGCGAACGCCTTCGACCCCACACGCCACGCGACAAGACCAGACCTGGAGGTGGTCGGACCCAATCTACAGATAACCCAGAAGTGGGCGAAAAATCTTCAGGGCAACGCTCAGTCCAGGACACCAGCACCCAACCCCCCACTGTGCCCAGTCACAACCTACAAACGCATGATAAGAGAGGACCCAACACGACGGTCCAACCAACCACTCCTGTTGTACCCAATCGACGGGCACACCATGACCATACCCTACATAGCACGGGTATGGAAGGACACCCAAGTGGCAGTAGGCGTTACACACCCCTACACACTACATGCCATAAGGAAGACAGCGGCCACTGTCGCATACGCGTCAGGCAGCACCGAACTCGAAGTGCAGAGGTTCGGGGGCTGGGCATCCCAGGCCCACCGAACATACATCAGCACGGCAGACTCAAAAAAGGTCAACAAAACCCTAGTAACGGCCATAAACTAACAACACATGAACACCTTGGCCTTGGCACTTGTCTCCATTACAATAACCAATAACGAGACAAAAAATTAAAACAAAAAACTCTTAATACTTAAAAAACTTATCACTTAAACATATCATGACATGCCTATATCTTCAATGGTCATTTATCAATACCTTAGATAAGGTCATCCCGTCATGTCGCTACTCCATAAATAATCATACCTGGATTGATGAAATCACTCGCCAATTGATTGACAATTAATCATCACCAGACACTCTATGATCTATCTCAATACTCACTGAACTTGCGTGATTCACGATTAATAATCACAAACTACTGTTACATTTATGTCACTACTGTATTGACTTGTCCATTCATAAAAACCACTGTACATATGTTGATCTTCAAATTACCATTTATACATAGCTTCATGCTCATGTCAGCCTTCGCCGCGGGTTACCTCGACCATGTACAACCTAACCCCGCTTGAGCCCTTGACGATGTTTGTGGTGAGAATAAAGCTGTGTCATTCCCATTCATGCTTCCGCGTTACTCCCTGCCCGTGCCGGTAATGGGGTGAAATGATCACGGAGGTGGTCATTTGCTGTCATTACCAGGGGCAGGGAGGAAGCTCGGGAAGCCCCCTCCCACCTGCCAGCACTCACCTCCTGCCAGGTGGCCTCACTCCCCCTCAGCCAATCAGAGGCCTTCACCCCCCCCTACTCTTCCTCACGCCTCTGCCTGCACCTGCCTCTCCACTCTTCCACTGACCCTCGTCAGCGGCACATCTCTCCTCAAAAAACCCCACCCACCCTCTACCTGCACTTGTCTCGATTACAATAACCAATAACGAGACAAAAAATAAAAACAAAAAACTCTTAATACTTAAAAAACTTATCACTTAAACATATCATGACATGCCTATATCTTCAATGGTCATTTATCAATACCTTAGATAAGGTCATCCCGTCATGTCGCTACTCCATAAATAATCATACATGGATTGATGAAAAACACTCGCCAATGATTGCACAATTAATCATCACCCAGACACTTATGATCTATTCTTCAATATCACTGAAACTTGCGTGATTCACGGATTAATAATCGAACAAAACTACTGTTACATTTTTGCACTACTGTATTGACTGTCCCGTTCATAAAAACCACTGTACATATGTTGATCTTCAAATTACCATTTATACATAGCTTCATGCTCATGTCAGCCTTCGCCGCGGGTTACCTCGACCATGTACAACCTAACCCCGCTTGAGCCCTTGACGATGTTTGTGGTGAGAATAAAGCTGTGTCATTCCCATTCATGCTTCCGCGTTACTCCCTGCCCGTGCCGGTAATGAGTCATGTAGCGCCATTTGTTATGAAAGAGTGTGAATTTAATGCAATGATCGGTCCTTTCACCAGGCCTCCCTTCACCACGTGGGTTCAGATTAGCCCGATTATGACAAGGCCCAAGAAGGATTCAGAGGAAAGACGAGTCATCATAGACCTGAGTTTTCCGCTAGGTGCCAGTGTTAATTCAGGGATTAAGCTAGGTTTCTATCAAAGTAGGCCTTTTTCTTTCTCCCTCCCATCTATAACTACCTTGTCAGATCGATTAATGGTGTCTGGGGTGTCCTCGTTTCTTTGGGCAGCAGATCTCGCCAGGGCATATCACCAGCTGAGGGTCTGTCCCTTGTCCGTGCCCCTTCTGGGTATTGCATTAGATGATCACTTGTTCATATTGATTGGTTTTCGCACTTTGCGGCTAGTTTTAATAAAATTGTTCTCCTCCCCTTGGCACCAGCCGCAGACTGGGTAATAGAGTGCGATTCGACGCTCAAGGCGGGTGGGGCTTTTTCTCCAGTTGCCTACTATGTGGGTGTATACCCCCCTGAGGTAATTCAAAAGCTTAAGTTCATTAACCAGTTAGAAGCCTTTAATCTTGTAATTTCATTAACATTCCTTCTTCCCGCTGATCCGAGAAATTTTAACGTGATAGTAAATACAGATAATATGGTATCGCAGCAAGTGCTGTCATCAGGTGCAGGGAGGGATCTGATTCTAACATCACTAGCAAGGCAGATCTGGCTGATATCAGCATTGAAAAGTTGTTCTATAATGATCACTCATAAAGAAGGGAAGGACCTTGTTCTAGCAGATAACTTAAGTAGGCTTCCACATAGTCAACAAACTAGGCTTGCCGCACTATGCGAGTGTGCTGAGCATCACTTAAAACATGTTGATGTATCCTTCTCTCTAGATTATCTTGATTTCTCCATCTGATACCTCTTTCTTTCACTCCCTGGAAGATAGTCACTCTTCTGCTTCTATCTTCCAGGCTACAGCATGACACACCACTTGCAGCTAGTATCAGCACACTCAGCTGCATTCGCCAGAGGAACTTGGGCTAACAAAGCTGTCCATCTACATGCATATCAGGCGTTCTGTCAGCATCACGGTGTCGATTTCCTGAAGCCTGCTGTCTATGATCTTCTGTCATATCTTGTCCACCTTAATGCCCGGTTAAAGTCCCCCAGTTCCGTGGCGAACTAATTTAACAGGGCGAAGACATGTGTCGAGGCCCTTGGTGGAGATTCCTCTAATTTCTCGGTGTATTTGGTTTCTCTCCTTAAGAAAGGTTTGTCTAAGAACTCGACACATGTTCCTGCCCGAGCTTCCACATTATCCCCGCTTGAGATTAGTGCGCTAATTCGGATTCTCCGATCATTGGGTAGACCTGCTCTAGTATACATAGCTGCCCTGCTTATTAGCTATTTCATGCTAGCCCGACAGAGTAACATAGCATCCGTGTCATCTGCGGCACGCGGTCCACATACACTCTTGGCATCTGACATCTTGTTGGCCTCCAATGGCTGCTCTGCTTCAATTAGGTCCTCTAAAATGAGGGCTTCCTCGCAGCCTCCTCTTATCTATCTTCTTCCTCCTCTTCCCTCCTCTGCGTGCTGCTCAGTGATGGCGTGGACGGCCTATTATGATATCTATGCTCTGAGGCCGGAGTCCCCGGCATTCCTCCTGCCTGGCGGAGGTCCTCTGATCATAGCTGGTCTAACCAATATTCTAGCAATGTCTGCCGCAGTCTTATTTGGGCCTGATCGCCCGTTAACGCTGCACAGCCTCCGGAGGGGAGCGGTGCAGGCCTGCGTCGCAGCAGGAGTGATGTTGGCAAGTATAAGAGAGGCAGTGGGGCAGTGGGGCAGTGAATGCTTACCTGTCTTCTTCCCTCATCTCCATCATACCAGCAACCCTCGGGAAATTGTTGGGTTGAGGGCTGCTGGGTCTTGGTTAAGTTTCCTCATCTCCACTATTCTCCTTTCTCCTCAACTAGATTGTTTTCCTTCACTACTACATTTAGCTTGTCCTGCACTAATTATCCTGTTATTCCTTACTTATCCTGATGACACTTATACCTGGTCATATCAACAGTTATTGCACTGTTCACGATACTTGTTATACCTACACTGTAACCTGCCTCACGATACGATACCCGTTCACGATCATGTACTCCACACACTCGACCTGCCTGCAGGTTATGTACTCCAAAATTACAATTTGTTATAAATCACTTACTCTTTTTGTCTGCGTGTGTAAATTATGAACAAAGAATGTAAGGTCAATTTCAAATACATCAATTACCTGAGAAGTGGTTTTGAGTCACAAATTCAACAACAGGCATCTGACTTGGTTAGGAAGACAAAACAGTGTGACGGAACTTTCTTGATAAAATAGTGCTTTAGGGGGTTTGTTTTACCCAGAGAATCTCCTAGGGTGATAGGATATGTCCTTAAGTCATGTTAGCTCATGTTATTGAAACTTTGGTGAAAGCCTAATTGCAATCATACATCATGGTACAAAAAGATTCAGGAACTAGCTAAGATGATTGATTTATAAAATATTATAAAAATGAATAATGTAGAGATTTACTAAGACTAGGTTAAGAGTTGGTTAATCATTTGAAAGTTTATTTTATAGGTTGCAGTCCTCATACTACAAATCGGACTGGTCTGGTCTGTGCGAGGTATATATATCCATCGCTCTTGTTCATTGACTTTGTATTCATAAGATTTGGAAGAGTCTATGTAGTATGACAACTTCTATGCAAGTCTAGCTTCACTATAATAAACATTTCTGAATTGACTGTAAAAGATTTCACACGAAAGGGTGTCATTTACATCAACCTTCTGAAATTGGCAACTCTCCTTCGACAACATTTCTCCACAAGTTAATTGGGTGACCATTATCCGACAATTAAATGTATATATATAGAACGAGAGATAAATCTAATTGGATTCATTACAAATTCAGGCGGTGCTTGGTTACTTTTTAAGTCTGAACTGATTAGTGAATATATCATAAACATTGCTTTTGCTCAAACAAATTATATTATATTTAATAATCTGTTACCAAATATATGTTGTTGATCAAATGGTTGATAATTGCTGCAGCCTTCAGCTGTTAGTTATAACAAACAACTGCGTGGTGCTTGTTAATTGTGAGTGAAGCAGGTCTATTCATGATTCACATCTTTTAACAAAGCTAATCTGCCTGGATCTAATCAGAGGTTGCGGAGCAAAGGCTGGGCCAGCAACCTGCCGTCTGAGAATAGCCGGGCTGAAGGCCGGCCCTGCGGCCGGAGTGACTGCCTGTGAGCGGTGCCGGGTTTCTGTTACATCTGGCCCCGTGGGGCGTTATATGAACACTCACCCGCCCAGCCTGTCCGTCCGGAAACAGTTCAACTAAGAGACACAAGAAGTAGGCAGCGCCACATACAACAGGCTTCTGTCATCTGGCTACCTTCGGACACCCAACACTGCGGACAAGTGAACATGTGCATGGACAGTGAAGCACAATGATACTTGTCGCTGTAGCTAAGTGAAAATGTGCATGGAAAGTGAAGCACAATGATACTTGTCTCTGTAGCTAAGTGAAAATGTGCCTGGAAAGTGCATCGCAATTATACCTACTTTCCCCTGTAGCTAAGTAAAGATGTGTATGGAGAGTGCAGCACAATGATACTTGCCTCTGTAGCTAAGTGAAAAGGTGCATGGAGGGTCCAGCATAATGATACCTACTTTTACCTGTAGCGAAGAAAAGACATGCATGGAGAGTGCAGCACAATGACACCTACTTTTACAAGTAGCTAAGTAAAGATGTGCATGGAGAGTGCAGCGCAATGATACCTACTTTTACCTGTAGTTAAGTAAAGATGTGCATGGAGAGTGCAGCACAATGATATCTACTTTTAACTCTTGCTCAGTGAAGAGGTGTATGGAGAGTGCAGCGCAGTGATACATACTTGTCTATGTGAGGAGGTAGTGTGTACTTAGTGAAGTGAGACGGTACCTACTTGTCTCTGTAGCTAAATGAGAGCAGATGTGTATTGAGTGAAACACAATAATCCGTAAACACTATAGTTGCAGATTATTGACAAACCATGTTTTGTAATATCGTAATATTACGACCCTATTAAGATGCATGAGCAGTTATCAGCAATAATATTATTGATTAATAACTGTGCGTTTGAGTAAATAGCAAAAGCAACAGGCGTATCCCATTCACATGACCTCGTTCGAAACACTGCCACCGTCACAAAGCCAACGCCAGTTTAAAAATGAAACAGATTCAAAGTATCATCATGAGTATACATCAATTGTCGATACACTGACACCAAAATGGTAGGGTTCATTGCAGCGACTGGTGCTTTGTTACTTCATAAATATCCTAAATTCAACGCTGCAAGCGCATGGCTAAGAACTCAGTTGCCTTCAGCTCCGACCAACGCCATTATTTAGTTAGGGCACCGTGTCTCAGGTTCTGGCCTAAGACACCAGGTGGGGCTGATGGCTGGTTCGGCCCAGCGGTCCCGAAGGACATGAGGGGTTGTGAGTGTGACCTGAGTGTGACCTTTCGGTGTGCAGCGTGTGAAACGTGGCGGCCCTGATTTTGAACTAATCGTTTTCATAATTTTTTTTAAAACGTTGTTAGAGCGAAGAACTTTAAGGAAAGGACTAGAGAGAAGACATTGTGGACCTTGGTCATACTTACTAACATTACTTATGGCCCTGTCAGATTATGACGCATTGCACAAGCCCGTGGCCAATGACTAAAATCACATTCAAACGTTGAGATGCGTTGAACGTTTTGGTGTGGGGGGCAAAGTTGGACGTTTGCATACCATATACACAACATAGCAGAGCTTGTGGCTAACGTATGGCTAATGTGCCTCCCGGCGAAAAAACGCTCACGGTATGCTCGGAGAATGCCGATGAATGTTATCCGTAATTTGATCACCAGAAGTATGCCTTATAGTATACGTTAAATACATCAAGACATGGTAGAGAAATGCAAATCGTACATTAGACCTACGTTATCCATACGTTGTCAATACGTTGTCAATACATGGACTGTGCATTTCCGCTGGCTCTCCGCCTGATTGACGTGGGTCAACGTAGTGCTACGTAGTGAACAACATTTGTCTCTAACATATGACATATGTCTAACGTATGCATAACGTATGCCCAACATAAAGGACACACGTTGTCGAATGTCAAAAGTTTTGCGCATGCACAAAACTTTCGCGACCCCTTGACGAGTGACGCTGTATAATGACGAACATCGACATATACCAACGTATGCATAACATTAACAAACACGTAATGTCACAGTAACGCATATCGACGTAGACTGACGTAGAAGCCCAAAATCACCTATGTTGGCACACATTTGCGCAATGTGTCATAGTGTGACAGGGCTATTAATCACGTCCGGAAACAGTCATATCATACGGCCATAAGATTCATTCTCTGTCTTTCCATGAATGACTTACCTCTCAATCCGAAAAATAAGTAATTGCTAAGCAAGTTTTGTAAAAGTCAGATTTGAAAGGTTTTGTTTCTTCGTAGTGCATTAATGGATGACATTAGCGCATGGTATCTGCACAACCTCTACCCGTGGAGTGACCACACAAACACCAATTACTAGGTTGTCACCCAGTCGTGTCAGCACTGAAATGACATCATGTCCGTTTGGAAGTATAGCTTAGAGTTAATGTAAGTTGAGTAAACACCAGGGACGCCGGGAAACCACATGCGACCTTTAACATTTCCAAGGGGCCTGGAAGGTCACAGCCGCTGGATTACCAAGCTTTGACAAGTTCATCTTGAAATAAAATACCCTTTTTGAATAAATGTGAAACAAGCGGACTACAAATAAATCAACACCCTAGCTTTGATTCGCAATGCCGAAAGGGAGCCTCCATTTCATTTGTCATGTTTTTTTAAACGGCTCATTATTATTTGATTCAGAACAAGAATAGTATCATTGATCTTAAAATCCAAGCAATAACTGTATATAATGGACATCAAGTACTGGAAGAGGTTGAGGGAGCACATGTGCAAGGGAACGCTGAGCATGGAGGAATGCGCAGATCGCGCAGCGGAAACGGAGTGGTGCGAGCCGGAATGAGCCCGCCAAGCAGCAATGGCCGTGGTGGGAGCGAGAGAGGAGGGTGGGTGGAGTGGTGAGAGGGGAGGTGGGTTGAGAGCGGCGGGTAGGGATGGTGAGAGGCGGAAGTAGGGTGGTGGCGGGAGGATGGGGTGGGAGTGGGAGGGGCGCGGGGTGGTGGGGTGGGTGGGAGGGGTGGTGGGGTGGTGGGAGAGAAGTAAGATGAGAGGATGAGACTAGGACAGCGAGGAAGGCGCAGTGATGGGGGGGGGGGGGCAGTAGGTGGGCGGGGAATGGACTGCCGGGACGATGGAACCAGCGAACAGGAATGCAGGCCCAGTGCGCGTTGACAACGGAGTCAGTAGTGGTCCGGCAAACCAAATGTCGACTTGGAGCAGGCGCCGCCCGCCAACCCCGGACTCTCCACCGTCACGTGTACACGGTGCTACTGCGCCCCGCGTGTGGAGTGGCGCGCAGCGCGGGCAACACGGGTGCCAGGTGTCTGCAAGCAGCCAGTCCAACTCTCAGCCAGTCGTTGGACCAGTCAAGTGTGAAGACTTGGGCGAATCTAGCCGCCCTTGTTCAGCTCTCAGACCGCCAGGCCGGGCTTCCTTCCATGACGTCCGTCATGGCGGATGTCTGCCTTTGGCAGCATCCAAGCGGACTCAATGTCGAAGTGTTAGTAAGTAGCAGGCATGCAACCACTAAATATGAGCAAGGAAGAGGCGTGCCATTTACTAACAATCCCTCGTGAGGTTGGGTCAGCAACAGGTTAACAGAATTGTTTCAAAAATGTTGATCATGGGCACACACATTCTAACCACCTGACTTGTGTTTCAAAGCCACGTGACAGGCAGCCCAAGACGGGTGTGGCGGTTTAAGATCTCAGTGTGTTTAGATTCTATGCTCGGGGGTTCTGTGCATGCATCAAAATCGAACGGCATTTCAGCGTATTGGATTAATCAACTCGGGTGACCCTAGCAACCTTTTTACACACAAATGTGATGTCATCGCTCCTAGCCAACCCCAGCCAAGAGGTAAGTTAAACTTTTTGCACAAGGGACATTATTTTGTCAACTCCACTCGCGGTGTTCTATTTGAATTTCTAGCAACTCGGGTGACCCAAGTCACCTGGTCATGTTAATCAGATACGCGCATGCGCATAACCCATTGATGCATGCGCAGAACCCGAGCATAGACTCTAAGCACACTGAGATTTTAAACTGCCACACCAGTGCGCATTATGCCGTGTTAACCCAGCATGCTGCCATGAACCGGTCACCGGTGAAGTGCAATGAGACCGGGTGAGGCCTGATCCACGCAATGATTACCAAAACACCTATACTAGGACCAAACATGCCCATTACTGGAAGCATCTATCTACCAAACCACCCACCGTTTCTGAAGTTCACCTGAGGATGTGTGCCGGGCAGCTAGGGGACACACCCTGTGAAAGTATGATGTCTGAACACTTCGAGTTCTGGATACTGAATGGTTTATTCACGGCCTAGGGCACGCTTGACCCGCCAGCAACTTTCCATGAAGTCATCTCATTTGCATACCTCTTTGACTCAACCTCTGCATCTCGTTAACATATATTAACCACACACCTGTACGTCTATTAAGTATTATGCATATATCACATCCCCCCCTGAAAGTATTTCTGAAACATGAAATGTTACATAATAACCAAGAAGAAACATACAATAAACAATAACAATATATGCGTACCTAAGTTGCAATTGTCTGAGCGCACAAAGCATGCAAGTCCTCCTAGACTGGCCGTAATGCCTGACGTCATAAAGTGTCAATATATACATAATAACAACGCCGAGAAATAGCTGAAACAAACTTAACCCTACATGCGCATGTTACTTGTGTACACACTCAATGTACAATGACCTCCTACAGGTCTAACCTGCTCGCCGGCCGTATCAGCCGACCTGACCTAGTTAGATTAGCCGCACTGTTTACATTCGGCACTGACGCTGACCCAGTTTGCGTCTGCACGACCAGCTCGGGCTTCCCCCCCACAGGCGCCCTGATAATCTGGACTCGGTTACGATATAACATATTCCCTGCCTCATTCAAAATTTGATACTCTCTCCCAGAAACCCCAGTTCGTCCCAAAATAACCCCTTTTTTCCAATCCCCAGCATTATTTTTCCAATCCCCAGCATTGTGGTTGATCACAAGCTGACCAGGAGGCCGCAAACCTGGCAACGTATTAGCGGGCGGCATCCTTCCTCATCTGACACCATGTGAAAGTATGACGTCTGAACACTTCGAGTTCTGGATACTGAATGGTTTATTCACAACCTAGGGCACGCTTGACCCGCCGGCAACTTTCCATGACGTCATCTCATTTGCATACCTCTTTGACTCAACCTCTGCATCTCGTTAACATATATTAACCCGACTTTAATAGGCTTGTGCACCTTACCGCACTTCCGGTCAGGAAACACTTTCTGACTACACTGCCCCTTGGCCGTCTGGCTTCTCTTCGGACCCTGTGTTTCAGGCAACAAAATGACCTCTGCCATAGGCAACCTGCCTCTCAACCTCCTGCTCATGAGCAACTGCGCTGGAGATGCGTTCAGGACAGGCAACGGAGTATTACGATAATTCAGCAACACCAACTGAAAATCAGCCCCAGTTTCCTCACACTTCTTTAACATATCCTTGACTGTCTGGACAAACCGTTCTACCTGTCCATTGCTACGAGGATATTGTGGACTGGAATACACGGCCTTGAACCCATAGTGTAGTGCAAACTCCCTATATTCATGACTCTTAAATTGTGGACCATTGTCCGACATGACCTGACTAGGAATACTGTGTCTTACAAAATTATCTTTCAACGCTTCAATAACAGTGACAGACGACGTATCGCCCAACACCGTCACCTCTGGAAACTTGGTGTAATAATCTACAGTTATCAGGTAATTCTTATGATTTAATTCAAATAAATCGGCACCAACTTTATCATACGGTTGACAGGCGATCGGGTGATTTATCAATGGCTCGTTATGCAAATTCTTTCAGTTGTTTTGGCAAGTGTCACAACGACTGTCCTTCTCCTCAATCTGTTTGTTCATGTTCGGCCAAAACATACAGTCAAGCGCCAACTGCTTGGACTTTGTCACTCCCAAATGCATCTCATGCAACGCCTCTATCATTTCACTCCGAAGAGCTGGAGGAACTACCACCCGATTGCCGTTCATTACAAGATTATTTTCAACTGTTAACTCGTGTTTGTACGGAATGCATTGTCTCAGACATAATGGTGTTTCTATGCGTGTAGTGTCCCACCCATCTTCAATGTGTGAGATCAACATAGACATAGATACATCTTTATCATATTCAATTACAATCTTACTCAACAAACGCGACGACTGCATGTCCACTGCAGCAACGCAGAACGTGTCATCGAACAGGCTATCCTGACCTACTTTAGCGCTATGCGCCCTGGACAACGTGTCTGCAAAAAACATCAAAGAACCCTTCACATGACATAACTGAATATTGTAATTCTGTAATCGCATTCGCATCCTTTGCATTTTCGCTGAAAGTTTATGTATTGGTTTCTGCATTATCGGGACCAACGGCTTGTGGTCGGTTTGAAATTGAACTTCTTTGCCAAAGATATACTCATAAAACCTCTGACATCCGAAACATATGGCGAGCATTTCTTTTTCTATAGTGGCATAACCACACTGCGCCGAGTTAAGCACACGAGATGTGAGTGCAATTGGTTTATCATCCTGCATTAACACAGCCCCTAAACCTGACTGACAAGCATCTACTTGAATCACAACAGGTTTCCTAACATTGTAGTATGACAACACAGGAGCAGTTCTTAACTTCTCCTTTAATTTATCAAATGCGCCCTGCTGTTCGGCTTGCCAGTGCCATGCCACGTCCTTAGCTAGGAGCGTGTGTAGTGGTTTGGCTACCTCGGACATGTTAGGTATGAACTTGTGTACATACCCAACCATGCCCAGGAACATTTGGACACCTTGTTTGTCACGCGGCTCTGGCATGTCAACTATTGCTTGTATTCTGTCTGGATCAGGCTTCACACCCTGCTGGGTAAGTTGGTGACCTATATATTTTACTGTAGTCTTACATAACAATGATTTACTATCATTTAACTTTAGATTAACCAACCTAGCTCGGCCCAACACAGCTCGGAGCCGCTCGTTGTGCTCCTCAACCATTGACCCATATACCAAAATGTCGTCTGTGACTATCCCGATACCGGGTATATCGCCCATGACACGGTGCATTTCCTGAATAAAAATGTCACCGGCTGTTTTGATGCCAAAAGGCAAACGGGTATACCTGTACCGGCCCCATGGAGTATTAAACGTGCACAAACGTGAACTTTCGTCGTCTAATTCTATTTGCCAATACCCTGTCTTTGCATCCAAAACCGAAAAATACTTAGCATCGGCCGTTTTGGCAATGATCTTATCAATAGTGTTGGTAGGGAAAGGCCCCCTGTTTATTGCTTTGTTCAACTTAGTCGGATCCAGACAAATCCTAATCTTGTGTTTTTTCTTTTACGATAGTAATAGAATTAACCCACTCGGTAGGTTCATCCTGTTCCACTATGACACCTAACTCCACCATATGATCAATCTCACTACGTACCTTACTCTGAATGGCAAATGGGATCCGTCTCGGCGGATCAATGACAGGTTGAACAGACTTATCAACATGAATGACAGCCTTTGCTTTAATCAACCCCAAACCCTGAAATACATCTTTGTATTCGCTTACCAGCTTCTCTGCCCCAGCGCTGGCACTGTTCGTCGGCCCGGAAATGTTGGTCGGCACCGGAATGTTCGTCGGCTCGGAAATGTTCGTTGGCGTAGCGCAGTGCACCTCATCCACCCGCGCCAGCAGGTTCAATGTCACGCAAGCCTGCTTGCCCAAAATAGGCTGGCAATCCGGCACCACTTGGAACTTAAGCACTCTGTCATTGACGTCCAGCAGTGCCTCCCCGTCAGGCGTGATCCGGTGACCGGAGAATGTCACCAACGAACACCTGGTGTTCGTCAGCCGCCCCGGAGCAACTCTGTCGAAGACATACCTCAGCAGTACGTTCGCCTCCGAACCGGTGTCGAGCTTGAACTTGACTGGACAACCGTTCACCCGAATGATCGCGTGCCACAGCTCGGCATCCCGACCAGCACCGCGGTGGATGGCACCGACAAACAGATCCGTTGCCAGTACATTGACTTCCGCCGGATCCGGGTCTTGCTCAGCATTGTGAGGGTCGGGCGCTTCGATGTTAAGCTCGTTGACTCTGCCCAGTCTGCTCCTACAGACTTTACCGAAGTGCCCGATCTTTCGACAGGCTATGCAAGCATTGCCTTTCGCTGGGCAGACTCCCCGGCGGTGTTCATATCCACAGTTCTGGGAGCGGATCTTGAACTCTCCTGCACCGGCGCCGCCGGAATTCCAAGATGGCGATTTCCAAGATGGCGTCGTCGCTGACCGAACCACCGGTGCACCAGTATGTGCATTAGCATAATTCCTAATGAAATCCACCTCCTTACTTTCAACGTCTGATTTGGTGTCCTCCAACAGATCTGAGCTGAACTCACTCATTTCACACATACTTATGCACTTTATCAACGTTAACTCAGTAGTTTGAAGCAATTTGCTACGTAAGTTCACATTTTTAACGCCAGCCACAATTCGATCGCGCAACAGCGACTTCTCCACGGTCCCATACTCACAGTCTTTCACTTTGTCTCTTAACGCCGTAATGTACGTAGCCATATTTACTGATGCTTGATTATGTGAATTGAATTTATACCATGTGATAATGATACTGCATTTACCGACAGAATAAATCCTAAACGCCTCTGTAAGCGGCACGATCTTATCTTGATCAGCGAGAGCGATATCCATATTAGCAAAAACCTGCTGCGCCTCCTCGCCGGCTACTTGAAGAAAGATGCAGCATTGCACTCGTTCCGTCTTCAATACGACACCTGCCGCAGTAGCGTAAATATCATATGCTCTGATCCATGTTTTCCAGTTCGATCTCGCATTGTGGTTGATCACAAGCTGACCAGGAGGCCCCAAACCTGGCAACGTATTAGCGGGCGGCATCCTTCCTCATCTGACACCATGTGAAAGTATGACGTCTGAACACTTCGAGTTCTGGATACTGAATGGTTTATTCACAACCTAGGGCACGCTTGACCCGCCGGCAACTTTCCATGACGTCATCTCATTTGCATACCTCTTTGACTCAACCTCTGCATCTCGTTAACATATATTAACCAGACACCTGTATGTCTATTACACATATATCACACACCCCACCTCCTTAACAGCCCACCGCCTTACACAGCTGACTGCCTTACACACAGCCCACTGCCTTACACACTCCACTGCCTTACACAGCCCACCACCTTACACAGCCCACCGCCTTACACACCCCACCTCCTTACACAGCCCACTGCCTTACACACATCCCACCTCCTTACACAGCCCACCACCTTACACACTGCCCACTGCCTTACACAGCCCACCACTTTACACACCCCACCTCCTTACACACCCCACCTCCTTACACAGCCCACTGCCTTACACATCCCACCTCGTTACACAGCCCACCACCTTACACACTGCCCACTGCCTTACACAGCCCACCAGCTTACACAGCCCACTGCCTTACACAGCCCACCTCCTTACACAGCCCACTGCTTTACACACATCCCACCTCCTTACACAGCCCACCACCTTCCACACTGCCCACTGCCTTACACAGCCCACCTCCTTACACAGCCCACTGCTTTACACAGCCCACCACCTTACACAGCCCACCACCTTACAGAGCCCACTGCCTTACACACACCCCACCTCCTTACACAGCGCACCACTTTACACACTGCCCACTGCCTTACACAGCCCACCTCCTTACACTGCCCACTGCCTTACACAGCCCAACTCCTTACACAGCCCACTGTTATTAGTCAGGGGGCCAAAGGCCCGAAACAGCCATAGGTGTGAAAGTGCGTACTAATGCAATTTTATTGCAGATTGTGATAGTCATATACCTATATTTTGAGAATCAGGAGGGTGCCATTCTTGTAAGGTATGTAAGTATACGAACGCCCCCCCCCCCCCCCCCCCCCCCCCCCCACCAACACGGCGTGACATCATGACTGTCAAACCAATAAAGTCAGTTACATTACAGAATCCATTGTGTCGATACATCTTTACATGGTGTCAGATGTTAAAGACGAACTATGGCACTTCACGGGTTGAAACCTCCAGGAAATCTGAACCTGGACGAGAAGATGGCGGTCAATTGGCGATGCTGGATGCAGGCATATGAAATATATGCTGTGGCCGCAGGTATATCGATGGAGACGGAAAGGATTCAATGCTGCGTGTTTCTCCATGTCGCAGGGGTGGAGGCGCAGAAGGTGCATAGGACGTTTGCACTCGACGGACCACACAAAGACAAAATTGCTCCATTGATCGACGCGTTTACCAGGTACTGTGAAGGGAAGACAAATATAACGGTCGTTCGATATGAATTCAATTCTTTTAATCAAGGTGACCAGAACATGGATTCTTTTATTAGGGAGCTCAAGCACAGAGTACAATACTGTTGTTATGAACAATTGGAAGCTTCTTTACTGTGCGATAGAATCGTATGCGGTGTGACAGATGATACCTTGAGAAACAGATTGTTACAGATGCCTGATCTCAAGTTGGAGGAATGCATACAACTATGTCGACTAAGTGAGATCAAATCGACACAAGTCAAGCAGAGGGAATCACATCATGTCGACGCTGTAAATACGGGATACAATCGGGGACAACGGTCGTCGGGTGAAACGTCTCCCTGGTTACGGCGGCCCAGCGGTCGAGGTAAGATGCAACAAGCAAGTCGAGGCGCGGGGAACAAGTGTAGTCAATGTGGCTATACGCACGCGTCAGGGACATGTCCGGCTCGAGGAAAGGAATGTCTGGGATGTCGAAAGATTGGACATTTCGTAAGGATGTGCCGAATGCAACAAGCTCCAGGAAGGAATGCGGCTATCTACGAAATTGACGTGAAGGATGACGCCATCGACAATCAGGAGGAGAACAGTTACGAATATAATGTGAATGGAGACCTATTTGTGGGCACAATAGGTGCTAGTGACAGTAAAGACAAAGATTTGTGGTACACTAGTTTTTGTGTCGATGGCCTGAATATCCGTTTTAAATTGGATACAGGATCAGAGGCGAATATTTTACCCTTAAAGATGTACACTAAGATACATACAGCACGTTTAATTCCATCGGTGTGTCACTTAGTGACATATGGTGGACACAGGATACGCCCCCATGAGGAGATATCCCTTAATGTCGAGGGTCACATAATTAAATTTCAGGTAATGGATGCCGGGTGCTCAATACTGGGGAAGCAGTCGTGTGTCCAATTAGGCTTGTTGGCACGCTTGGATGTATTGACGCGATCGACGATCATACTGTCGCAAACGAATTGGTAAGACGATATTCGCATGTGTTTCAGGGTTTAGGGCTAATCAAAGTTAACGCTAAGATTCACATTGATAATAATGTATGCCCTGTAATCGACCCTCCACGTCCAGTGCCTTTAGCAATTTTGAATGACGTGAAAGTGGAATTAAAAAGAATGTTAGACTTAGGAGTCATAATACAACAGGACGAACCTACCCCTTGGGTTAACTCTGTAACTATAGTACGTAAACCTGGAAAGCTAAGAATATGCCTAGACCCTATTAAGTTAAATAAAGCTATACTAAGAGGCCCATACCCAGTAAGAACTGTAGAAGAGGTAGTAGCAACGCTACATGGTGCCAAATATTTTTCAGTGCTTGACGCAAACAGCGGTTATTGGCAAATCGAACTGGACGACAGTAGTTCTAAGTTATGCACATTCAACACCCCATGGGGCAGGTTCAGGTTCACTCGACTCCCTTTTGGAATCAAAACAGCCGGGGACATCTTCATCCAGGAGATGAATGGCATTCTGATGGATCTCCCTGGGGTACATGTCATCACAGATGATATTGTGCTGCACGGAGCAACAATTCATGAACATAACTTACGACTAGCGAGCTAATCAAGTGAACCTGAAACTGAACCCGAAGAAGTCGAAAATATGTAAGACAGTTGTTAACTATGTAGGACATGTTATAACGTCAGACGGTATAAAACCTAATATAGATAGAATACAGGCAATTGTCGACATGCCAAGCCCTTCAGACAAACCTGCATTACAACGGTTCTTAGGGATGATGGGTTATGTACACAAATTCATCCCCAACATGGCACATATTACAAGTCCATTAAGACAAGTCTTAAAAAAAGATGTGGCTTGGCATTGGGAAGCAGACCAGGCACTAGCTTTCGAGAAATTGAAATATTTATTAACTAATGCACCGGTATTAAGGTATTTCAATGGTAGAGAACATATTGTTCTGCAAGTCGATGCATCCAAGTTTGGATTGGGTGCTACCTTGTTCCAGAATAAGTTACCAGTGGCAATGGCATCAAAAGCACTAGACAACACCCAAATTAGTTATGCAGTAATAGAGAAGGAATTATTAGCCATTTGTTTCGGTTGTAACAAGTTTCATGATTATATTTATGGTAACGAAATCACAGTAATAACAGATCATAAACCCTCAGTAGCGATAATGATGAAACCTGTGCATTCCCTGTCGGCAAGGATGCAACGAATGCGTATGAGACTGCAGAACTACAATATTGAGGTACAATAATTGAAGGGTACTGAATTATTCTTTGCAGATACCCTGTCGAGAGCCCACATGTCGAGTATAAACCCTGACAACCTTTACGATCGGGATTTATCCATAGCCTCAATTGGGATTGATCCGGACGTGATCCAAGCCGTTAAGCGTGAAACAATGTTGGATTCGACATTAAAAAGAGTTGTTGAATTAGCACTACATGGATGGCCTATGGAGGGAAAGGCCCTCGACTCAGATGTTCAGATGTTTTTTAGATTTAACGATGACATAACAGTGTTCGACGGAATTCTATTGAAAGGCTCACAAATAATTATCCCTAAGTCCATGCGATCGGATATGTTAACAAAGTTACATGAGGCTCACTTAGGTATCGTCAAAAGCAAACAATTGGCGAGGGACACAGTATTCTGGCCGCGATTAATGGGGGCATTAGAAGACAAAGTATCACGGTGTGCTGTTTGTCAAGAGTGTCGAAAAATGCCAGCAAAAGAACCATTAATTAGCCATGTTATAACCCATATACCACATAATAAAATCGGAGTTGATTTGTTTCATGTTGGAGATAAGGATTATATGATAATTGTGGACTATTACTCTAAATTCCCAGAAGTACTTGAATTAACAGAAACGACCAGTAGAGCTGTTATTTTGGCCCTAAAACAAACATTTAGTAGATACAGCATTCCAAAGCATGTAGTGTCAGACAACGGGCCCCAATTTGCGAGCAGGGAATTTCGTGAATTTGCTGTACATTATGGATTTAAATCAATATTTACTAATCCAATGAACGCACAAAGCAATTGACAGAGTGAACGAGCCGTCCAAACATTCAAACACATGTTAAAAAAATGTAACAAGGACGGGACAGATATTCACATAGCGATGCTTAACTATCGAAACACAACATTAGAAGGGGTAGGAGCGTCCCCAGCTCAAATGCTAATGTTGAGACGTTTAAGGTCTCGTATCCCAGTATTAGATAACAGTCTTAAAGCGATGATAGAACCATTTAAATCCAAACAACTAACACGTAGACAAATCACCCAAAAGATGTATTTTGACAAACGTGCAGGTCGAGAACAATCATTGTTACAAGTAGGTGACAAAATAAGATACAGAAATTATAATAACGAGTGGGAAGTAGGCCATGTCGTAGAAACAGATGAAATGCGGAAAAGGGATTATAAGATACGTAATAGCAAGGGGAACATATTGAGAAGAAATAGATGATTTCTTTTCAAATGTCCGCAGGCACAGGTGATAGAACAAACAAAAACAAAAGGACAAATAACACCCACATTACACTCACCTTACATTACGCGATATGGTAGGATCAGCATGCCTCCAAAACGTTTTGAGACAAACCCCACAAGATAAAAAAAGTACACTAGGTCAAACAATGATTTGTCACGCCAATAAAACTGTAAGAAGTGACATGTACGCGTACAAGAATAATATGATGTGACGCTTCGTCTAATAGGTCAAATAAAGAAGGTGAGCAATATGGTTCAAGTAAGAATGGACCTTTACCAATGGCGCTCGTACATGTACGTTCATCGGAACGAACGCATAGTAAAACGCAAAACATCGGCCACAATAATTGTATATGTTGATATGTATGTATTCATTGAATAAGTCAGTTGTTAAATACAGATAAATATAAGCAAATGTAACTGATAAATACAAGAAATGTTAACCGATAAATGTAAAGTCATGGCAACGTTTCACACCAAGAGTATATCATATAAGTACAATGAACAATTACCTGATTAATCATTACTTATTATTAAGAGGGGGAGATGTAAGGTATGTAAGTATACGAACGCCCCCCCCCCACCAACACGGCATGACGTCATGACTGTCAAACCAATAAAGTCAGTTACATTACAGAATCCATTGTGTCGATGCATCTTTACAACTCTGGCACCCTCGAGCAATTTTTTTTATAAGCCGTTTTTGATATGATGTCATATTGGATCAAACCAGCATTTTTGTGCTGTTCGACATTGGGGGTAGTCTTCATATATCAGCTGTAGTATCATTTCTAATTCACTTAGCACTACATATATTATACCAGAAGAAAGGATATTGAAGTACCTTTCTCCTGATTTATAAAACTTCTAGGTATGATACAAATGTGTAAATACAGAAAGGCTCAAAAGGAATTATTACTGCCACCTCACGGTAATCAAAATGTACATTATTTTGTGGAAAAACTAATCCCGATAACAAAGAAAATAATATGTCACTTTCAGACAATTTATTCGTCTCATTCATGGCTATTTAATTAATGTATAGGTGTGAAGATGCTATTCAGGTAAAATTCCCATCTAAAACAATTTTAACAATGCCTGGTCATCTGTCAAAGTATTCAGGACATGTCAATCAACAAAACCGAAAATGTTCAAAGTATCGTTAAACTTGGACACCTTCAAACACTTATGACATTATTGTGTTTGCAGACGTTATTTAAACACAAATATTACTATTCTGTAAAACAAGGTATGGAAGTGGTGTTTTGACCATTATATTCATTTCCAAGCTATATAGTCTTTTATATGGTCCTAGGTTGAACCTGTGAGCCATCATAGATGATACCCGACGTGAACGATGGAATCCGCGGCAAAATGTTTCTTCCCAGGCTGCAACAATCCGGAGGGAACCCTCGTTCCTGGAAAGGAACAGCGAATAAAAAACATTATTTCTGCAAGCATATCACGCGAAGATTTGATCCATATTGGGCTCCAAGAAGACCTCGACAACAATCCAAGCCTCGCTTTACAGTTTCACAAGTCCTGTGTATCCAGCTATTCATCAAAGACACATATTGCTAGGGAATGAAAGCGCATAGGAACCATCGATACACATGACCATCAACAGAAAAGGAGGCGATCCGAATTCAGCTCTTTTGATTTCAGGGTGCATTGCCTCATATGGGCTGCAAAGTGCTGCTCGAAGGACTCAAAGAATCCTTATCGATGGAGGAGAGTCATCCAATGTCGCACGAGAGAGATGAAGAATGACTTCTAACTGTATGTGATGAACAAAACGATGCCTCAGCTGAGCAAGTTTGTATCCAGATTAATGGTTCCTTAGCAGATTTGCATGCTGCGGATGCACAGTACCATGTGGTACCGGATGTGCAGAGTGGCCCTTATCACATCACATCTGCAATGCTGTCTCACTTGCGATGGACAACATGTTCGATGAGACGGAAGATGAGGATCAGGAGGACAGCACAGGAAGACACAAAGAAGAAGGGAAGAGACGACGACAACTTGACAACGAAGACAGGAAGAAGATCATCCTTGAAGTCGAATGCCACACCAATCCACTCCTGACTAAAGCCACAGAACCATTGCATAACATTATAAATGGTCTCGAAGCTGCAGATGAAGTGAACGTGGATCAGTCCGTCAGCATAGGAGGAATCATGGCCGCTGATTTCACACCAAAGCTTCCTGATGGGTTCTACGTCCCTCTCAAGAAAACTGTCATAACTATGGAAGTAATGAAGAAGAAGATGAAGGTAGGGGACTCCAGCGTATACGATATGGAAAAGCTGTACGCATATTTACTAATTGTGTCCCAGAAAAGAGATGTGGAGCTTTCCGACTTATTCAAGTATGAATTGGCTCCAGTGCTAACTGCCCTCTTTGATGATTATGGAGATATGCGCAAGGGAAGCAAGTCAGTCCTGGTGTCGAAGTTGGCCATCACCTACAAAGAACCACCACCTAATGTTGACATGCAGTTGATAGACGGGAATGAGGCAATCTACCACACCCTGTGGCCAAAATATGCAATGATGTCTATGTTCGCCAAAGGATTCATTTCCTCATTCGCTCGTCCGTATACCACGTATGTAGTATTCGACTGCTACCAGGAGCACTCAATCAAATCTCATGAACGTCGGCGAGGGGCAAAGGGTGCTGCTCCACGAGACTACAACCTGACAGACGGAACGGTACTTCCAGCCAGGGACATCATCATGAAAAGTGACCAGAACAAGAAGAGCTTCATCAAGCGCCTGTGTACTGCAGAGAACCCCAATGAATCTGTGCACATCATCGGCGAGGAATATCCATATAAACACGAAGAAGTAGATGTCAAACTCGTCAGCTACCTTCTTCATCTGCACCAACAAACAGAGCATATCCAAGTCCTCGCTGATGATACGGATATCTTCGTCCTACTGCTATACTTTGTGTGGTGCTATAATTCCCCTGCTCAGGTATCCATGAAGAAGTACAACAGTGAAGTCATTGACATCAATGCAACGGCCATGGCACTTGGAGACAGATATCAAGATTTGCTTCCTGCTCATGCCCTCTCAGGCTGCGATAGCGTATCGTACCCATATGGCAAAGGGAAGCCTTCCGTGTGCAGTATGCTACTGAAATCTAAGGTTCCACTTCGGGCATTTGCAGATCCTGATGCGTCAGAAGAGGACTGAACAAGGGAAGGCTTCCAATTCTTGTCCTATTTGTATGGAGGTGTGGTGGCGTCAACACTAGATGGGCTGAGATATCTACTGTTCAGCAAAAAGAAGGATCCACCAAAGATTAAGAGCCTTCCTCCAACGAGCGAAGCTGCACTACAGCACATCAACAGAGTTTGTATCCAGGTACTAACATGGCAAGCGGCAGGCCAGCTACACCCACCAGATCTTGATGTCAGTCAGTATGGATGGGAGTTGAACAACACCGTTCTTTGCCCTGTCAATGGCACTTCCACTGCTGCCCCACCGTCCCTCATGCAATTTGTGGCATGTGGTTGCAAATCGAGCATGCCATGTGGGAACCTCAAGTGCAACTGTCGGGCAGGTGGGCTTTCCTGCACGACGTACTGTAAATGCGGAGCAGACGAGGGATGCTCGAACGAACAC
Organism: Branchipolynoe longqiensis; assembly: GCA_030323885.1. Classification (NCBI taxonomy): domain Eukaryota; kingdom Metazoa; phylum Annelida; class Polychaeta; order Phyllodocida; family Polynoidae; genus Branchipolynoe; species Branchipolynoe longqiensis. The sequence continues at coordinate 71,869,948 of CM059186.1, read as the reverse complement.
ACAAAACATGAATCTGCCCCATTCATGGATGACGACGAGAATGATGAGGACGATGATGAGGAAAACGCAGAGGACTGATGGATTGGATCCTGAAACCTGAATCATGTGAAATGACATGTCACAAACGCTTTATGTATGACACGGAAATGCAACCTAAATGAATAAGACAATACACCATGTCTGTTTGTTATATAGGTTTATGTACTATTTCCCAAATAAATACTACAATGTAGTTAAAAGCCATTTGACATATTTCAAATTCATCTTGTGAAAAACATTATTCTGGCAGCTACTATGGTAAACAAGGTGTTAAAAAAAGTCAATATTTGGTGTGCTGATAACAGACTTACCTTAAACACACAAAAATCAGAATATGTGATATTTGGAACAAAATCTAGAAAATCGCACGCGCAAAATATAGGGCTATGTATAGGCAATGCAATGCTAAGAGAAGTGAACTCGTACAAATACTTAGGAACCACACTTGACTCTACACTGAATGCGAACCAGCAACTATCGAGGCTGAACCAAATTCTAGGTATGAGAATGACAACCTTTAGAAAAATAAGATGCTACATGAGTGAGAACACAGCGCTCAAACTGTATAAGGCAACTATACTGCCAATAATAGATTATAATAATCTAATCTATGGCCTTTTAACAAAACAACAAGAAAATAAATTACAGAGAACTCAAAACCGAGCTCTAAGAACAGTATATAGGGGCAAAGTTCTCTCAGTGAATGAGATGCACACTAGATCTAATATCACATACCTGAGCCAAAGGAGAGATGCACATCTGCTATCTCTTATGTTTATCAGAGACAAGGATGAAAACTACATAGACCATACTACCAGAGTTACCAGGCAGGGGGATGCTACACTCCTCAAAGTTCCTAAACCACTCACAAATAGACTGACAAGAGCCCCTATCTACAAAGGCAGCAAATTATGGAATGAACTCCCAGTCAGAATCAGACATGCACAAACACAACTAGAATTCAAGAACCTGGTAAGATTTCACCAAGCCAATCAGGCCCTTCTACAGGCCTAGTGATGAGGTCACCATATTTAATTAGCTATCTATTATAAGCACCTATGGCCACCCTGCCCCCTCCCACCACCCCACGCGCTCCTTTGCCTGCTGCCAACAAACCAAGTTATCCACCGTACAAATTATTTGCCCAGCAAATTCGGAAAGGTGTATCAGTCTGGTAGTATTGCTATAGACCGGGGGCCCTATGGTACTGGGATGGCTCACTCCCTATCTCTCCCATGTGATGTAAATTTTGCGGTGCCACCTTGTGGTGGGTTTGATTGACCCAGCTGCTGGTTGGTGTTTCACATGTAAACACATACGGTTATATCATGCATGAGGCGGGTAAGTGTGAATACACATCAATATCGGATTGCTATGAACAGGCACACATCATCGTCGCCATCGTCACACAGCTTTCACATTCATATATACATTTGTGCATATATTGTGGCATCTGTTTAGCCGGGGGAACGGCCAGCGCACCACGTGGTGGGCTTGATCATTTTGATTACACAGTACAGGCTGAGTGAGCTGTCTTGGTATTATGGGGTCTTTGTACAAACATAGACACTAATAAAGTCTGTACTAGACTACTAAATGATTGAAACATATAATCCTCCAAGCATTGTTTATCCCATCAATACTAACAACCTACTTACTCAAACTACTTCATGTAGTCAAAAAACACACCTGAGGTATTAACCTTTTAAGGATAACCCTATAAGCTAACCACACTCTATCTAACAGAATAAACAAACCATTCTACTAACACCCACTCCATCTCAAAATGTTAACTCCAACAACATGATAGTTCTGCAATTCACAACATAGTAGGCATACAAACCTATGAAGGAAAACTATGTACCTAACCACTCCGTAATGTAAAGGTCTAATCAATACACATGTATGTATCAAGTGTGTAGGAATACAACATATAACTGCTATTTTTGTATGTGAATTGTCAAACTATACCATATGTAAGTCTTTGAATGTTTGATATTGTTAGTTCAGCTGATTTGGGCTAGCTGCATATATTGTAAATAACTGTTTTGTCACATGGCTGGAAGACCAGTGCCACGGCGCTGACAAAAGACTTTATTCAATGAATAAACTATATTTACAAAAAATAAAAAAATAAAAATAAAAACCAGCTTATAAAAAAGTACCAATAACCCTATCTAGCACAATCAGCAATAAAATTGCATTAGTACACACTTTCACACCTATGTGAGTTGGCCCCCTGACTAAAAGCAGACACTGGTGGGCTGAGTGTGGTGTATAGAGTGTCAGTGCGCTGGGTGTGGTGTACATGGTTGGTGTGATGCCTGCTGCTGTGCTGCTGCGCTGCCTGTTGGTGCACTGCATGCTGGTGCGCCTGTGTGTTGTGTGCTGGTGTTTCTGCCTGTTGGAGCGCTGGTGCACTGTGTGCTGGTGCACTGCATGCTGGTACACTGTGTGCTGACACGACATGGTGGTAACTGTGTGCCAGTGCACTGCGTGCTGGTGCACTGCATGCTGACAATGTGTGCTGGTAACTGCATGCTGGTGTGCTGCGTGCTGGGGTTGCTGCCTGTTGGAGCACTGGTGCACTGCGTGCTGACACTGCATGCTGATCACTGCGTGCTGGTGCACTGCGTGCTGGTGCGCTGCATGCTGACACTGCATGCTGATCACTGCGTGCTGGTGCACCGCGTGCTGGTGCGCTGCGTGCTGACACTGCATGCTGATCACTGCGTGCTGGTGCACTGTGTTCTGGTGCGCTGCATGCTGGTGTTGCTGCCTGTTCGAGTGCTGCGTGCTAGATGCTGCGTGCTGGTGTTGGTACTGGTGCTGGTGCTGGTGCTGGTGCTGGTGCTGGTACTGGTACTGGTGCTGGTGCTGGTGCTGGTGCTGGTGCTGGTGCTGGTGCTGGTGAGCCGAGTGCTACTGGTTGGCTGAGTACGAGCCGCCGCCTGGTGGTGGTGAGACCGGGTAAAGGTGCCGATAGGCGGCCGGCCCTAGGTAAACACGCCGACTGCACAGGTGCCTTTAAGTAGCCCGCCCACGTAACCATCGCTCATTTCATGAGGGCCTGCCTTTAAGTATGGCTCCGCCACCAGGCACACCGGCTACGTATGTATGGAGACCGCGACATGCTGCTAACCGTGGCCCGCGGTCAGTGCCTTGCGTGGCGGCCCGATGCACTCCACGTATCTGAGCCTGCTGATCCACTCCTGGGTTGGCAGGCATCCTCCCCAGATTTAATGATAACAATACATCAATTCCATGATGTACAGCCATGTACTGGGGAAATGGGTCTAGACCGCAAAGTAGAACGCCCTCAGACGTTATCCAGGTTGCTTCAGTGTGCCACATCAACTTTTCTTTTTTGGGGTACATTAAAATTGCACAGTCCGACCGTGTTTGAATTGTTGTCTTATTTTTTAGATAAATATATCAAATTGATCGTTATGACCTACTAATCATTAGTCCAGAGTCATTTTGATGAAAAATGGCTAGTTTTGAAGCAATTTGAGTTGAAAGACCCCAAAATACTTTCAACAAGCTTTCCAAAAGTCCTCTCGCTATGACTGGTATTGACATCCAGCGATGACCACATTATGTGGAATGACCTAAATAAAAAATAGCCTGGTCACCTAATGTAGTAAATTTACTGATTATTCTATATATGCTGTCCCAAATCACTAGTTAATGCACCAATATCTAAGCTGGATATATATAATCAAATAAAGATACATGTTTTGGTTTTGAAAAATTAATATTTCATCCGACCATCCAACTTTAAGCAAGGAGAAATTTCAATCGCAGACAATTGGCCATCTTCATTGCCCTATCCTCGTAGTGCTGAGCGCCGGGCTAGGGACAAGTATCCAGTTTTAAGTCATCGGTTCCAAAGCGGAGCGGGACGCTCAATTCAACCTTCAGACAAAATAAGGTTTAATTGCCTACAATTTCTGGAAGATTTAGTTAAATGCCAGGCTTTCCCCCCCAGATGCATTACAAACTCCACGGTTGCGGAAATGCACCTTTTCCTTTAAAAACGCACCATGTTTAGAAGTCTGGATTTCAAGGAAAATGTAATTATTACTGGGGGAAATCTTTGGAACAACAAACAATACAAACTAATTTCTCAAATGATGTAAAATGCTATTTGGGCGAACATTATTACACCGCTACCATGTTATAAGCCTCCTTTTGGGGTTCGCTCATGGCGCAATTCATAGTCTGGAGGCTGCGGCGACTGGGTCGGGTAATAGCGCCTGCCGCCCGACACCTAGCTTCACCGCCTCCCCGCTAGTCGCTCTTTGACGCACCAGAGGTGGGGAGGCGGGGAGGCGGGGAGGCAGGGAGGCAGGAAGGCGGGGAGGCGGGGAGGCGGGGAGGCGGGGAGGCGGGGAGGCGGGGAGGCGGGAAGGCGGGGAGGCGGGGAGGCGGGGAGGCGGGAAGGCGGGGAGGTTGGGAGGCGCGACCACACGCTAACTGACTCCGGGTAGCCTTTCGGACCACGAAGGACGCAGCCAGCCATGCACCATGGCGCTCCATGCACAGCGGCTCTCTGGTGTACTGTTGGTTGCCGTTTTGGTGGATTAAATTGCTCTGAAAAGTAAACTAAAACTAGGCCGGTGTTAAGTGCCGTTAATCCATGACGGGAGGCGGCCTCCCGGGCCGTGTTGTAACTGTGGGCTGCTTCTGACGTCAGGACGCACCTACTGCATGCCTCACCAAACAGGCCTCCTGCACGCCACCTACCGGCACCAACAAGGCCAGCCTCCACCTGCAGCCCGCACTGCACGCCTCACCAAACAGGCCTCCTTCACTCCACCTACCGGCACCAACAAGGCCAGTCTCCACCCGCAGCCCGCACTGCATGCCTCACCAAACAGGCCTCCTGCATGCCACCTACCGGGTAGCCGTTCGGACCCCGAAGGACGCAGCCAGCCACGCACCACGGTGCGCCATGCACAGCGGCTCTCTGGTGTACTGTTGGTTGCCGTTTTGGTGGATTAAATTGCGCTGAAAAGTGAACTAAAACTAGGCCAGTGTTAAGTGCCAGTAATCCGTGATGGGATGCAGCCTCCTGGGCCGTGTTGTAACTGTGGGCTGCTTCTGACATCAGGACACACCCACTGCATGCCTCACCAAACAGGCCTCCTGCATGCCACCTAGCGGCACCAACAAGGCCAGCCTCTACCCGCAGCCTGCACTGCACCTGCCAATGCCGTCATCCAACGCATTTCTGTCCAGAATATCTTAGTTCATTAATATATCAAAGTATCTTATACTTGCTTTATCTTAAATCTAATCAATAATAGTTATATATGCTATTGAGAGACTAGAAACAGAACTCACCAACACTCTTTTTGAAATGAGATTTGTCGATTTTGTTAAAGCTGCTTCTATCACTGTCCAGGGGCCTGACCTCGGGTGTGTCGTGCAGGTTGTCATCCCACGGAAACTAGAGTTAGTGTAAGGTGGTCGGGTGTTAGTTCCTATTAAGGGTGTAGCCTGCAGGTTGTCATCCCACAGAAACTACAGTTAGTGTAAGGTGGTCGGGTGTTAGTTCCTATTAAGGGTGTATCCTGCAGGTTGTCATCCCACAGAAACTAGAGTTAGTGTAAGGTCGTCGGGTGTTACTTCCTACTAAGGGTGTATCCTGCAGGTCGTCATCCCACAGAAACTCGAGTTAGTGTAAGGTCGTCGGGTGTTAGTTCCTACTAAGGGTGTATCCTGCAGGTTGTCATCCCACGGAAACTAGAGTTGGGGTAAGGTGGTTGGGCGTTAGTTCTTACACAAGCCTAGGTCACAACTACCCGGATCAGGGGCCGGACGAGCCCCAGACCGTGATCCGGCATGGTCCATGGCGATCCGGTGTGATCCGTGGCTCATCCATGGCTGGTCCTTGGTAATCCTTGGTGATCCTTTTTTTTTTTTTTTGGTCCATTAGTTGTTTAAGCAGGGGAAATTTCAGTCATAGACGACTGGTCTTCCTCATTCCACTGCTGGTCGATAGAAAGCCCAAGCCTACACTTTTACCGACCCAAGGGATTTTTAACTTCCCACACCACATAGACATGGTATGAGAGCAACTGGCCTTTGATGATGCTGTAAGTTATACACAGCGGTGGAAATCCAAATTGGCAGAGCTGGGGGCATGGGGAATCGAACCGCCGACCCTCAGATTAGGAGTATGACCTAGAAAAAAGTCAGACACTCTAACCACTCCGCCACAGAGAACGCCACATCCTTGATGATCCTTGGCTGGTCCGGCCTCATCCGGGGTCGGCCCCGGATGTTTCAAAATGTTAAAAACATCTGGGGCGATCTGGGGAATATTGCAATCCGGGCTCGATCCGGCATCATCCAGCATCATCCAGGTGTATTCCGGGGATGGTCCGGTTAGTCCGGAGGTTAATGGGGGGTAGTCTGTGTACCGTCTGGGGCAGTCTGGGGCAGTCTGGGGCAGTCCAGTGCAGTCCAGGTGTTTTTTAAGCCGGATGAGCCACACTTTAGCCACAGTTTAACCCGGACCAGCCCCAGACTAGCCCAGACTAGCCCCGACATAGACACGGACCACTCCAGGACTGCCCGGATAAGACCTGGACAAGCCGGATGAGCATGGATTAGCCTCAGATTGCCACGGATAACCCGGTTTACCACGGATCAGTCCAGGATGAGCCCCATTTTTGTATATATATATATAGCAGGAGCAAGTCCACTTCATTCATCACCTGCCGCTTCACTCTCAGAGGGTTCACATCATAGATGCATGCAAGAGCCAGCACAGGCAGCAACTACAGCTGCTGAACTGGCAATTACAGCTACATCAATGACAGAATGTTAACAACATGATTATGCTCCAAGTTCTGCAGATCCACAGAAGATTTAAGGGAAGACGGAGAAGAAGTGTGTGGGTTCATCCATGGTTGGAGAGAAGAATTCAGTTTGGCCAGTTCACAAGTCTAATGCAAGAGTTACGTATCGAAGATGTTCGTGGCTACAGAAGCTTTCTCTGCATGGATCCGAATATGTTCGAGGAGGTTCTCCTTTGCATCCTTCCCAGAATCACGAAGCAGGACACTTTCTACAGAAAGGCGTTAACACCTGGATTGAAACTTCCATTCACACTGAGATACATAGCCTCTGGTGACAGCTATCATTCACTCATGTATGGTTTCCGAGTTCCTCACAACACCATCTCGCTCGCCGTTTGTGATGTGTGTGAAGCTATAATTGCAGAGTATGCTGAGGAGGTCATCCAGGCTCCAACTACAGAACCGCAATGGAGAGGTATTGCTGAGCAGTTCTCAACAAGATGGCAGTTTCACCATTGCCTAGGAGCCCTTGATGGGAAACATATCCCGATCCAATGCCCAGCCCATGGAGGATCTGAGTACTACAACTACAAGGGATTCCACTCTATCATATTGATGTCTCTAGTGGATGGTGACAACAAATTCTCCTGAGTCGACATTGGGAGCAATGCCTCTGCAGGAGATGGTCAAGTCTTCAACCATTCAGAACTGAAGCAGTACATAGAAAAGGAACAACTTGCTATTCCAGCTGCAGAACCACTACCGCATGACGAGCGAGATATGCCTTACTTCATAGTTGCTGATGATGCGTTCGCCCTGAAAACATGGTTGATGAAACCGTTCTCCAAGCGTCACCTAACAATTCTGAAAGAATCTTCAACTACCGACTGTCCAGGGCCTGCCGAATAGTCGAAAATGCATTGGGGATTCTAGCTCACCGCTACCAGTGCCTCTTAACAACCATTGGACAGAGGCCAGTGACAGTTGTGTCGATAGTGTTGGCATGTATCTGCCTACATAATTTGACGTGGATGCAGTACACAGCTCATCACAACCCAGGAGGACACCAATCACAACATCGTTCCTGGAGCCTGGAGACTGAACAACATGTGGGAACAGAATGACAATGGCTGCGAAATACCAGAAGCAATATCTTAGTGCCTATTACGTGTCTGAGGCTGGATCAGTGCCTTGGCAAGATGCTATGATATGAACTATTACAAATTGTGAACTGTTAATGTGGCCGGTCCACTTGATATGAAATTGTGACAAGAGAATTGTACTTAACATTGAAATGTGCAATTATTATATGTGTGTGCCTGTGGATGAAATATGTATTATTATTGCAAATGTGATATGAAAAGAAGCCTAGCTAATAATAAAGATATCTTAAGTTAATTTAATTTGTTTGTTATTTCGTGTTGTTTATTATTGCTATAAGAGCTTTACTCTTTAGTCCTTGTATTACATGTGCTATTTATCAAGACGAGAATGTTGTTTTCAGAAAAGGGGGGGACATTTGGTAATTATTGATTATTTAATTTCAGATAATTATTACCTTTATTACAAATGACTATCAACTAAATTGGCTAAGTCATAAATATATATTGTAATAAACACAATTTAGTTTTGGTTTAATATTTTTCATTTATTTTATTGTCAACAAGTGATACTAATAAACTCTATGATATGTACACAATCACAACTCTGTTTACAATCACAATCACAATCACTCACGATTTACATCATAACTCAATAAATACAATGTACAGAAGTTCACTTCACGATTTACATCATAACTCAATAAACACAATGTACAGAAGTTCAGTTCACAGTCACAGAGGCTGCACATCAGGATTGTGTCCCATCCCAACCATTAACGTGGTAAAGCTAAGATCTGAGAGCCCCATTATGGTGCTTGTGGTTGTGGAATTTGTATTTCTTGTGTTTGTTGCTTCTGCCGTGCCAGTTGCAGGCTTTCCGTCCATAAACGCATCGACAAGGCAAGATGGTCTGTGTAGAACTCTCCAAAAAGTGAGGGGTCGATATCTTCTGCTATCAACCCCAGCCATGATCCCCACAGGATCGGTGCCGACACTTTCAACGGGTGTAGCATCCTGCTTATCCAGCCCTGCATTATTCCAGCCTCCTCCTGCTGGTCCCACAGGTTCGACAGCAATTGTTCAATGTCTGTATTTGGGGTATGTGGGTTCGTCTTCCCCTTGATTGCCGGCTGAGGAGTTTCAAGTTGAGTTGCTGGTTGAGTTGCTGGTTGACTTGTCGGTGGTGGTGCCTGATCAGTTGGCATCAAATTGTCATCATCATCATCACCGCAAGAGGGGCTGCACCGGAAGTCGAAGCTGTTGCTGTGGCTGTAGCTGTTGCTGTGTTTGTTGTTGCTGTCGAAGCCAGCGGCACGGGTGGCAATCAGGACTGCAGAGTGACACCTGATTTGGATGGCTGCCGCACGATATGACTCCTCAGGAAGCCGAAATGCTCCTTGATGTAGATCTCCCTATCTGACAACTCCCTCGCTGCGGCAGCGGCCTTGACATCGCTCAGTTTTCCACCTTGATTCGTATAGACTCGTACCGGGTGATGAGTGGTTTAGGGTCGTCCAACCCCATCTCCTTCGCCTTCTTCTCCCAGGCACGCCTCTTTAAAGTGTTGTTGTAGTCGCTATGTCCTTTTACATAAATGTAGTCATTTAACCATAACCACTCCGACATCTCGATGTGCTGCTCACTTGTCAGAGCTAGAGCGTGCAGCTTCTTGCACTTCACTGCCATCTTCCCCTGTGACAACTGGACTGGTAGAGGAGGTGTCACAGCACGGGGAGGCGGCGACACGTCCCAGGAAGATTCCTCCTCTGATTACAACCCTGAAGTTGAGGGTGACGTGGTGGTCTTCTCCGTGTTTTGTTGGCCACCTTGTGAGGGGTGGGCTCCTTCTGCTCAATCCTATTCGATGCTACTTTCTTTGCAGTTGGTTTGGTCATGATGTGATGTGTCAGCGGGGCTGCTGGATTTGGAAATGAGCCCTCCAGAGCAGTGCCGTCTTTTATACTCGTGGCTATCCGGGAGTAGTCCGGGGGTGTTCTGGCTCAGTCTGGGGCGATCAGGCCTCTGGTCCATGACTAGATGGTGGCAAGTCCTGGTAGGTGTGACACCGAGTCCAAAAACTACCAAATTAGCGATTTTATCCGGGGCTGTCCAGGACAGTCTGTGGGAGTGGTCCGGGGGTGGTCTGGCTAAAAATGTGGGGCTCGTCCAGGTAGGTATGACTTGGGCTTAAGGGTGTATCGTGCAAGTTGTCATACCACGGAAACTAGTCTAAGGTGGTCGGGTGTTAGTTCTGTGTAGCGTGTGGGTTTATATGGGCCTCTCAGAGAGATTCAAGGCATGCAGTGGGTCTGATGGTGACATTGGGTGATGGCGATTAAAAGGCCCACTAACACACTTACCGTAATGTTCATTAAGGTACCTAACCTGGGTACTAGCATACCCAACCTGTCAGTAGAGCTAGGAGATAGGGTGGGATGGTAACAGGTAACGTTGAAACAGGCTCAATACAGAACCATGGGGACAAAACCTTCTAGTGCCGCTTGTGAATAGACTTGGACAAATCTAAATATTCATAACAGTAATGATTGAATATCTCCACTCACAGTTTGCATGTAATTCTTTTTGCTGTGAAGTAGATTCAGGGGCAGTGGCTTCTAGAAGAGCCCAGATAAGAATCCCGCTGCTAGGAAGCAATGCCATAATGCCTCCGGACGTATGTAATGTGGGTAAATCTGAAGCTCTTTTCTCTTCTTTATCGTGCCTCCATTACCACCCCCTGATTGACGTCATAGAGTAGGGGCATTTGAGTACAAACCCAGGAGGAATCGATTGTCCGAAAAGGTATCCAGTGGGTCTTTGGCCAAATATTGTGTCTCTATATATGGTGAGGATAACGGCTATTTTCGGTGAAGAAGAGTATAAAAGCTGCGTCATGTTTGACCGGAAGTTGGTGCGCGGGCCGGACACGTGGCTGCAGCAGGCTCTGCGGCGGTTGTGTCCAGTATGACATAAACACACTTTTGTCAACGAAAAAAGCAAATACAGCGGATAGCTTTTAAAGCGTTACTTTAAGAAAGGCCGAGGCAGTGAAAAGAGCTGCACAAGCTGAGTGCCTGTCTCCTGTGCACGGCGCTCTGCAGGGGGCGGCACGCGGCGCCCACCGACACCAGCCGCCACGGCTGATACCGAGCACCGCACACTGATGTGTGGGTCTCATGTAGGTCAGTATGGGTCTGGTATAGGCAAGTGTGGGTCTCATGTAGGCCTAGAGTGGGGCTGGTGTAGGCCTAGTCTGGGTTTAGTGTAGGCCCAGTGTGGGTCCAGTTTAGGCCCATTGTAGGCCCAGTGTGGGTCTGATATAGGTCAGTGTAGGTCTGGTGTAGGCCAGTGTAGGCCCAGCGTGTGTCTGGTGTATGCCAGTCTGTGTCTGGAGTAGGCCCAGTGTGGGCCCAGTTTGGGTCTGATGTAGGCCAAGTGTGGGTCTGGTGTAGGCCGAATGTAGGTCTGGTGTAGGCTCAGTGTAGGCCTGGTGCAGGCCGAGTGTGGGTCTGATGTAGGCTCAATGTAGGCCTGGTGCAGGCCGAGTGTATGTCTGGTGTAGGCACGGGGTTGGGTGTATGCTGTATGATGTTTTGATGACGGCTTGTTGGTGAGCTGATTAAAACACAGCCCCACAGGATGTGGATCATGGCCGGCAGACACCTCAAACTGCCCCGGGTACACCTGTCACTGACTGAGGAGCCTCCCAGTTGAGCCTAATTATCACTGCCGGAGATGTGATAATCGCCTCACTCGCCCCGCCCCACACCGCCCCGACCCGCCCCGCCGCGCACCGTGCGTCAGCCCCTCGGGTAAGATAGGCTTTCAGGCGAACTTAATTTGCAAAGAAAGGAGAATCCACATAAAATCTAATTGTATTTTTATTATGTTTTCTATGAAAGATGTCAAATGGTTAATAATGGCTTCCCTCGACCATCTTTGACCATTTCCTCCGAGAAAGTGACGCAAATGTGTCTATGTGATTTGTAGGTACACGAATTTAGGTATTTCAAGAGGAAACCTCCGCTGTTCGAATGGGTGACACCGACTCGATCAGCAGGTCTGATGTGAGGGAAGTTCTTGTCAGACACTGTTAGTGTGACACTCGTCTCCGTGTGACGGGTGCGGTTGGGACAGGTAGTGCCTGAATACTACACCCTGTAACGGTAGAAGCATGCACCCGCTCCTTGAAACCAAAACGGGATTCACCCCCGGACAACGACTTGGATTTAAGGCTAATCGAGAATCATCATGTGGCACCATGACGCCATGCCACCATGACGCTCTGCCACCATGATGCCATATCACCATGATGCTGTGTCCCCATGGCGTTATACAGCCATGATGTCATGACACCATGATGCTGTGCCGCCATGATGTTGTGCTGCCATGATCCTGTGCCACCATGATGCTGTGCCACCAAGGCACCATGACGCCATGCCACCATGATGCCATGCCACCAAGATGCCATGCCACCATGATGCTGTGATGCCATGGCGCCATGACATCATGACACCATGATGCTGTGCCGCCATGATGCCATATCACCATGATGCTGTGTCCCCATGGCGTTATGCAGCCATGATGTTATGACACCATGATGCTGTGCTGCCATGATGTTGTGCCGCCATGATCCTGTGCCACCATGATGCTGTGCCGCCATGGCACCATGACGCCATGACATGATGATGCCATGCCGCCAAGATGCTGTGCCACCATGATGCTGTGACGCCATGGCGCCATGACATCATGACACCATGATGCTGTGCCACCATGATGCTGTGCCGCCATGGCACCTTGACGTCATGACACCATGATGCTGTGCCACCATTATGCTGTGCCGCCATGGCGCCATGACATTGTGCTGCCATGATGCTGTGCCTCCATGATGATGTGACGCCATGGCGCCATGATGTGATAACACCATGACACTGTGCTGCCATGATCCTGTGCTGCCATGATGCTGTGCCACCTTGGCACCATGATGTCTTGACACCATGACTTCATGACACCATGATGCTGTGCCACCATGATGCTGTGCCGCTATGTCGCCATGCTGTCATGGCGCCATGACGCTGTGCCGCCAGGATACCGTTCCGCCATGACACCATGAGCCTAGTGCTGATCCCATGGGCTGAATTCATTACATGGTGTTATTATCGATTGGCACCGTTGACTAATGCACAGTCCATATTGATGTCAACATTGCCAACTGGTTTTGATTTGTCCTGTTTTTTCCCCTTTAAGAAAAAGGAAATGAAGGGTTTGTTTTGTGCAGTAATATTTACCATCAGAAATTGAAAGTACTCCAGGTGCTGTTCCCCTGTCACCCTGGGAGCGGACATGGGCCGGGGATCCGTGGGATGTGTCGGGTCAGCGTCCGGCCCTTACTGCGCTACTCGTGGGGCACCCTCGTAGCACACATCTGACTACACGAATGACTTTGGATGGTTCCGGATTCTGGACGGACACGTGACATGCAGCGTTTCTGACAGAGCGTCAGGGGTTTCAATCTGCTGACATGCATTTTAGGTAGACATTTTTGTTACGTAAGAACATCGCTCTAGCCATCCAAGGTTCGCGACCCGAACCTAACCACGACCCCAACCTCTGAGTCTGAGGTCTGATCGCGTTTGATAGAAATGACATGTAATACACTCTCTTCAATAGACCCCGGGATCGGAGCCCAGATTCAATATAGTCATGTTTGATTGGTAGTTGGATATTATTTGGGAGAGAGCCAGAATTTTAGTGAGGAAGTGCATCATGGCTGGGAGCCCCACCCATGCTGGCGGTTTTGAGACAGGTTTGGTGACAATAAAGACAATGGAGGTGAACGTGAGGAGACTTGACTTTAATCCTGTCAGTTCATTCGGAGGCGGCAGGCCACCACACGGCGGTACAGTGCTGACTGACACAAGCTTTCACATCTGTCCCGGTGTAGTAAGTTCAAAACACTACCCCACAACAACACTACGGTAGTGTTTTCAAGCTAGGTTTAAAACACTATGGTAGTGTTTTCAACTTAGTTAAAGGTAGGTTCAAAACACTACTGTGGCCACGCTCAAAACACTATCCTTAAGTTCAAAGCACTCCCTTTAAGTTCAAAATACTACTCTCATGGTACTGGCAGCCTGGTCTCCCGGTGGGGCAGCACTATAAAGTCACCATCAGTGTGCACTGTCACAAGTCAGTACCCGTCCTGAGATGACAATAGATGTTGCTAGGACATAAAACAACAACAAACAATCAATCAAGCACCGCAGCATGGTCAGCATATCAATATGTACCAGTACATTTTGCAGCATTACAAACCAGATGGGATCGCTGAATGAGTTAGAGCATCCGTCTCCCGTGTTGGTAGATTGTGGGGTCGTGGGTTCAAACCCTGTTCGAGTCAAACCAATGACTTAAAAATTGATACTTGTTGCTTCCTAGCCTGGCGCTCGGCATTATTAGGATAGGTCTAGGACTGGTTGGCTCAGTGTCAGGATAATGTGACTGAGTGGGATATCAGGTCATGGTGCTGGCACCCTGGCCTTCCAGTGGGGCAGCACTATAAAATCGCCATGAGTGCGCACTGTCACAAGTCAGTACCCGTCCTGATATGACCATAGATGTTTCTAGGATGTAAAACAACAACAAACAATCAGCATTACACTTACAGCCCCCACTGCTGTGTTATGATAGTGTTTTGAACTTGGATAGTGTTTTGGATGTATGTAGGGGTAGTGTTTTGAACTTAACAGTAGTGTTTTCAGCTTAAGTTGAAAACACTACAGTAGTGTTTTAAACTTAGGTTGAAAACACTACCGTAGTGTTTTCAACGGGGTAGTGTTTTGAACGTCCTACACTGGTCTTACACGTCATGTGCGTCGTGACTAACTGTTGTACTGCCGTATTACAAGTGAAAGGTGAACCGCGTGTCTGTGCAGTAGCACCACATTTCCGGCCTTTTCTGAGTGGAGTATTGAAGGCTTGTAAATTTGGTAAACGCTACATCTAGAAGATAGATTTTAGAGCTTTAAATGAATAAATAGCCTTTTCTTATGTTGCAACTTTTTTCTCAAGCTATCGTCTATAGTTAAAATTATATCCCGGCACTCTAAATCTAATGGAGTAACAATATAAAAACCAACAAAGGTCCATAACAGTTAGAGTCTCTAGTAGTGTTATCACGGTGAATCATGGGCTTCACCCAGCTTCACCTGTGGTTCCTCACCAGCCCCACGAACCATGTAACCGTCACCAAACAGCAGCATATCAGTGTCATTCTGGTACCTCACCAGCCTCACAAACTATGTAAAAAAACAGCAGCGTCTCCGTGACACTAGGCCCCCCTCACCAGTCCCATGGATCACATGACCTTCAACAGACAACAGCGTCTCAGTGGCACTAGGCCCCTTAACCAGTCACATGGATCCCATGACCTTCAACAGACAACTGCGACTCCGTGACACTGTGCCCGCCATCAGCCCCAAGACCCACTAGCAGACAGCATCACATCAGTGACATTGTGGACCCTCACCAGCCCCACAAACCACATGACCTTCAACAGACGGAATAGTCAAGTTCGACCTTACGTTACACGTGCGACATCTTGTCGTCAACTTGACCCCCAACCCACCCGCCACCTGGCGTTGTGCTTCGTCAAGTCACTACTCCTGCCAAGGGAGTGTGGGCCATAACGTGTCACGTCTGACCTCGGTGACTTGACTGAGTGGTGCGGATGCTGTTTGTGTCTACGGTCACGCCCTGACTTGTTCTGAAATGACGTGTGTGTCGATGTGTTGGGTTGTTTTCTGTTTCTTTATTTGCTCTTTATTTTACTTCATGAAAATAGAATTAGATTCTTTCCCCCAAACCCTATTCACTATTGATGTAATGGGCCGTGACGGTTGTTTCCTGCCTTGCCTCATTGGTAAGACGCGCTGCAGTGGCGAGCAACGAGTCGGGAATTTGAGACGACAATGGGTGGCAAGACAGCAGGGCGGCAGGAAGGCAGCACGGCAGGCTGCCAATGCGACAGTACAGCAGGACGGTAGGGCGACAGGCTGGTAGGAGGGCAGGCTGGCAGACTGGCAGGCTGGCAGGCTGGCAGGCTGGAAGGCTGACAGGCTGGCAGGGCGGCAGGGAAGCAGGCTGGGAGGCTGACATGACGGCAGGGTCGTTACTGCAGCATTGGCCGTATCGCATAGAGCTACTCCGGACGGCTGCCACACACCTGATGGCGGATTACTGAGGAGCCGCCCGACTCCACCCAGCCCGCAGCCGGGTACCCTGCGCACAACTGGCCGCTGATTGATAGGCGGGTCGCGGGGCGGGGCAGCGGGCGGGACACGGGGGCGGGTCGCGGGACGGGACGCGGGGCGGGTCGCAGGTGGTGGGAGGCGGGGGGGGGGGGGGGGGGGGGGGGGGGGGCGAGTCGTGGGGGACGAGTCGCGCGGCGGGTTGCGAGGCGGGGCACCGGGGTGGACCAGTGTAACAATTTCAATTTCCCCCCTTTTCAAGTTCCCCCCGGGGAATCTGAAAACGTTTTTAATTTCCTCCTGGGAAATTAAAAACGTTTTCAGATTCCCCTGGGGGGGAAATTAAAAACAGTTTTCAGATTCCTCCCCCTATTTTCAAATTCCCCCCTCTGGGAGGGTGCAGGTAACAAGAAAGGCAACAAGAGGTAGTGATGGCCCCAGACTGATAAGAAACAGAGCCAAAAACAGGTCATATGAGAGGATTACCGAGTACATGAAGGCAAGGGAATGGAATACAATGGGAGTAGAAGAAAGAAGTACAGGGACAATAGAAACATAAAACATTAATCAAAAGAGAGCTAAATGCACCGCTAGACTAATGACAACAACAAATAAAATGAATTAAAAAAGAAAATTGCCTCCAAAAGGATTGCCATGAAGGAGCCTGCAGGACTCAAGGTCGCCACAAAAGTACGGAGGAAGCCTGCACCATCACCCTCAACTTCCGGATTGTCTTCCGACGAGGAATCTGTCTGGGATGTGTCGCCACCTCCTCGTCCTGTTTCGCCACCTCCTCGTCCTGTTTCGCCACCTCCTCGTCCTGTGACGCCACCTACTACAACAGTGCCGTTGTCACAAGGCACTGCGACAGTGCGCCGGAAGAAGGTGGAAGCTCTTCAGCTGACAAGTGAGCAGCGCTTGGATATGTCGGAGTGGCACGACTACATCTATGGGAAGGGACATGGCGACTACAAGAACACCGCATTAAAGAGACATGTGTGGGAGGAGAAGGCCAAGGAGATGGGCATGGACGACCCCAAACCACTCATCACATGGTATGAGTCCATATGCACAAAGGTGGGGAAATTGAGTGACGTGAAGTCGGGTGCTGCAGCGAGGGAGTTGTCTGAGTGCAAGTGG
Source organism: Branchipolynoe longqiensis (assembly GCA_030323885.1). Lineage (NCBI taxonomy): Eukaryota > Metazoa > Annelida > Polychaeta > Phyllodocida > Polynoidae > Branchipolynoe > Branchipolynoe longqiensis. The sequence goes on along the minus strand of CM059186.1, from coordinate 71,852,605 downwards.
TATATACAGGAAAATTTCTCGTTCCTGCGAACGCATATCGTGCAGCAGCCATCCAGATCGGGGGTGACATTGCAGTCCCGGTTGCAACCCGTCCACGCAACCTCGATCGATGTGGACGATGAAAGTGTCGCGCCACTTGACCAGGCACCACCACTGTTGAGTGTACCACCTGCACCAGCAATGCAACCCGCAAATCCACGCCTGGCAGCCAAGGGGAAGGGCGGCACCCGAACACCCACCATCAACACCGACCTCGACCAGTTGAAGTCCCAAGTGCAGGACCAACAAGTGGAGGCTGGCATCATCCAGGGCCAGCTGAGGGGTTGATGCAACCGCTGAAAGTGTCGCCGCCAATGCTGTGGGGAACGTGGCTGGGGGCCGTAGCTGAAAACATTGACACGTCGCTTCTCGGGGAATTCTACTCCGAGAGTTTCGCCTTGGCGATGTGGTTACGCTCCCAATCACTACAGCTGGCCCACGCGAAGGAGCTACACCGTCCACAACCACGTCGTCCAGACCCTCATCCAGCAGGCCCATTGCCGTTGCCGGCTTTCCCCGTCCAGGCGGCAGGATTACAACCGGCCCCCTGTGAAGGGGAATGGACGAGTCCCCAACCGGGCCCTTCCACCACCACAGCACGCCCATCCAGCACCCCAGGAAGTAGGGGGAACATTAGAGGTCTGTCGGATCTCAGCTTTACCACACTAATGGCTGGGATTGGACAAGACCCGGAAAACCCTCTGTGAGGTCAACATGCAATAACCCGGATGTCCAGCCTCTGTAATTGTGAACATTGTGAAATGAACTGTTTTTACATACTATTTATTATGGACATATTATGGATGAGTGAATGTGATCATGACAAGAGTACTGATTTTGTACATTATATATAATATTATGACTAGTTGAAAATAAATATATAAATTACATACATCGTTAACTACCTTGTGTTTGTTACAATCTATATGCTATATCCATTTAGTTGATAGTCACTTGTAATAAATTAAGTAATAACTATTTAACAAATAATTAACAAATAAATTTCCCCCCTTTTCCCTCCCCAAAAAACACCTTTTCGATAAATACCACATTAAATAAGTTAAGCTCTTATAGCAACAATATAGAAGAACAGATCATTAAATTCAGTATTAACACCCCTTTTCGATAAAATAAGTTAAGCTCTTATACCAACAATATTGGAGAAAAGATCATTAAATTCAGTATTAAGACCCCTTTTCGATAAATAGCACATTAACTAAGTTAAGCTCTTACACCAACAATAAAGTACAAGAAAATAAACCATTATTGAGTTTAAGATTTTGGTGTTAACTGTAGCATAAAAATGAGAAAAGTATTGACTAAAAAGCAATAATACAGAAATGTTTTTTTTATTAATGTCAGATTTTATTAGGACCTATTTCATTTTAATGAGATTATAACTTAAAGCTGTTATAGCTACACAACAAAAACAACAAATAACAAACAAATTAAATTAAGTTAAGATATTTTTATTATTAGTGAGGTTTCTTTTGATTTGACATTCACAATAATGACATCTATTTCATTTTTAGGCACAGTCATAACAATAGCACAATTCTCATGGCACAATTGTTCATATCATAGCATCTTGCCAAGGCACCGCTCCAGCCTCGGACACGTAATAGGCACTGAGATATTGTCTCTGGTATTTCGCTGCGAGTGTCAGTCTGTTCCCACGGATCCCATCGATGTCGGCAAGAGAATTGTTGAGTCTCCAGGCTCCAGGAACGATGTTGTGATTGCTGTCCTCCTGGTCCATCTCTGCATTGTGACGAGCTGCGTACCGCATCCGGGTCAGATTATGTAGGCAGACACATGCCAACACTATCGACACAACTGTTGCTGGCTTCTGTCGCATTGTTGTTAGGAGGCACTGGTACCGGTGAGCTAGAATCCCGAATGCATTTTCCATGATGCGGCGTGCCCTGGAGAGTCGGTAGTTGAACATTCTTTCCGGAATTGTTAGATGACGTTTGGAGAACGGTTTCATCAACCAAGTTCTCAGCGCGAACGCATCATCAGCAACTATGAAGAAAGGCATGTCACGCTCATCATGCGGTAGTGGTTCGGCACTTGGAATACCAAGTCGTCCATCTTCAATGTACTTTTTAAGTTCTGAACGTTTGAAGACTTGAGCGTCGCCTGCAGAGCCATTGCTCCCAACGTCGACCCAGGAGAATTTGTAGTCACCATCCACTAGAGCCATCAATATGACCGAGTGGAATCCCTTGTAGTTGTAGTACTCCGACCCTCCATGGGCTGGGCAATGGTGAAACTGCCATCTTGTGGAGAACTGCTCAGCGATACCTCTCCATTGCTCTTCTGTAGTTGGAGCTTGAATCACCTCCTCAGCATACTCTGCAATTATAGCTTCACACACCTCACGAATGGCAAGCGAGATGGTGTTGTGTGGAACTCAGAAACCGTACATCAGAGAATGATAGTTGTCACCAGAGGCTAGGTAGCGCAGAGTGAACGACAGTTTCAATCCCGGTGATAGCGCCTTTCTATACCATGTGTCCTTTTTCTTGATTCTTGGAATGATGCGCAGGAGAATCTCCTCGAACATAGCTGGATCCATGCGTAGAAAGTTTCTGTATGCTCGCACATCTTCGATAGGTAACTCTTGCATAAGATTTGCAAACTGGCCGAACTGCATTCTCCTCTCCAACCAAGGTCAAACCCACACACTTCTTCCCACTTTTCTTGTATGTCTTCTCTTGATTTGCATAACTTGCAACATAATCATGTTGTTAACATTCTGTCGTTGATGTAGCTGCAATTACTAGTTCAGCAGCTGAAGTTGATTCATGTGCTGCCGCAAGCAGTAATCCATGATTTGCACCCTCTGAGAGTCAGGCAGCAAGTGATGCGTGAAGTGCTTTTGCGCCCGGTTATATATATACAAAACGCCCATCCGGGAGTTGTCCAGGGTGATCCGGGAGTGTTCCGGGAGTGGTCCGGGGTGAACCGGGGTAATTTGGGTCTTACGGGGGCTGTCCGAGAGTGGTCCGTGGCTAGGCCGGGGGTAGTCCGGGACAGTCCGGGGATGGTCCGGGGATGGTCCGGGTCAAACCGTGGCTCAAAATGACCCCGAACCACGCCTGGACAGGCCCAGTCCACCCCGGACACCCCCGGAATAGCCAGATCACCCCCGGACCACCCCCTGGCCAACCCCAGACAACCCCAGGATCAGGCTGGACCAGGCCGGATTGAGCCCGGATAGCAAAATACCCCGGACTGCCCCGGATGTTTTACACATTTTAAAACATCCGGGGCCGAGCCCGGATGGTGCCGGATGAGTCACGGATCAGGCCAGATCAGGGGGTGTTGGCACAGACAAGCCACTGACAAGCCACGGATCACCCTGGATCTTCCTGGACCACCCCGGATGGTGGTCCAGGGCTCATCCGGCTCCTGATCCAGGTATGTGTGACTGGGGCTTAACAAACAGAGAAAAAATGCATGCAGTAGTTAGCTACACAACAACTGAAAGTAATAAAAAGAAGGGGAGTCACAAGACTATTACTGTCTAGCGGCGAAAACAAGTCATTAGACTTAACCGTTATGGGCAGCATAAATGCACCCATCACAAACAAATTAAAAAAATAAAAATAAAGAAAATTCCCCCAAAATGGGGGAGGGAAAGTTAAAACGAGGGAGGGAACTTGAAAACCTTTTCAAATTCATCCCAGGGGGGGGGGGGACCTCAGCGTCTCGCTTTAAGGACCATATGTATGAGGTTTCTTACTAAGCACTTTCTGCAGCTCACATCTTTTAATTACATAAAGTGAGTGAGCTAGCTGATTGTCAACCTTCTGTAGCTTCCAACTAGAGCGTTCAGAATCTTTCAACCACTACGGAAGCAATTCCTTGATAGCTGGTTTGGGAAATTGGGGAAGGGAAGCCTTGTGTGGAAGGCCAGTTGAAATTAAAGTTCGGTCATCTGAGTTCACCATTCCTACATGAATATTCGATATATCTTAACAAAATATCCCTTTCCCTGAAACATTAACTGCATTTGAATTAACTATTTGAGCTTCAGCCCATCAAGTATGGACGATCTGCCCAGCAACATAAAACTGAGCACCCTATGACTATTCTTAGTAGTTCTGTGTGACGTCAGGCAGGACAGGGAAATATGGAATTACATAGCTTAACTCAAACTCAAAGGGATCCGAAGTTACTCTTAGTGGCTGTAGGCTTTGCACTGCCTTGCCCAGGTACTTCTAATGTTTGTTTGTAACCCTTCTCTGCCACTGATCGGTGAGTCTATACATGAACTTCTTTACATGTTATTTAACGAATCCAACTGTGCTGGACCAGCCAAATGTGTCAACATCAACTAAGAGCAGTGGAGGGTCCTGACGGCTGAATGACACGAATAGCCACAGCTTGGCCACAGAGAACGTCACCCTTGATTAGGACCTGAAGAACTCCCAGAGAAAAGATTGTTTCAAGATACCCAAATTATGACTACTCAGATTTGATTATGATAATTGTGAATAGTAAAGTTGTGCAGTAGCTCGCCTAGCGTGTTTCGAAGTGAAGTCAGGGCATTTCAGAACATGATTAAATGAGGTAAGTTTTCAAATGACAATGCTTGTCGGCGAGTGGAGCGGGGCGGGACGGGGCTGGGCTGGGCTCGTGGTCGTCGGGGGGGGGGGGGGGGTGCGGTTGGTTGCACCATATAAATAGGCATCCAACAACGCAATGTCCATGTAGTAAGAGGAACAATACGCAACAGTGGTTGGCTTTATGTAAGACAGACTGGTGATTTCTGACGTGCTGGTTAGACAGACGAGTAGAGGGTAGAGTCGACATTAGTGGTCATGATACCTGGTAGCCTTAGATGCAGGGATGCTATCTGCCAGTCGGAATGCGGCCGAGCAGCCGCCCCCCCCCCCCTCCCTCCGCCGGACCGCCTCACGGAGGCGCCTCCACCCTTGGTGGTAATGAATGGTATGCGCTGCACACCAGGTACCAGACAGGGCTAGCCAAAATAGGTCAAAGATAGATAGACATGGCGCCACAATATGGTTCCATATATATCCTCAAAAAGTTGGCTTAATCATATAACGGAGGGCCAAGCCTCGGTAGACAAGCATGGGTAGTAAGGTGGGCCAAGTGACCAAATCAACACGCCTCTCTTCTAATCCTCACCACACACACCTAGAGTAGGCGGGATTTAACAAATGTAATTGACATCTATACATATATAAATTCAACAACAAAAGCGATTAAAGAGCTATGACTATCTAGGGCTATGTATATGTGTGTATACACATATACCCATCTGATGTAATGGCGGTCACTCATTACGCCATTACAGACAATCCACTCAAAAAGAGCTGGGTAAATGCCAGGCGGTGTAGAAAGATGCACTGCCTTGATAAACAAGCATGACCATGTTCAAGGTGATGCTACCTCAGGTAAATTTACAATTAGATTATTTTTTATATTCATTCATTTTCTTAAATGCACATTTGTCTGTCAGTTGCATAGCTGCCAACATCTGAACATGGGAAAGCGTAGTCCTTTTCACATGAATTGTGACATATTGGCTGACTCATGACATATTGCTTACATAGCACTTTTCCGCTTGGGAGTTGTGGCCTAGATAGCTTAATAGTTAGGACCCTAACCCATGAATCGCAGAAGTGTGAGTTTGAGGCTTTCTCTAGTCGTCATGTTTCCCTTCGTTTGCACCCTCAACGACATGTACGAACAATATAAGTGCATCAAGTGGCTGGCCTACCTGATTATGTTTTAATAACACCTTCATCTTAAAAGTATTGCTCGCTTTTGTGCATATCATTCTATCTACTTGTGAGTTTAGTATTGTTTGTCCTCGTTGCGAGGACACCAACAAAATCAACAATGTTAATTTCAATGACAATAATTTCAATGACAATTTAGTATTGGAACCCAAATATTTTCGAAACCAAATATCTGAATACCGAGGTTGTGGCGGTCTTTGCGTATAGCAACTTTTACAAAGCCATTTTAGCAAAAAATGTTGTTCTGTTGGAGTTCCTTGACGTTTTGGCAAGATTAAACTCAGTGCACACCTAGCCGTGTTTATGGCTCCATAGCCTACTCCAGTCTCAAAATACATGTAAGCATTTAGTCACTCACATATGTATATGTGTGTACATATATATAGAGAGCTGTCTATATATTACACACATATGCACATATATATAAATACATATATATACATATATATATGAGTGTGAAAAAAGACGGATTTACCATAATGTTTCAGAATACGGACATAATGGTATAATGAAAGGCAGAAAATCGTAATGATTCCACAGAAATCGTACTGATGCTGCAATGGTCTTTGAACAAGCCCAAGCAAATGAATTTCAGTTGATATGCAGGCCGGTCCTTCAAAAGTTCAGGAATATTGGGCTACTTTTCCTTAGTGAGCAAATATATGACTAAGAAGAAGAAGAATTGTAATGATAAGTTAGCTTGGGTTGTTGCGAATTATTATGCGTTTTCTAAGCTTAAGAAAGCACTAACATATTTAGCCAGACCATATACAGGCCTAAAGGTAATTCCTGAAGCTAGAGTTCAAGTCTGAGACCCTTAGACAGTCACAGTAAAGGATGTCAAACCCTCGGCCTCAGTTCGCCCCATTTACTTGTTGCCTTCCCTCTAGCATTTCCAGTCGACCACTTACAAATGACAGTAACAGTCCAAATAAAATATTTAAAACCCAAATGCACTAAGTGATTGGATTGGTCCCACTGCTTCACTGGCCACAGCTGGTCCAATGTGTTATTAACAACCCACACCCCAACAGCAGGACTCAAATTGCTGGCAAGTGACTATCAACACCAAAACAGCAAACTATCAAACTCATATAACTAGCACCAATAGGGTAACACTAAAATATTCCTGTCGAACTGACAGTAATATACTCCAACTGACCATGTCCTACATAGAAACTTATTACAATGTTACCTATAACGTTAAAAGAATACAGACAATAATTTCTGGCCACATTTTTTGTCCCCGTCCATTAGTTGTTTAAGCAGGGGAAATTTCAGTCATAGACGACTGGTCTTCCTCATTCCACTGCTGGTCGATAAAAAGCCCGAGCCTACACTTTTATCGACCCAAGGGATTTTTAACCTCCCGCACCACATAGACATGGTATGAGAGCAACCGGCCTTTGATGACGCTGTAAGTTATACACAGCGGTGGAAATCCAAATTGGCAGAGCTGGGGGCACAGGGAATCGAACCGCCAACCCTCAGATTAGGAGTATGACCTAGAAAAATGTCAGACACTCTAACCACTCCGCCACAGAGAACGCCATGAAAATACTCCCACCGATCCATTTAATATTGATGTAGTTACATGACATTAGTGTTGCCGTATTGCTGTGATACTTGTGGGTAACTATCACAAATCTATTGCACTATGTGCTGCAAATTGTGTATTTCATAACTATTGTTAGCTCACTTTAATAAATCAACTTTATCCAAACACTTAAGAGTAGTAAAGGTATTTGGACGCCGGAAAAGAATAATGTTTGTTGGTTGTCCATAGCACATATTCCAGGAACTGACAATATTTTGCAGACCCTGAGTTCAAGAGAATTTAAAGATCATTTGGAATGGTCGGTTAATATTGATATACTTAATTATTTTTAAAGGGAATTTGGTACACCTAAAATATAGATCTGTTTGCTTCTAGACTAGTGACAAATTACACATATTTGTGTACTGAGAACCAGATCCATAGATTTGGAGAAGAGGTGAATTTTTCTTATCATGGAAAGGCTTATTTGTCAATTATTTCTCACCGTTCACATTAATTCCCAAAGTGTAGATAATTTCGATTACATAAAAGATCAAGATATTATAGAAGCATACTTTCTATGCTTACCAAACAAGCAATAAATGATGTATTATTTGGATTTTGGCAAGATATTTAGCTCACACAGCTAATGTAATGAAAGGAGAGAACCAACTACTGTTCTCATATATTACACCATTCAAACCAATGTCTGAAGCTACTCGCGCTCGCTGTACAGTGACTGGGCTAAGAGGGGCAGGTATCGATACCACATACATAGTATGAGAGGAACATCTGCTTATTCATCCAGGAATATCAGAGCAACCTTAATGCAGTATTAAGGAATACGTGTATCGTTTAAGATGTAATTATGGATACAGCAAACAATGTGTAAGATTCATAATGTGTTTTTTTGCTTTATGTTTACCTGTGGTATACTGAACATGTTAATGGAAGGAGGAAGTGTATGTACGAACACCATAAGTAGAATTAGCCAAAGAAAACTAGAAAAAAATGGAACAATTATGTGTGTAAAAAAAATTATAAGAGAGCAGTAATGAAGTAATTTGGTTACATATGTTCTTCCATTGATTGCTGGTTTCTAGTGTTCCGAAAATGAGGTAGAATTATCTTAGTTACACTAAACTTATCTAAAAGTTGTAGTGTTACTTAGATTCTTACGAATCTTACGAACACGGAACCAGTGATCAGGGGTGCAGCCCACCCTACCCACAGTTATTCACAACAAAAGAGGGCTATATATATTACATTCCACCAGTTGACGGTGCCGGTGTGGTGAAGAAGGTTAGTTCATTATTTCTTTAATATGTTACACATGCTGATCCGTTTCAGGCTGGCCAAAGTTATTTATAACATCTTCCCTGATTACTGGTGCACTGTTAGTAAGATTCGGAAGAATCTAAGTAACCCTACAACTTTGCGGTAAGTGGAGTGTAACTCAGATATTATATTTCTTGCATTAGACGCGCATGGCCGGCACGCCGGTGGCGGCGGGCGGCGGGCGGGACGCGGCGGGACGCGGTGGGACGCGGCGGGCGGAATGTCAAACAGCTCGTAGCGCCGGCTAGACGGTAATTGGGGGGCAGGGCTCTGTCGCCGCCTGAAGAGCCGAGGCGCAGTCAATAGGTCGAGGCGGGCCTCTCATTTCGTCCCGTTTGTCAACACGGACCACGCTCCGCCCGTGTGTAACGTGTTCGATTGTAATTGCATAATTCATTTATAAACAAACAGGGCGTAATCGATTAACACGACCCGGGCGATTCGGGTCGCCCGAGTTGCTAGAATTTCAAATCGAACACCACGAGTGGAGTTGACAAAAACAAGTGCCATGTGCAAAACGACCCGACCCCAGTAACCCACCTCCTTCCTAGGGTTTGCTAGGAACGATGACGTCACATTTGTGTTGGTACCATCCTGCAGGATAATAGCTACCAGTACCAGTCCTACATGTTTTTTGTTGGTAATAACCCAGATTAATGAAATGGAAATATAACTAAACTATGCAATCATAAAATACTTTAAATCCTATTTTGCTGTAGTTATATAGGTTATTAAATAACAAATAAAAAGTTTTGGATTAGGCCACCATTTTGTTCACCCCGAACGTGGAGAAGCGTATTTGATTATTCAACCCAAGCCTGTAGGATGTGCGCATGCGCCAAAAAGTGACTCGGGTGACCCGAGTTGATTAATCGATTACGCCCAGGGTGTGTCTACCTTTCCCACGATAATGTCCGCAGCATGAGTCTTCCACAAGCAGCTCGCTCTTACTGTTACATTCCACAATATGTAGCAGGCAGAACCATTCTCTCATTTCAACGGTTTTGCAACGAGCTTAAGCCCCAGTCAGCCTGACCACCCCGGAACCCCCCCCCCCCCCCCCCCTGGACTGTCCCGGACAGCCCCGGATAAAATCACAATTTTGGTCGTTTTGGGGCTCGCAGTCACACCTGCACGGTCTAGTCCCCGGTCTAGCCCCCGGTCTAGCCCCTGGTCTAGCCCCTGGTCTAGCCCCTGGTCTAGCCCCTGGTCTAGCCCCCGGTCTAGCTGGACCACCCCCGGACTACCCAGTGTATCCATGGAGTAGTCACGGATCAGTCCCGGACTTGAAGTGGACTCGCTCCGGCTATATATATACAAAACGGGGCTCATCCTGGACTGATTCATGGTAAACTGGGCTATCCATGGCGATCCGTGGCTGATCCATGCTCATCCGGCTTCTCCAGGTCTTATCCGGGTAGTCCAAGAGTGGTCCGTGGCTATGTCGGGGCTAGTCCGGGGCTGGTCCGGGTTAAACCGTAGCTAAAACGTGGCTCATCCGGGTTAAAAACCGCCTGGACAGCCCCGGACGCTACACGGACTACCCCTGGTCCACCCCCGGACTACCCGGACCACCCCCGGATCACACCCAGATCATCCCGGTCGATGCCGGATCGAGCCCGGATTGCAATATTCCCCAGACCGCCCCGGATGTTTTAAACATTTAAAAACATCTGGGGCGGACCCCGGATGAGGCTAGACCAGCCATGGATCACCAAGGATCACCAAGGATCACCAAGGATCACCAAGGACAAGCCACAGATGAGCCACGGATCAACCGGATCGCCACGGACCACACACGGATCATGCCCCCTGATCAGGGTGGGTGTACTGGGGCTTTAATAATGCCTGCTTCCCGAAAATCGGGTTCCCCTATAAACACAAGCCAGCTACTTAACACTAACAGTATGAAGCTGTGTTTACACGGGCGAGTGTAAAATGATTTAAGACAAATCGATTTATATGAATCGTTGTAATGGCGCGTTTACACGGTACGAGTTCGAAGGCGGAAATCGATATCTGCGCATGAGCAAGTCCATACTAACCAGCAGCCTTAGTGGTGAGCCTGTAGCCGGCGAGCACTGCTATTTGTTTAGTTTACACTCGTCGATTCGACAATATGAATAATGACGCCCATGTAGCTGCTACGTTAATATCGCTTGGAATTTAGGGTTAATTTAATTAAATTTCATTATGTGAGTATGTAATTCTGTTAAATATGATCACATTCAATAGATTTCGGCCTAATCGGTCCCTAACACTGCCGGGCACCAGTGTATAGTTACACCTGAGCCTGTATCCGGCGAGCACCGCTATTTTACACTAGTGCCGCCCAGGAACCAGCTGTATCGCTTCATCTATACTACCTCGCAAGGTGGTTTACATATACCGATTTATATGAATCAATTCAGCCCTAAAACCCCTCAGCGTCGCGTTTACACGGCAAATGTAAATCGATCTAGACAAGTGGTTTTATATGAGGCGTTTTAACTCGCCTGTGTAAACACAGCTTAAGAGGGCGACCGCCGACTCGGCTCCACTGGCCAGTGCGGTTGGACGGGGGCGCGCCTGTTTACCCGGACAGCAGGGCTGGCTGCTCCGCACTCAGCGCGGCGCCTGTTGCCAGCGCCTGATTCAGCGGAGTAGCCGTGTCTACTGCAGCAGAACCCGAGTGACTCTCTTACTTTAGACACCACTGGAATAATTGGCAATAAAACAGCGCCTACAGCATCACCTGCTCGCGAATGTATGAGAACTGGCTTCCACATCGCTAGTCTGGGACAAGTAGGAGTCGTGCATGCTGCTTTGCGCTACTTTGCTGAATCAGGCGTTGCCAAAAAGTGCAGTAGTGAGTGCAGAGCAGTCGGCCCTGTTGGGACAGGTGCAGTTTGTGTGAAGCTGCGTTGTTGTCGCTATGCTGCTTGGGTGACGGGCCGCCTTGTGCAGTGCGCAGTGAACCAGGACCGATACCATGCGGAACACGGTCAGGGTCTGCAGCTTCAGGCAACAGGCTCAACTCTCAGAAACCACCGTCAGTGCTGCCACCTGTGGGCCGTCTGACCAACTGCTAAGCATATCCTTTTTTGTGTGTGTAAATAATATATTTTTTGTTAGCCAAGGCCAAAGCCAAAGTGTGCCACTCCAGACGGGCACGCAATAATTACTTAACCCCACCCGTTACAATCAGCATAAATATGGAAAACATACACAAAGTAAATACTTTACAGTATAATGTTAGATTCTTTATCAGTAAAACAAACAGACATCAACTACAGTAGCAACTCTAGAAATATCTAGACATAAATCTAGACTTACCTACATTTAAATGTAGAAAATACCAAATGTGTCAACATTGATGTGGTACATAAGTTTGTTTACAATAATTGCCAAGACCTTCCCATTGTCTAGTAAAATGAAAAGGCGTAAAACATGAAAGCATGAATTAAAAAAACCCACCATAGCAGTGTGAAGTAGGCTATTTGACCAGCAAAATATACAGGTACCCACTATAGCGGTGACTGTTTTCCATAATCTAAATCTCGATTTCTAAATTTGAATTTAGAAAGTGTCAGATGTTTGGTATGAATTCCTTGGTTTATTCAGCTGGCACTATATGGACCATTTTGTTACTTAACAGCTAAATTAAACTTGTCATGCCGATTTCATATTTCTAATATATATTGCTTTAAAAAAAAAAAGTAAGGTTTATATTCGAATGAAAACTAAGATGGTGGATTGTGTAAAGAAGTAACGCATAAGATGTACAGTGTCTAAGAACATAGTGTGGTAATAATGCATTCGAACTTTCTTAATCATTTTATAATTCTTAATAATAATAAATGCATAATTAGTTATGATAAATATACGTGGCCTGCTTGCATTGGCGTACATAGTCTGCACTGACCTCTCAGGCAGGTAACCACATAGACAGGTAGGCATGGGTAGTGTGTTGATATCAGGGAGCCTAGGTGGTGTAATGGTTAGCACCAGAATGCATAGAGATGTGGGTTCGAGTCCCACTCTAGGTGCAATATTTCCCATTTCCATCACCCCATGACACTGGTTACCGTGACCATGATCCTGTACCAGCTACATGCTGTATAGTTGTTGAACCTACCCTGTGTATGTATATGTAAGTGCATTGTCTGTATGTATGTAATTGTAAGTATTATAAGACTTACAATTCCAGGGGGATGAGTGTAGTAGTCTGCACTGACCTCTCAGGCAAGGAGCCACATAGACAGTTAGGTGTGGGTAGTGTGGTGATATCAGGGAGCCTAGGTGGTGTAATGGTTAGCACACTGGCCCGGAGTGCAAAGAGATGTGGGCTCGATTCCCGCTCAAGGCGCACTATTTCCCATTTCCACCACCCCCATGACACTATTAATGATTTCAGCCAATACCCGAGTTTCTCAGTAGGTGATGAGATGAGGTGATGAGTTAACTCAAGTAATGCTCCTAATAACACGTCCACCTCTCACAAACTGCGTCCTTCATTACGGTCCACGACATATTTATTTCTGTGAAGAATTCAAAACGTAAAGTGGTAGTAAAACAACCTCTTGACTATTATGCATAAATCACATAGATGGTAAGTTCTGAGGAAATGGCTTCAAATGGGTGTTAGAATGAAAACTTCTTTCCTGATTTCATTTTTAAATTGGTATGTGTATGTAGGAATCCACCAGCATTGCAGCTTTCTTCGGACCTTACCTTAAAATTGCAAAAAAAACATTTTTCATTAAAGTAATCATGCCAAATTATGCATATACTTTAAATTGATTGTCATGGCATATATCCCAGAAATGAATGACAAAGAAATCGACGTTGGGTCATGATCATTGTAGTAAGGGGGAATCTTCTTGAAACCATACATCGGTATGGATTCATATACATGAATATATGTGCAGGACGACACGAAGCATTAGCTTCCCATGGCTGGCAGATGCTTAATGTTGGAATTGATTTTAGTCCCATGAAACCTCATTTGACACAATTTGGTGAGAAGTTAACATCAGCATATTTGGGTTTAAATACGAATTTACAGATAGCCTCCAAAATTATGTAGGGATATTTTATAACGGAAGAAAAATATTTTCATTTATCTTTTGAGATTCTATTTATGGCCGGAAAACTTGTCAACAGTCAGGCTACCATGAAACATGCGGCGAGCTTGGCCCTTACCTACGACCCAGACAACCCCCTCCACAAGGGACAGGCGAGGCTGTCTTAATGACCTCTGTCAGGGCGTTACCAGAACCGGGAGCTGTATGCCGGCTGCGTGTCTGTGTGTCCCGCACGCAAACAATCGGGCGTCACGCAGACCGTAACTAAAAGGAGGCTCACCTGAGAAGCCGGCCTCACCCCGCACATGAAAGCGCACTTACAACAGGGCCTGAGTGCCGGCCCGCAACCACCACGTCTTTCCCAGTGAATCACATGGGAAGTTCTCCTTGCTCTCCACTGGGAGCGTAATCTGTTCGTATCCATCATTATAGGCCTACTGGGCTCCTGCAATCACGTGACGATGTCGGCCTAAGACATCAGCCCATACTAAAGCTGTTGCAATACATGCGCAAGAATTGACTAGCTACTGCTGTGAAATATAATTATATATTAGAGTGCAATTGTATAATGCTCGTAGATAATACTCCACTGGAAAAGTATACCAGAACAAGTAGATGCAGGCATATATTATTTGGACCCAGCCGGACTTTGATGGACCCAGCTGGATTAAGATGGAATCAGGTGGATCTAACTGGACCCAGATGGACTCATTTGGATCCAGCTGGACTCAGGTGGATTCTGCAGGATCTTGCTGGACCCAGTTAGACTGTGCTGGTCTTAGCTGGATTAAGATGGACTCAGCTGGACTCAGCTGGACTCAGCTGGACTCAGCTGGACTCAGCTGGACTCAGCTGGACTCAGCTGGACTCAGCTGGACTCAGCTGGACTCAGCTGGACTCAGCTGGACTCAGCTGGACTCAGCTGGACTCAGCTGGACTCAACTGGACTCAGCTGGACTCAGCTGGACTCAGAGAGACTCAGCTGGACTCAAATGGAATCAGCTAGCCAGGCTTGGGGTGGTGGTGGTGGTGAGCTGGGGTGGTGGGGGTGGGGGTGGGGTGGGGTGGGGTGGGGGTGGGGTGGGTGGGTGTGCACGTGGATAGCGGTGCCTGATAAATGTGAGAGCAGAGGCTGAGTGATGGCAGAAACTAGGTAGAGTGACGTTGGGAAATATGGTCGATGGGGGCAGGTTGCAGGTTGCCAGGTTACGGGAGATTGGGAACCACCTGATGGCTTGAGGCACGTAGCTGCTTGAACTTGAAGTGGATTGTTCCCTCTAAGTGAATCACGAGTTACTTTGGTGTTCTTCATCCCGCTATCACACCATCCCCGCACTCAGAGGTGGAACGCACTGCACTCGGCCAGCCATGCGACATGCCAATCTCAAAGAGAAGGGTACAGCTCCCACCTGGGGATGGTGATTGGAGAACCATAACTAACAGTTCAGCGCTCATTCTCAAAAAGGCATACGATGTTTCTAGGACCACAGATAATAAACAAAAACCTGATCTGTACTGGAATGCCGCCCCCACCGGCCTCCGTCAGCCAACCCAGGGCACGGGGCGTCACACTGCAGCAGTTCTGTACTGTGAACCCAGGACGCGGTGCAGTGCGGCAGCAGGGAGCATGGCAGCGAAGAGCTTTTGATACTTTGTTTTTACATAAAACATTCCAATATATGGTAAACTGATGACTACCCATAACACTCATCACACGAAAACAGCAAACACTTTCTTTTTTTTGATGGGATGTTTATGCTGTCCATAGCATATAAGCTCGGATGATCAAGCTTGTTTTCAATGCTGGGCAGTTATAGGTCTGTGTTTCTTAAGATTATGGTTTGTGGTTAGTGATCAATGTTAGTGGTCTATAGTTCCCAATGTTCCCCTTATCACCACTTTTGTAGATGGGGGTGATGGTTGTCATTTTCCAGGCTGTGATGAAGTGCCCCTTTTCAAGGGAGATGTTGAACAGGTCCCCCATGGTATCTGGGATGGCTTGAAATGCCTCCTTCAGTATTTTTGTGGGGATCCCATCTATTCCACTTGGTTTGTTTGTGTTTATGTCATTTATTAATTTTGTTATCTCTTTTAAGTTGGCTTTGCAGATGGGGGGTTCATCCTGGATATTGTCTGATCTGTTTTCCCAGTTTCTTGTGAATTTGTGTGATAATTTTTGCCCTACCATGGTGAAGAGCGTGTTTAGTTTATTTGCTGCATCACTATTTGTGAGCATATTCCCTTCATTATCCTGGAATTGTATTCGCTCTTCAGTGTTTTTTGGGGGGAATAGCAGGTTCACATTTTTCCAAAACTTATTTGTGTTGCTTCCCCAGTCCCCTTTATTATGTATTTCTTTTTTGCTGTCTTTACCGCATTGAGAGAGTGATTTCTGGCAGTATTAGAGGCCATCTTATGTTTTGGATCTTTTGTATGCTTAGCTTTGCCACCTAATTTCTGCTTGGTTGTGATGAGTGTCAGTAGTTCCCTGTCTACACATGGGTCTTGAGTTTGTTGTATTTTTAGTTTCTTTATGGGACACATCTGGTCTAGTGATTTTTGTTTATCTCTGTGATGATATTGTTCCAGTACGTCATCTCTGTTTTTGGTGATGTTTATGTTTTGGTGCAAGTGGCTTTTAAGCATTTCTTCTGAGTAATTTTTTAGGGATCTGCCCATCTTGTATTCATAGTGGTTTGTGCTTTTGAGTTTTTTCCGACTTGCATTTATTTGCGTCCCGCCCTGCCGTTATTAGATGAGCTTCTGTGTAAGCGGCTTAACCGTGCTACTCCTCCACACCCACCGATAAGCATGCATGTAAATCTCCACCCACCGGCAAACTATGCCACGAGAGTGCAACCAGTCATCGCCAGCACGAATATCAGCAGTGCGGACTGTAAGATTGCCCGAGTTGATAGGGCGCTACTTCCTGGTACGTGTCTTACTAAAATCCAAAGATTTATCACAAACCACCAAAGATGATGAGTGGAGATTGCTGTACTTGTCAATGGACAGACGCGCTGTGCTGTTATCGCTGACATAGAGTGTTTCATGCGTGGCTTGTTGAGTGCTTGGTGCAGACACTAACGTAATTCGGTGGTTGTGGTGAGCGACGTGTTAGCAAGTCGTGCCCTGTGAAAGGATGCGCGCCGGCACTATCGCACCTGCGCCGGCGTTCTCGTAACCCCGTTACTACGAAAGCACACCTAGTTCACAAGTTCCTTAATTCGCCGGCGCTTGCTTTGCTGTCCATGTGAAAGAACATGGGGCTGTTTCCAACTAATCGGGCCGCCAAACTGGCGGTTTGCAGTGGAAACTGGAGCACCTTTAGCGAGCTTAGTTCGCACCAAGAGGCATTCGCCTGACCAGCACAAACACCAAGCCGGTGGGCAGGGGGGTAACCGCACAACTCACCCGGCTCCCAGGGTGCCTCTGGGTTCCGGGGTACCTGTTGTCGATGTGTATCCCAGAGACGTGAAACAGTAGGTGGGGCCCGCTTAACCAAACAAGACGAAATAACGTGGTGCATATTTGTTAAATGCACAAGTTAGATAATACACAATAGAAAGGAACACTTGCCATCTGCCAATTTTGCAATAATAACTGTTTTACAAAACTGAGTAGTATCAAGCACACAAAGGGAATCCAAGCGATCTGGTCAAGCCTTCAAACCATCTGATTTAATAGAGTATTATATATACCTATATATATAACGGAAGGAAACCGCCAATATGTTAGTAGTTTATGGTACAATTGGTTAGTACCTAACGGCATCTAGGTCAGGGTGTGGGTTGGCGAGACGCCCCCTGGTGGAGGCGGCGTGGCGGGCCGACCTGCATACTTCTGAACACACCCTCACTGCGAGGTTGGCATAGCGACGTGGCAGGTGGCAGGTGGAGCACGGGGCCCTAACCGTTCCCTTGCTGTTTGTGGGTGATGCATCGCCGTCTGACTGGTCATCTCCTTTGCCCACCAATGAATGTCGTCTGCTGTCAAATAGCATCAATGAGCGGCGTCTGTAAACCAAAGTGCGCCACCCGTCACTGCTGACACGTGTGTCTGAATTGACGCTCTCAAACAGCTTATATTTGGCAACAACAGAGCATCATGGAGATGGCCACCAGAAGTTACACAAACTCAATTATGAGTAGGACATGGCCTCTATGCAGGGTCACGTGGTTCACCGAATAACGCGAATCCGACAGTGGATTACGACCACACAGCGACTGCTCGCCTTCCTCAGGTGGTGGATGGAGGAGATACCTGTTCGGACTGCCTGGTACACGAGCAAAGCAGAGACAGAGGCACCACGTTCTTACTTTGCAATCAATCAAAATAGATCATGTCTGCAGTCTCATACACCCACTGGGTGTACATTTCTTCAGTTCACAATTAGAGGGAAATAGATGGTTATCAGGGCATATGAATCCGCTATGTTCAACATCATTCACACACACGAATGTATATATATATACATGTCCATATGTTTTGACTCTTTTAAGCTGTCAATTAATTAAAATGCAACTATTGAGACACCATTATCGATATGATGATCATTATGGGATGATTTCTAACTATTGACGAATTAATAACCATACATACATAATTCAAAAGTGGAAGGTAAAGGATTTTGATATATTAATACAACAGAATTCAATTAAACACCGATTGCCGCCCCTTTGCCAATGTGATGTTGCATGCATAGCTTGGTCCTTTCACGGACAGTCTCCACAACATATCTATATCGTTATCAAGGTTCAACGTTTATTTTGTATTCGTTAAGCCTACATCAAATACCCTAACTGTTGGATATTTGTGACACATTATGGTGCACTCACTGAACCCCATCTTGTTGTAATATTCCCTTGCGGGGCCTTCAATTTGTCGTAGCTTCTTTGGGAACATGTATATTTGTCAATATCCACTTCACAACAGGGTGGAGAAATGGCCAGCTAGGTTAATGGAGTCAGTGCCACGTCGTTATTGATATGAGCCGTTGTGTCCATTGATCGAGATTATCTATAGAGATAAGAGAGAGGTGCAGGGAAAGAGGTGTGGCAATATGGGCACCGCAAAGATTCAGAGGCAGGACGAGCTCGTCGGGCGCCACTCAACACCCAGCCCTCACCGACCCCTAGTGGGCGGGTGTGACGCCTCTGGTCAGGGGAGCAGTGGTGGTGCTTACAGCTCTCCTGTTCCCACCTATCAGGACGCTCACTGAGTAGCACCATATTTGGTATGTGGTCATGTGGTGACTATTTACAAACATTGAGTGAACAGTTGCTATGGAATTGATTTGTCAGAACAGTCCAATGGTTTTGGGGAAAAGAAACTAGGATATATTTCGAATAGCTTAGTTATTTGCATGCACTGAATGGGTATAAGGACATGGAATAAAGTAATATACGGCCACCTAATTCTAAAGTAATATTCCATGTACATTGGAAGGGTTGTCAGACACCACGTGGGTTTAAAGGCGACTACCAGGCGCTGTTTATATTGTCTGAGTCTAGCGTTTATCAGGTTAATTGTAGGTTGAAGCAGTTACTGGTCGCCTAGTAGAAGGGCGTATTTGTTGTAGGGGTGACATGTGGGAAGCAGTGTTTGAGGCTGAGACTAAGTGACTATAATGAGGGCTTGTCCGCTATACCATGGTGGCCGGCATACGGGCCGCCCTGTATCGAGAGCGACTTCTGAAAGCGCCCATCTATCAAAAGGACCCGGTGAGTGTTTCACCACTGAGGAGAAGGAAGAGTTGGATGCTCAAGTGGAAGTGGTGGCCTGGGGAGGACGGGGATGGATGTGGGGGCAGTCGTGGCGGGCATTTGTCACGTGGTATGTGTCTGTGCCGTCGGGGAAACGCTCGCCTATTTGGCAGCTCCTTTAGGCGTTCGGACAATGTTGGAGAAAACGACTATTGGGACACCTTCCGCCGGAAGTGAGTCAGTAATGAATAACGGATAACGGAGACGGGCGCACTATCATTGGCCGGTCGGCTATATTCATGTATATACACATCTATATGTAATATACAGACACACATATATTATATATGGTATATATGTGTGTCTATATTTAACATATAATTCAGGTATACACACATGCAATGCAGTAGGCTGCTCAGACTTAACACTTTGCACGTTTTCTGGATATATTACCGGACAATGAAGGAGATACGCCAGGTTAAGATAACTCACTGGGGACTGCGTAGGCTGAGATAACAGACGAGGCACGCTTCTACTCTATTCGGCCGGTAGTCACTTATATGACACTCAGTGTATACGTGTGTATGTGGGGCTGGGTATGCTCAGATAACAGAAGAGACACGGTGCTACTCTATTTGTACAGTAGTCACTTACATGACATTCAGTGTATACATGTGTATGTGGGGCTGGGTATGCTCAGATAACAGAGGAGGCATGCTTCTCCTCTATTCGTCCGGTAGTCACTTACATGACACTCAGTGTATATGTGTGTGTGGGGCTGGGTATGCTCAGATAACAGACGAGGCCCGCTTCTACTCTATTCATCCAGTAGTCACGTACATGACACTCAGTGCATATGTGTGGATGTGGGGCTGGGTATGCTCAGATAACAGAGGAGGCCCGCTTCTACTCTATTCATCTGGTAGTCACTTACATGACACTCAGTGTATATGTGTGTATGTGGGGCTGGGTATGCTCAGATAACAGACGAGGCCCGCTTCTACTCTATTCATCCGGTAGTCACTTACATGACACTCAGTGTATATGTGTGTGTGGGGCTGGGTATGCTCAGATAACAGACGAGGCACGCCTCTACTCTATTCATCCGGTAGTCACTTACATGACACTCAGTGTATATGTGTGTGTGGGGCTGGGTATGCTCAGATAACAGACGAGGCACGCCTCTACTCTATTCATCCGGTAGTCACTTACATGACACTCAGTGTATATGTGTGTATGTGGGGCTTGGTATGCTCAGATAACAGAGGAGGCACGCTTCTACTCTATTCGTCTGGTAGTCACTCACATGACACTCAGTGTATACATGTGTATGTGGGGCTGGGTATGCTCAGATAACAGAGGAGGCATGCTTCTACTCTATTCATCTGGTAGTCACTTACATGACACTCAGTGTATATGTGTGTGTGGGGCTGGGTATGCTCAGATAACAGACGAGGCCCGCTTCTACTCTATTCATCCAGTAGTCACGTACATGACACTCAGTGTATATGTGTGGATGTGGGGCTGCGTATGCTCAGATAACAGAGGAGGCCCGCTTCTACTCTATTCATCTGGTAGTCACTTACATGACACTCAGTGTATACATGTGTATGTGGGGCTGGGTATGCTCAGATAACAGACGAGGCCCGCTTCTACTCTATTCATCCAGTAGTCACGTACATGACACTCAGTGTATATGTGTGGATGTGGGGCTGGGTATGCTCAGATAACAGAGGAGGCATGCTTCTCCTCTATTCATCCAGTAGTCACGTACATGACACTCAGTGTATATGTGTGTATGTGGGGCTGGGTATGCTCAGATAACAGAGGAGGCATGCTTCTCCTCTATTCATCCAGTAGTCACGTACATGACACTCAGTGTATATGTGTGTATGTGGGGCTGGGTATGCTCAGATAACAGAGGAGGCATGCTTCTCCTCTATTCATCCAGTAGTCACTCACATGACACTTAGTGTATATGTGTGTATGTGGGGCTGGGTAAGCTCAGATAACAGAAGAGGCACACTTGTACTCTATTCGGCTGGTAGTCACTTACATGACACTCAGTGTATACATGTCTATGTGGGGCTGGGTATGCTCAGATAACAGACGAGACACACTTCTACTCTATTCATCCGGTATTCACTCACATGACATTCAGTGTATATGTGTGTGTGGGGCTGGGTATGCTCAGATAACAGAGGAGGCCCGCTTCTACTCTATTCGTCCGGTAGTCACTCACATGACACTCAGTGTATATGTGTGTAGGTGGGGCTGGGTATGCTCAGATAACAGACGAGGCACGCTTCTACTCTATTCGTCTGGTAGTCACTTACATGACACTCAGTGTATATGTGTGTATGTGGGGCTGGGTATGCTCAGATAACAGAGGAGGCATGCTTCTACTCTATTCATCCGGTAGTCACTTACATGACACTCAGTGTATACATGTCTATGTGGGGCTGGGTATGCTCAGATAACAGGAGACTCGCTTCTACTCTATTCATCCGGTATTCACTCACATGACACTCAGTGTATATGTGTGTGTGTGGGGCTGGGTATGCTCAGATAACAGATGAGACATGCTTCTCCTTTATTCGTCCGGTAGTCACTTACATGACACTCAGTGTATATGTGTGTATGAGGGGCTGGGTATGCTCAGATAACAGAGGAGACACGCTTCTACTCTATTCGTCTGGTAGTCACTCACATGACACTCAGTGTATATGTGTGTATGTGGGGCTGGGTATGCTCAGATAACAGACGAGGCACACTTCCACTCTATTCGTCTGGTAGTCACTGTAATGAAGTGTGAACACCTTGAGCTGCGTTATGGAACCCTTTATTTATCTTACGTCATCCTAGCACGCCCCCATACATGACGTCATCGTTACGTCATGGTTACCGCTGACACAGATACATAACATCTCCTTTCCATGGAAACGCTTATTCCTATGATGTATTACCTTATACCGATATTGATAAACGTAACAGAACAAGATTGTCTTAAATCTAGTACACACTTAACCTAGCCTCAGATATGAGTCCATTAATTTTTTGTGTGGCATTATGGTAACACTACGACACCACTTGATAACAACCACACAATGCACACCCCATCAACGACACGTATTATTGTAACTGTGCGAAGGATATGATATTAATACTAGATATACCGTATTCTGTGAACATTTACTAGATGTGATCCATAGTCATTTCTTGCTCTTTTATGGCAATAACATTTCTCCCAACAGGATAATTAGTCTTGAGTTAACTTAAGTTCTACTTATGCAAGAACACCCAATCTATCTGGTCGGCGAATATATCGACCGTAACGAGTTTGATATGGCTGCTTTATGCCATTCATATCTTTCTGGGTGTCGGAAATGTTGTCTGCATTTACTTCTAATCGAGCATTTTTATTCTTGCTCATATTATTTTTATTGGGAGGGGAACATTTAAATATGAACTTTCGGTTACGGCGCACCACCGTATTGTCCGCGTTCATGATTTTGTAGTCTCTTGGTCCAGGCGTATTACTTTGTATGATTTTACCATCCCTCCACTCATTCTTGTGATCTTTATATTTTATTATATCACCTGGCTGAAGCGTCCTTAATGTTTTTCCAGCTCGTTTATCAAAATACCTCTTTTGATTGAACTGAACCTGTTTCAACAATGCCAATTTAGATGGTTGCAGTCGGGGTCTCAGACAAACCTCTAACATAGGCATTCTGGTTCTTAATGTGCGAGACATTAGCAATTGTGATGGAGATGCCCCCATACCTTGCAATGGTGTGTTCCTGTAATTCAATAGGCCTAAATACATATCACCATCACCTTTTGCTGACTTCTTTAATATACCTTTGACCGTTTGTACAAACCGTTCAGCTTGGCCGTTGCTTTGTGAATGCATTGGGTTAGTATAAACAGGTTCAAAGCCATATTTGTTAGAGAAACTAGTATATTCTACACTTTTGAATTGAGGCCCATTATCGGACACGACATATCTTGGTATACCGTATCTAGCAAATGTCTGCTTAAGGGCAACGATAACAGCTTTGCTTGTAGTCTCATGCATATGTATAACCTCCGGGAATTTTGTATAATAATCAACAATGATCAAATAATTTAAACCGTTTGAATGACATAGGTCAACCCCTATTTTATAAAATGGGATGTCTACTATCGGGTGATTTATCAGAGGTTCCTTATGGGGCGCATTTCGGAACTCTTGACAAATCTGACATCTGGCAACTTTGTCTTCTATTTGGGCGTTCATTCCGGGCCAGAATACAGTGTCCCTCGCTAATTGTTTACACTTGATGATCCCTAAATGCGATTCATGTATCTTATCTAAAACATCTGGTTGCAATATTCTAGGAATAACAATTTGCAAACCCTTAAATACTAAACCCTCAGAGTATGTTATGTCTCTACTGTAAGTGTAGAACGGTCTAATATTTGGCGATACCTTTTTGCTATTATCTGGCCAACCGTTGACAGTCAAATTTATTATTTCTTGCAATGTTTTGTCCATTTTGGTTGCTGATACAACCCGTTGCACTATATCCTTATCAACATCCACGGACGCCACCGAAACGTCTTTATCGAAGAGGTCATTTGGCTCTATGCTAGATGTGTGCGCCCTGGATAATGTATCTGCAAAAAAAAGCGTTGACCCCTTAGTGTAAACTACTTTTAAATTATAATTTTGCAATCTCATCCTCATGCGCTGCATACGTGCCGATAGTTCATGGATGGGCTTCAACATAATAGATTCTAATGGTTTGTGATCAGTTTGAACAATTATACTATTGCCAAAAATATATTCATGAAACTTTTTACATCCAAAACATATGGCAAGAAGTTCCTTCTCTATAACGGCATAACTGACTTGACAATCATCTAAAGCCTTAGAAACCATTGCAACTGGTTGGTCATTTTGGAACAGAGTCGCCCCTAACCTATATTTGGATGCATCTACTTGCAATGTTATTTGTTCCTTACAATTAAAATATTTTAGGACAGGTGCATCCCTTAACAATTGCTTCAGTTTATTAAACGCTGTTCTCTGCGGATCATCCCAGTGCCAAGCTACATTTTTTTTTATGACTGTTCGTAAAGGTTTAGTTATCTGTGCCATGTTATTTATGAATTTGCTGACATAACCGATCATGCCTAAGAATCTTTGTACAGCAGGTTTGTCAGTTGGATCCGGCATGTCTATTATTGCCTGTACGCGTTCTTCATTAGGCTTTAATCCGTCAGCAGTGATTAAATGACCTACATAATTAACACTGGTTTGGCAAATTTTTGACTTTTTAGGGTTTAGTTTAAGATTCATTTCCCTGGCACGGGATAATACCGCTTCCAGGCGTTCATTGTGTTCCTGTACGGTTCTGCCATGCACCAAGATATCGTCTGAAATTACATGAACCCCTTTCATATCTCGTAACATGTCATTCATTTCTTTGATGAAAATGTCACCCGCCGTTTTGATACCAAACGGCAACCTTGTGTAACGGAATCTGCCCCACGGGGTATTAAAGGTACATAGTTTTGAACTATTGTGATCCAGCTCTACCTGCCAGTAACCACTATTGGCATCTAATACGGAAAAGAATTTGGATCCGTGTATTTGAGACACGACCTCCTCAACAGTATGTACCGGATATGGGCCACGTAGTGTTTAATTTTGTTGGGTCTAAACAGATCCTAATCTTGCCTGGCTTCCTTACAATGGTTATAGAGCTGACCCATGGTGTAGGGTCATCCTCCTTTACAATTACACCTAAGTTCAACATACGGTCTAGTTCTTGCCTAACATCATCTGTAATAGACACAGGTATCCTACGTGGAGGGTCAATGACAGGAGGTACAGATGCATCAACATGTATCATAGCATTTACTTTTATCAGGCCTAGACCAACAAATACATCCGAATATTTATTTACCATTTCATGTGCGTCAGATCCATTCAATTTGTCTTGAACAACATCAACATGAGCGATCAGTCCTAAATCAACACATGCTACTTTTCCCAGGATGGCGCTCCCCGCATCTGTTACTTGAAATTTTAGTCGTTTTCCGCTGACGTCTAGCTGTATTTCCCCTGATGGTATTATGCGATCACCATTGTACGTTACGAGGTGACATTTGGACGGGTTCAACACTACGTTCTCCAGCTTGCGGTATACATCCAACGGTAGAATGTTAGCCTCAGAACCCGTATCCATCTTGAAAGACACCTCAACGTTGCCAATGTTCACTGTTGTGAACCACAATCCAGGTCCACTATTTGCGTTGCTATACACCGCTCCGACGAACAAATCATATGTTTGACCCACATCCTCCGGCACCTCGTCAAGGTTACTAGGGTCAACATGTACTTTGTTAACTGGCACCGCATTTGTCATCCGTGCCCGGCAAACTCTGCGAAAATGCCCCAGCTTGTGGCAACTGTCGCATTCCTTGCCACGAGCCGGACAATTCCCTTTTTGATGATTATAACCGCATTTATCACATTGCCCGGGTTGTTGTCTTGCCTGTCGAAACCTCATTGACGTAGGCGGTGTCCACTGTTGTGACGGTCGCGTCATGAAACCATGGCGACGCCCGTTCGCAGAAGAAATGCTGGCCACGCCCTCCTCTGCAGTAACATCGGTATTCACTAATTGCGCCGCTTTGTGCTCGCTTAATCTGCACATCTGAACACATTGATCCAACGACAAATTCGGTGTTTGTAGCAGTCGATTTCGTAACATATTATCTTTGACACCACATACCAGTCTATCACACAACAACGAATCCTCTAAATTGTCATAGCAACAATGTGTGACACGCGATTTAACTTCTCGTATGTAAGCGTCAATGTTTTCACTCGTTTGGTTATACGAGTTGAATTGATATCGAATCACCGTAATGTTAGATTTACCTTCACAGTATTCATTAAATGCATTGATGAGTGGGCCGATTTTATCCTTGTTCGTTGCATCAATCTTCAAGGTCTTGTGGATCTTTTGCGCGTCTCGGCCCGCCACATGAAGGAATACACAGCACTGTACTTTTTCCGACTTGGAAGAAGCACCCGATGCTGTCGCATATATCTCATATGCCTGCAACCACGACCTCCATTCCATAGCCATGTTATCGTCCACATTTAAATGAGACGGGGTTTTAATCCCGTTAACGCCATGTCGTTAAGTTCGTTCAATACATCTGACACCATGTAATGAAGTGTGAACACCTTGAGCTGCGTTATGGAACCCTTTATTTATCTTACGTCATCCTAGCACGCCCCCATACATGACGTCATCGTTACGTCATGGTTACCGCTGACACAGATACATAACAGTCACTTACATGACACTCAGTGTATACACGTCCACACACACAGTGCATGTGCGATGCTCAAACTTAGCACTTTAACAAAGGGTTCGGGTGCAGCAAATATCCATGAAAGAAGGTAGTGTCCGTGCGAATATACACTGTTAATTTATTATATAGATCCCGAAGGTGAACTCGTGATGGCCGTTCCACACGCTGTTTCTCGTTGTATTATAATGGTATGGTATGCCCTGGGTGTGTCAAACCAATATGAACACTGTTCTCCCTGACAAGGCAAGATTTCACTGCAACCAAACAAC
This sequence comes from Branchipolynoe longqiensis, assembly GCA_030323885.1. Classification (NCBI taxonomy): domain Eukaryota; kingdom Metazoa; phylum Annelida; class Polychaeta; order Phyllodocida; family Polynoidae; genus Branchipolynoe; species Branchipolynoe longqiensis. The sequence continues at coordinate 71,825,491 of CM059186.1, read as the reverse complement.
TACCATCAACGGTGTGTCTGTGACTCGCGCTTGCCAGATTGTCTCACTGTCTGCGTGTCAATCGTTGTGGTTTTCTGGGCCAAGTGTAGCAGGCGCTCTTATCTGGAAGATCAAAGTAATGGGGCTGTCACACTACGACGCTTCTCGCCGGCGACCCGTCAACGTGTGGTGTTTTTGGGCGATATTTGGTGAAATATCGAGAAGCGCTGGTGGCGCGTTATGCGCCCGTCGGTACACGTCGGTACACTATCTTTGACGTTGACGGTCGGCGGCGAACGTCGGCGCGCGTTATTGGTCGCTGAATATTTTGAACATGTCAAAAACCACCAGCGACCGGCAACGCGCGGGAGTAAATGGGTAAGAACGCTAGGAGGACGTTAGGGGCGCGTCAAAACGCGTCCACGACACGTTACAAGAACGCTGGAAGGACGTTGGGGAACGTCCCGAAACCTACCTGTATTTATATCAACCGCACGGGTGTGCTTATGCGTTCCCAGAGCGTTGTCGACGCGTTGAGCGCGTTACCGACACGTTACCAGAACGCTGACAGAGCGCTGGCGACACGCTAGCGGAACGGCAATTAATGCTGGGATAAAACAATTCAAGCACTCCCGTCATTGGCTGACATGTCCGCTTGTCGCTCACGGAGCGCTGACCGAATGCTGTCGTACCGCTGACGACACGCCGCGCGCGCCATCCAGTCGCGGCGGCAAAACGAGACATCGCATTTGGGTTTTTTTTCCCGCGCGTCGACAAGCGTTGCCCGCGCGCTACCAACACGCTACTGAAACGCTCCGCCAATGTCCAATTTCACCATATTTCCCCTAAATATTTAACGTTTCTCGACGCGCAAGATAGTACTTTCAACGCTGACGGGTCGCCGAGAGAAGCGTCGTAGTGTGACAGGCGCATTAAGTCGCCTGGCACATATTGACTTCTTCATATGTGGTCTTAAACACACCATATGGAATTCCTCGTGTTGGCAATCAACTAGCATATAGGGTAGCCATGTAAGGTGTATGTCACCCACATAGCATATAATGTATGGGTAGCTACGTAATGTGCAGGTACCACACATAGCACATAGTGTATGGGTAGACATGTAACGTGTAGGTCACCCACATATCATATAGAGTATGGGTAGCCATGTAATGTGCAAATCACCCACATGACATATAGTGTATGGGTAGGTGTATGGGTAGCCATGTAACGTGTAGGTCAGCCACATAGCATATAGTGTATTGGTAGCCATGTAATGTGCAAATCACCCACATAACATATAGTGTATGGGTAGCCATGTAACGTGTAGGTCAGCCACATAGCATATAGTGTATGGGTAGCCATGTAACGTGTAGGTCAGCCACATAGCATATAGTGTATGGGTAGCCATGTAACGTGTAGGTCACCCACATATCATATAGTGTATGGGTAGCCATGTAACATGTAGGTCACCTACATAGCATATAGTGTATGGGTAGCCATGTAATGTGTATGTCAGGCACATAGCATATAGTGTATGGGTAGCAATGCAATGTGCAGGTCAGCCACATAGCAGATAATGTATGAGTAGCCATGTAACATGTAGGTCACCTACATAGCATATAGTCTATGGGTAGCCATGTAATGTGTAGGTCACCTAAATAGCATATAGTGTATGGGTAGCCATGTAATGTGTAGGTCACCCACATAGCATATAGTGTATGGGTAGCCATGTAATGTGTAGCTCAGCCACATAGCATGTAGTGAATGGGTAGCCATGTGATGTATAGGTCACCCATAAAGCAGATAGTGTATGGGTAGCCATGTAATGTGTAGGTCACTCACATAGCATATAGAGAATGGGTAGCCATGTAACATGTAGGTCAGCCACATCACATATAGTGTATGGGTAGGCATGTAACGTCTAGGTCACCCACATATCATATAGTGTATGGGTAGCCATGTAACATGTAGGTCACCTACATAGCATATAGAGAATGGGTAGCCATGTAACATGTAGGTCACCCACATCACATATAGTGTATGGGTAGCCATGTAACGTCTAGGTCACCCACATAACATATAGTGTATGGGTAGCCATGTAACATGTAGGTCACCCACATAGCATATAGAGAATGGGTAGCCATGTAACATGTAGGTCAGCCACATCACATATAGTGTATGGGTAGCCATGTAACGTCTAGGTCACCCACATATCATATAGTGTATGGGTAGCCATGTAACATCTAGGTCACCTACATAGCATATAGTATATGGGTAGCCATATAATGTGTATGTCAGCCACATAGCATATAGTGTATGGGTAGCCATGTGATGTGTAGGTCACCCACATAGCATATAGTGTGTGGGTAGCCATGTAACGTGTAGGTCAGCCACATCACATATAGTGTATGGGTAGCCATGTAACGTGTAGGTCACCCACATGTCATATAGTGTATGGGTAGCCATGTAACATGTAGGTCACCTACATAGCATATCGTGTATGGGTAGCCATGTAACGTGGAGGTCACCTACATACCATATAGTGTATGGGTAGCCATGTAACATGTAGGTCACCTACATAGCATATAGAGAATGGGTAGCCATATAATGTGTAGGTCACCCACATAGCGTATAGTGTATGGGTAGCCATATAATGTGTAGGTAACCCACATAGCATATAGTGAATGGGTAGCCAGGTTACGTGTAGGTCACCCACATCGCAGATAGTGTATGGGTAGCCATGTAATGTGTAGGTCACCCACATAGCATATAGTGTATGGGTAGCCATGTAACGTGTAGGGTAGCCACATCACATATAGTGTATGGGTAGCCATGTAATGTGTAGGTCACCCACATAGCAGATAGTGTATGGGTAGCCATGTAACCTGTAGGTCACCTACATAGCATATAGTGTGTGGGTAGCCATGTAATGTGTAGGTCACCCACATCACATATAGTGTATGGGTAGCCATGTAACGTGTAGGTCACCCACATAGCATATAGTGTATGGGTAGCCATGTAACGTGTAGGTCACCCACATCGCATATAGTGTATGGGTAGCCATGTAATGTGCAGGTCAGGCACATAGCATATAGTGTATGGGTAGCCATGTAACGTGTAGGTCACCCACATAGCATATAGTGTATGGGTAGCCATGTAACATGTAGGTCACCTACATAGCATATAGTGTATGGGTAGCCATGTAATGTGCAGGTCAGGCACATAGCATATAGTGTATTGGTAGCCATGTAATGTGCAGGTAACCCACATCGCATATAGTGTATGGGTAGCCATGTAATGTGTAGGTCACCCACATCGCATATAGTGTATGGGTAGCCATGTAATGTGCAGGTAACCCACATAGCATATAGTGTATTATGTGTAGCCATGTAATGTGCAGGTCAGGCACATAGCATATAGTGTAATGGTAGCCATGTAATGTGCAGGTCAGGCACATCGCATATAGTGTATGGGTAGCCATGTAATGTGTAGGTCACCCACATCGCATATAGTGCATGGGTAGCCATGTAATGTACAGGTAACCCACATATCATATAGTGTGTGGGTAGCCATGTAACATGTAGGTCAGCCACATAGCATATAGTGTCACATGTAGCATATAGTGTCACATGCCATGTCAAATGTAGAGCAACCCTATTCCGTATTATGCAGCCACACTGTAGGTAGGGCAGCTATATAAATAAAATGTAGATCAGCAACATAAAATGTAGATCAGACAAATATAATGTAGCTTACCCACATGTAATGTAGAAAATCTATATAGTGTATATATGGCAGCAATATACCATGTCGGAAAAACATATAGCATAACAAGCAACCAGTTATCATGCAGAACACCCAGCAATATAACACGTAGAACAAACATTTATCATGCAGAACAACCATATAACATATAGCATAGCCATATTTACATTATGCAGACCAACCATTTAGTATACAGAACAGCTATGTATAGCATGCATGGCCGCCAAACACCATGAAAAGCAACTGTTTGTCATGCAGATCATGGAGCATGTATGGCAGCCACAGAACAAGTAGGACAGCAATATATCATGAAGGGAAGCCATATATCATGTAGGGTAGACACATCGTACATAGGGCAGCCATATAGGATGTATAGCAGCTATATATAGGACGCTCACTTAATCTGAACACAACTCATGAATTATTACACTCCAGGCCCATTATGATAGGCGTGAATAAATCTGTAGGGATATATTAAGTGTTAAATTAGGCAATGATAAGCGCTTGTTTGCGCAGCTCAATAATTATTTCCGAGCCGGCTGTCGTTAATAGGCAAGTGATATGGCCACACTCACACATTACTCTTGCTTAGATTATTAGTTCAGCATCGTCTCTTATAATGAGGCAACATAATTGGTAATTTATCGTCACAAGAAGCGCGGTTATATTGCAGCTCTCTGACGTGTACAATGAAGAAGCCTATACCGGGCTTTCACATAGTGCAGGGTGCAGCTGTGCCCTATATTCCACATTACAATGCTGATAATTTGTTTTTTCTTTTATTGATTGCAAGTCAAATAATTATTGTATTCTCTGTGTATTAAGTGTGTGAGCAATAATACATTTATTGAAGCTATCCCAAGAAAGAAATTAAAAGTTTACATATGATTTTGTAATAATGTGAAAAAGTGGAAATTTACACAGTTACACTGTGCATGTAGCCAAACTTTTTTCAACTTATTTTTCAACTGTTTTCTTGTAAGTCATAACCTTGTCAGCTTAACCGTAATCAATACCATCTTGTTTTACTGTGTTGTATATGTTAAAATGATGTTCTGGATGTGTCTTTGTTTTTCATGTTATGCAAGTGATATTAATGTATTGCTCAATTTGTATAAGATCTAATTCAAAAAGTGAAATTCATTTGTTTCAACTCTGACATATACACAACATGCAAACCTTCATAAGACATTAGATTAGGCTATTATTTGGAAGGTTTTTAAAATATTATTTGGAAGGTTTTCACTTTTGGTTTCCATGTCACACTTTAGTGCCCAGTTTTAGAGAATGCATATACATATATGTATATATATTGTTGTGCATGATCGTATAAGCCTATTGGTCAATAAATGCAACACGCGTCTAATATAATATGTGACAATGAATCGCGTTTATCACAATACTGACCCACACATTCATCTACTGTCTCGGGTTTTAGTTGCAGGTTCGCCTCGTTGGTGCTGGCGGGCATGAGTCGGGGTCGGACAGCTGAGGCCGTGTGTCGAGTGGTGGCCCAGTAATCCGCAGCGAGCTGCAACGTGGACTCCAGCAGCGTACGCCTCAGTGGCGCTATTCCCAGCCTTGTGCAGATTGGAACTTGGCCCGCGGTGTTGTGGTAGTGGGCGGGAGGGCATACACGGGACCACCCACCTGATACCCGCCGCTGCCCGGCGGCGCCCCCGGCAAAGCTCTAGGATTACCGGCGTGCAGGCGGCCGGTATCGGGCGCCCGGCCGGCTGTGTCGACTGCTAGGCGCAGCGTATTCGGCTGGGAATGAGAGGCAATGATAAGCACGAGTAGCGCTGGAGGAGGCCGGCAGGTGGCGTTCCTCGCACTCAGCTGCTGGAGGTCCGGGCGCGGAGGAGCATGGATACCGGCGCGCACTGACTGACCCGCCGAGAACTGCCCGCATGACACTCAACTAACCAGTGCCTCCTCCCGTCACCATGGCGACGCGCCGCCGGGCGGGCGCCGCCACCCCTCCGTGCCTTCACGCTGTCCCCGACCATCGGACTTCCCGAAGTGGGCCTCCCCGCCACCAGGGCGGCGCTCGCCGCGCGCTGCTCCGGGAGAGCTCGCCGCAAGGCGCTTCCCGCCTGCTTCTGTTGCGGTCCGGACCGCACACTCGGATTGCTGCTGCTGTGAATGATGAGACTGTTTTTTTCCTATGACAAGCAAACAACATTAATATCCCCCAACCCAAACCCCCTCACACCCGACAGGTGGGAGGTGGGCCGCACCATGGAGGATTTTAACCTGACGCACCACGGCGGGTCGCCCGCCTGGTCGCCCGCCAGGACGCGCACCGGCTCCGACTTGAAGGCTGTGTTTGACTACACGCAGCAGGTGATACTGCGCCACACGCGCCACCAGGCAGTGCAGTGGGGCGGCTCGCACACGGCGGGCGGCGGGCTGCTGCGCCAGGCGGCCAGTGTGGCGCCAACAGCCGCCAACTGCTCCAACTGCTTCCCGGTGACCTACCGGGCGCCGCTGAGCCCGCCCGGCCTTGAGTACTCCCACGGGCTGGGCATCGGGACGGGCGGCGCCGACACCACGTCGGCCGAGCAGCTGGGGCTGGGGCTCGCCACGACCGCCTGGAACCACTCACTGTTCAGGGCAAGCAGCTCGGGGGCACTTCACAACGAGTCGTGGACCAACGCGACGCTCGGGGGCGCGAGCGTCGCGGCGGGCAACGGCACGCTGGGGGACGCGTTGCTGGCGGGGCACCTGGTGCAGGACGTGGCGCTCGGCATTGTGCTGGGGGCGCTGAGCATGCTCACCTTCGTCGGCAACGCCATGGTGCTACACGCGGTGCGCACGGAGAAGAGGCTGCAGTCGGTAAGTGGAGCGCCAACCCACCACCACCCATCTGAGAAGCAATGTGCATTGCCAGTTGTTGAATGCACCATATAATTGCGGTTTAATTCATCATATAATATATAATTAATGCATTTTCCCACCTAACTACGAGTTACTTATTGAATGGGCCATGGTATCCGGGTATCGGGATACATAAGAAGTCACTATATACATACACCATATTTTAATGTATCTTGTCCTGCTGTCCTTGCTTTAACCTAACTGTGTTATTGGTGGATGGAAGAGTCCGATAATTACACGCCGGCCGCTGTGTGTAATTATCGGACACTGCTTTTCCACGCAGGATCCATTACCCCTTTCTAGAAGATGAGGCAATGTAATGTGAGACCATAACATGTAACTAAGTTTGGTAGATGAGAACCATAGCTGCTGCCAATTAGACAATCCCCATGTTAATACCAAAGCATGCAGATAATGTTAGACCGTCACATCCACTTTACCACTGGACCTACACGCTGTAAGTAAAGTTAAGACACTTAATACATGCAAATAGGTGAATGCACGAAAATACAATAACTAGGCAACTAAATTAATGGCTGAGTGGATCCTTGAGGGAGGGCTGCCTGACCGCTAAATAAGACGCTGTGAACGCCATGCCGGCCGCAGTGTGTGCCACGCCGGCCGCAGTGTGCGGCCACTGTGTGTGCCACACCGGCCGCAGTGTGTGCCACGCCGGCCGCAGTGTGCGCCACGCCAGCCGCAGTGTGCACCACGCCGGCCGCAGTGTGCGCCATGCCGGCCGCAGTGTGCACCACCCCGGCCGCAGTGTGCACCACCCCAGCCGCAGTGTGCGCCACCCTGGCCGCAGTGTGCTCCACCCCGGCCGCAGTGTGCGCCACCCCGGCCGCAGTGTGTGCCACCCCAGCCGCAGTGTGCGCCACGCCGGCCACAGTGTGCACCACCCCGGCTGCAGTGTGCACCACCCTGGCCGCAGTGTGCGCCACCCCGGCCCGGTGGTGCGGCCACTGTGTGCACCACGCCGGCCGCTGTGTGCGCCACGCCGGCCGCAGTGTGCGCCACCCTGGCCGCAGTGTGCGCATGCCGGCCGCAGTGTGCACCACCCCGGCCGCAGTGTGCACCACCCTGGCCGCAGTGTGCGCCACCCCGGCCCAGTGGTGCGGCCACTGTGTGCACCATGCCGGCCGATGTGTGTGCCACGCCGGCCGCAGTGTGCACCACCCCGGCCGCAGTGTGCGTCACGCCGGCCGCAGTGTGTGCCACCCCGGCCGCAGTGTGTGTCATGCTGGTCGCAGTGTGCACCACCCCGGCCGCAGTGTGCACCACCCCAGCTGCAGTGTGCGCCACGCCGGCCGCAGTGTGCGCCACACCGGCCGCAGTGTGCGCCACGCCGGCCGCAGTGTGCGCCACGCCGGCCAGTGTGTGTCTTCCCGCGGCATCCCGAGTAGAGCTACATGCATGGTCCCATCAATAAGTATGGCACATGACAGGCAGTGCTTTTTTGCATCACAGTCGTCCGATATTCGCCAGCATATTGTGCTCCTTACTACACCATGCGGTGTGTGGCATGTTCCTGTAGTTTCCAGTTTTTCCCCAGGTGGTGCTCAGTACCAGTACCAGCTTGTGCTGACCTCAGTGGCCGCTTAGGCTTGACCTGTGGAACACTTCTCAGAGCTTTTTGACCAGAGCCTAGTTATATTATTACTCCTCCGACACAGATGTTATGTACATTTTCTCTTAGCCAGCGATGAATTAGAAACTTATTGGGGAAGGAAAACCCATCAATAAAAGAAATTGTGAGTAGAAAAAAAGAAGCGTAAAACACAACAGGAATTTGAACTTCATGCCTCTAGATTGCTAAAATCAACCACTGGACTACAGAATCAACGTTTAAGTTGTAGTTTGATGCATTGGCACATATTTGATTCATGCCAGCTGCAGTGGAAATGGGGCACTGAATGTTGTGGATATGTATATATTTATATGAATATATATTTATTTGTACATTTGAATATGAACACAGCATTCAGTATCAGCACCTATTAAAACAAGTTCTAGGGTGAAAAGGAATCAAATAGAAATAGACGGGTGGGCACTCAATTCACTCGGGTTACCAGCTCACCGAGACCTGATCTATTGGCCACTGGAGGAGGACATATGCAGTTTTTGAGTACTGCTGTATCTTCTGATCCCTCCATCCCCTAAGTGGTGCAAATAACTGATACAATATAAGCATTACGACTACGATAATGTGACAGGTGCGATCAAGTAACTAGATAATGCGTACCAACGGCAGATAGGCTGTACAAGAGGTACCATAGTTTCATACCTCTGCCGTGTACTGCTATTGGAAATAATCATAAGAGTATGTGGGGGCATAGGAGTACTTTATTTAAGAGGGAGCTGCACAATGTGAGATAGAGCTGCACTATGTGAGTGAGAGCTGCACAATCATAATGTGAGAGGGAGATGTACAATATGAGAGAGAGCTGCACAATGTGAGAGGGAGCTGCACAATGTGAGAGAGAACTGCATAAGGTGAGAGAGAGCTGCAAAATATGAGAGTGAGCTGCATAATGTGAGAGGGAGCTGCACAATGTAAGAGGAAGCTGCCTAATGTGAGAGGGAGGTGCACAATTTGAGAGGGAGCTGCATAGTGTGAGAGTGAGCTGCATAATGTGAGAGGGAGCTGCACACTTTGAGAGGGAGCTCCATAATGTGAGAGGGAGGTGCACAATTTGAGAGGGAGATGCACAATGTGAGAGGGAGCTGGATGCTTTGATAGGGAGCTGCACAATTTGAGAGTGAGCTGCATAATGTGAGAGGGAGGTGCACAATGTGAGAGGGAGCTGCACAATTTGAAAGGGAGCTGCATAATGTGAGAGGGACGTGCACAATGTGAGAGGGAGCTGCACAATGTGTCAGGGAGCTGCACAATTTGAGAGGCGACTGCATAATGTGAGAGGGAGCTGCACAATCTGAGAGGGAGCTGCACAGTGTAAGAGGGAGCTGCTTAGTGTGACATGGATCTGCATAATGTGAGAGGGAGCTGCCCAATGTGAGAGGGAGATGCATAATGTGAGAGGGAGTTGCACAATGTGAGAGGGAGCTGCATAATGTGAGAGGGATCTGCATAATGTGAGAGGGAGCTGCATAATGTGAGAGGGAGCTGAAGAATGTGAGAGGGTTCTGCATAATGTGAGAGGGAGGTGCACAATTTGAGAGGGAGCTGCATAATGTGACATGGAGTTGCATAATGTGAGAGGGAGCAGCACAATGTGAGAGGGAGCTGCATAATGTGACATGGTGCTGCATAATGTGATACGGAGCTGCACAATGTGAGAGGGAGCTGCATAATATGAGAGGCTCTGCATAATGTGAGAGGGAGCTGCACAATTTGAGAGGCAGGTGCACAATTTGAGAGGGAGCTGCATACTGTGAGAGGGAGCTGAACAATGTGAGAGGGAGCTACATAATGTGAGAGGGATGTGCACAATGTGAGAGGGAGGTGCATAATGTGAGAGGGAGTTGCACAATGTGAGAGCGAGCTGCATAATGTGAGAGGGAGCTGCACAATGTGAGAGGGAGCTGCATAATGTGACATGGTTCTGCATAATGTGAGAGGGAGCTGCACAATGTGAGAGGGAGCTGCATAATGTGAGAGGGAGCTGCACAATGTGAGAGGGAGCTGAACAATGTGAGAGGGATCTGCATAATGTGAGAGGGAGCTGCACAATGTGAGAGGGAGCTGAACAATGTGAGAGGGTTCTGCATAATGTGAGAGGGAGGTGCACAATTTGAGAGGGAGCTGCATAATGTGACATGGAGTTGCATAATGTGAGAGGGAGCTGCACAATGTGAGAGGGAGCTGCATAATGTGACATGGTGCTGCATAATGTGAGACGGAGCTGCACAATGTGAGAGGGAGCTGCATAATATGAGAGGATCTGCATAATGTGACAGGGAGCTGCACAATGTGAGAGGGAGCTGCACAATATGAGAGGGAGCTGCATAATGTGACAGAGAGCTGCATAATGTGAGAGGGAGGTGCACAATTTGAGAGGTGCACAATTTGAGAGGGAGCTGCATACTGTGAGAGGGAGCTGCACAATTTGAGAGGGAGCTGCATAGTGTGAGAGGGAGGTGCATAATGTGCGAGGGAGCTGCATAATGTGAGAGGGAGCTGCACAATTTGAGAGGGAGCTACATAATGTGAGAGGGAGCTGTACAATGTGAGAGGGAGCTACATAATGTGAGAGGGATGTGCACAATGTGAGAGGGAGGTGCATAATGTGAGAGGGATCTGCACAATGTGAGAGGGAGGTGCATAATGTGAGAGGGAGCTGCATAATGTGACAAGGAGCTGCACAATTTGAGAGGGAGCTGCACAATTTGAGAGGTAGAGCAATGTAGGAGCTGCAAAATATATTAGGGAACTGCACAGTGTAGGATGGCCTGCAGAATATAGGTGAGGGTGCTTTGTCTAAGAGCCGGCAGGAGCTGGAAATTAGAAAGGCGCCCTCGGAGCCCACAGCGCCACATGGCGGACCTACCGACCGCTTCAGCCTCAAGATTAACGAGTCATTAGAGGTATGCTACGATGGGTCAAAGTAAAAAACTGAAGTACTTAATATTTAATACTATAAATAATAGTATCTATTTCTCTTTCTCGTTTGCCTGAAAGTCTTACTTGCATTAAATTTGGCGGCGATTTGTTAGAAATTACAACTCCCAAGAGAATATTGAACATGGTAGAATATGACGAGCTCATGAGTGCTTGGAGCACTAAGCGATTGGCCCGGCGTTGTGGTGAGAATGAAGCCTGGGGGGGCGGGGGGGGGGTATCGTGGTCACGTGGTGTATTCATTACACCGCAGTCTCTAGCACTGTACGGGGGGGGGGGGCAGTGGTTGTCCTAGATGTGTGCACTGTTTGCGTCACCAGAAACGTCCAAACCCAAAGCATAAACAGCACAGTGTAAACAGCACAGTGTAAACAGCACAGTGTAAACAGCACAGTGTAACGCATCAATAAGCAGAGCGTGTCTGCCACGGTAAGAACAGGAGACCAATTCCTTGTGGTTCTCGTGACAACTCTGTTAAATAGGAAAATTGAACACCATATCTGCATGTTAATGCTTGACGAACTCTACTGAACCATGAGATACTAAAGGAGCAAGTAGATACAAGGAACGGCAGGGACGCGGGCTGAAAGCAGGGAGAAGTGAGTCGAGCAGCAGATCAGGTTAGCCAGTGGGGCGGTCGGCACTGCACAGTGGCAGGCTGGTATTATTCTGCAGGACAACTCATCCTTATTAACGAAGATGCCATGTTAAAGCTGCATAGTCCCATGTAAGCATAAACTTTTCGAATACAGAACACTCATCTATATTTGACCTAACTTAGACACTGGCACACTTATTAAATGTCTGCTGCATAGAAGGATACTAAGTCAATTTAATACAACCTATCACTGCTGAAGCATGTGCAGTCAGGCAGGCATGTTTGGCATGTTTGCACATCAACTTTCTCCAAAGTTAACCATGTAAAATAAAAGTTACTTCACGGTAAAGTAAGGTACTTTATAACAATCAACCTTGCATATTTAACCTTAACACTGATTTAAACCAAAAAATACCCCATCGGACTATGCAACTTCAGGAAAGCAGCAAAATAACATCTCCCTTGAAGCACAGTTTTAGGTAACAACTGGCAAGTGAATTTAATGGCTTTGATTCTGATTAAGTTCAAAGACAGTTCTTTACTTTTATGAAAGCTGCAGAAGTTGGGATATGTGTCACTCACCTCACACCCTGCAGGATGTTACACCACTAGTTAGACATGCAAACCATCGTCAATCCTGGTTCCTGCATCTGTGCATAGCGTAGAAGGTATGCTCAGGGCAGAGTCAGGCGAGCTCTCTATGAGACGATAAATTTAATTTAATTAAAATATCAAATTTGGGACCAGTTTAGCCCTGTTTTGAACTGAAAGTGAATAAATAATATAGATTCATCCAAACCGTACTTCGGCGGTTGTATAAAACAAAACTTGAAAGAGAAGAAACAAAAATAGGGAACCCATGTTTTTAGCATGGGTTCACATGTGCGCTGGTCACCCGGCAGTAATTGGAAAGCGATTTGAAGAATTGTTGACTGATATCGATCAGTTCCGCTAAGTGTAGAAAACGCTTGATTTATGTAAGCTCGGAATGACGTCGTTCCGTCACTCTCGCCATTCCCTGCCTCGGGCCGGCTGCCTGATGACCTTCCCTCGGATTACACCTGTGGGAGAGGTATCTAGCAACCAGATCCCGGCAGGCGCGCGGCGACAGGTTGTAATCCGCTATGATGCACTGTCTGGCATGTTCACAGCAGCCCCCACATTCACCACTCACCAGGTGGCGGGCGGCAGGATGCGTAGGAGCACTAGGTTTTTTACATTCACACAAAGAGCCAGAGTGGGCCTCCCTTCCATTCAAGAAGCTGTCAGCTCAACTCCGCAACCGAAGTGAACGACGTAACCATAGATAGGGTGAAGTGGACAGGGAACCCGGTTAAGTGCAGCAGGCCTGCTGCCCCCTTCCGGCGTCTGTAGCCAGGGTAGGCCTGCTGCCCCCTGCGGGCGTGTGTAGCCAGGCTTTGTATAAAATGCGCGCTCACAGATGGACTAGGATCCCTCCCATGAAGCCACGTGTCAGTGCACAGGCGTAGAGAAGGTGCCATGAACAGGCAGAGCTGGGTCAGTTAGCACTGCCCTCAGGAAGTGGCACTGTATCACGGGCCGGCACGGGCTGGGGTCACTGGAGCCACCACGGCCATGCCCCGTGATGGAGCACCGGTGGCGAGATGGTGAGATGGGGCGAGAGAGTGAGGGGAGTCGAGAGGGTGAGGTAGGGCGAGAGGGTGAGGTGGGGCGAGAGGGTGAGATGGGGTGAGAGGATGAGATGGGGCGAGAGAGTGAGGTGGGGCGAGAGGGTGAGGTGGGCGAGATGGTGAGATGGGGCGAGAGGGTGAGATGAGGCGAGATGGGTGAAATGTGGAGAGATGAGATGAGGTGGGGAGAGGTGAGATGGGGCGAGGGTGAGATGGGGCGAGCGAGGGGGCTCTGATCGAGGGTCGTGGCGAGATGGAGATGGTGTGATGGGGCTAGATGGGGAGAGGGTGGATGGGGCGAGAGGGTGAGATGGCGGCAGAGATGGGAGATGGGGTGAGATGGTGAGATGGGGCGAGATGGGGAGATGGGGCAAGAGGTGAGATGGGGTGAGAGGGTGAGGTGGGGCGAGATAGTGAGATGGGGCGATATAGGTGAGGAGGGGAGAGGGGCGAGATGGTGAGGTGGGTGAGAGGGTGAGAGTGGGCGAATGGTGAGATGGGGTGAGTTGGCGAGAGGGGGAATGGGGGAGAGGGGCGAGATGGGTGGGAGATGGGGATGGGGCGAGATGGTGGCGAGATGGGATGGGGCGAGATGGAGAGGGGCAAGAGGGGAGAGATGAGGCGAGATGGTGAGGTGGGGCGGAAGGTGGCAGGGTGAGAGGGGTGAGATGAGATGGAGGGTGGATGAGGCTGAGATGGGGCGAGATGGTGAGATGGGGCAGGGTGAGAGATGGGGGTGAGGGGGAGAGATGGGGCGAGAGGTGAGATGGGGCGAGAGGGTGAGGAGCTGGGGTGGGTGAGAGGGGGGGGAGGGTGAGGTGGGGCGAGATTGGTGAGATGGGGCGAGAGGGTGAGATGGAATGGGGCGAGATGGTGAGAGCGAGAGGTGAGATGAGAGGTGAGGTGGGGGCGAGATGGGTGAGGTGGGGCAGAGGGTGAGATGGGGTAGATGGTGGGGAGGGGCGAGGTGAGATGGGGCTGAGAGGGTGAAAGGTGAGGTGGGAGAGGGTGAGGTGGGCGAGGGTGAGGATGGGAGATGAGAGGGTGATGGGGCGAGATGGTGAGATGGGGCGAGATGGTGGATGGGGCGAGAGGGTGAGGTGGGCGAGATGGGGCGAGATGGTGAGATGGGGCGAGATGGTAAGATGGGGCGAGAGGGTGAGGTGGGGCTAGATGGTGAGGTGGGGCGAGAGGGTGAGATGGGGCGAGAGGGTGAGATGGGGCGAGATGGTGAGATCGGGCGAGATGGTGACATGGGGCGAGAGGGTGAGGTGGGGCTAGATGGTGAGGTGGGGCGAGAGGGTGAGGTGGGGCGAGAGGGTGAGATGGAGCGAGAGGGTGTCCATAACGCACATCATCACAGGTCATTCACTGAAACTACAAAGTGCGGAGAGGAGAAATCTCGATGGCCTGACTTACTGAGGGTGGTCACACAATTGGACTGTACGGAATGGACAGTAGGGGTGGGTGAAGACGAGTCAATGGAGGCTGGCCGGGACTGAGCGGCGACATGCGCGGTGCTCGTGACCTTAACGTAACAAGATGGCAATGATCGTGGATAAGTAGTAATCAAATGTAGGCACGACATGCAAAGTTTCCAAAGAACAAATTGATGCGTTGTCATTTGAGTCAAGTTATGAACCAGATGAAGAGCGTGGTATGTTACTGATCCATTTGCCAAAAGAATATTATCACTGACAATAAGAGTACTTAAATAAATGGTTCTTTAATAGAACCTAATGGATCATGGAAAAACTAATAGAACTGGGCAGTAGTTGGTCGATTACCCGTCATGTATCATTAATTGTTTCACTAAGGCATTTGATACAGTCAGGAGGACTGGGCTATGGCAGCTACTGAGGAAGTACGGATGCCCAGAGAAGTTCACAACTATGATCGAGGCTCTACATACAGGAATGATGGCGAACGTTAGTGCTGGAAGGGAAGTCTCTGAATCGTTCGGGGTTACCAATGGGGTCAAGCAAGGTTGTGTACTGGCCCACACGCTCTTCTCCATCTTCCTATCAGCAATGCTAGATGAGGCTTTCCGAGACATGGGGGATGGCATCTATATTCAGTCCAGACAGAGCGCTGACCTATTCAATGTCGCACACTTCAGAGCGAAGACCAAGACTACTCAGATACTGATGAGAGAGCTACTATTCGCAGATGACAGTGCACTGGTTGCCCACTCTGCTGAAGAGACCCAGAAAATAGTGGACGCTTTCTCCGATGCATCAAAGAAGTTTGGCCTGAAAATTAACATCAAGAAGACGGAGGTGCTGTACCAACCCAACTCTACAAGAACCCGAGAGGAGGAGATCATGGTTGACGGAAACAAGCTGAACTCTGTTCCGGAATTCACCTATCTCGGAAGCACTATATCAAGTGATGGACGCATTGATGCTGAGATACAGAGGAGGATGGCCAAGGCTAGCGCATCTTTCGGTCGACTACGCCAGAGACTCTGGAACAACCACCATGTGTCCATTCGGGTCAAAGGTAAGATCTACCACGCAATCATGCTATCCACCCTAGCTAAATGGAGAGCAGCAGTCAAGTAATGAAAGCAGTCTTTGTCGCATCGCGACCGACAGCATGATGATGATGATGATCATGATCATTAATCATAAACCCTGACTTGACGAATCCAACCAAAGTCAAGTAGACGACCTCTTGTCAGGACCAGGTGACTCCATATCAGCATACTCTACTCCTGCACTGGCGTCACCACTCGGTGTCTACGCGACACCGCTTGGAAATCAGTCATGCTAGGCTCACATTGTTTAATCATGGGGCACATCTGATACATAGTCACACACTCTATGTAAACCTAGACCAATGTTGAAGAAGCTGACTACGTGTTACTGTCCGAAAGGGTAAAGCCAGAGCATCAGAAAGCTAAGACGACACAGCACTAAAGTCATTCCGGTTTCTGCATTGTCTTTAACAACCTTCAGCAAGATCTAAGTTTTTAAACCCTGGTGTTGTTTGCTTAAGCATGGATGCTGCTCCTTTGGCCATCAGGATTTAAGCTAATCATGTTCTAAGACGGGCATTGGCTTAAAGAGTACAAAATAAGCGTACGGCGCTTAGGGACATGCATTATTGTCAGTATTTGTTTAAAAATAATCTTGACACATCTCAGTGCGTCCTAATTCCAAATAATCGGTAATTGAGATAATTGGGAAGCTCCTTCATTTTAATGGATAATCTGGTTACATAAAATATAGATCGATGTTGGCTGAAGTAGCTCAATCCATTTCTGCTAAATGTATTCTGTTGATGAAGAGACACCCATACATTGTGCTTTCTTTGAGAGTTTTGTGAATAGATCAGCAGATGAAGATGGGATCGCCATTCAGAAGAGCCGGATGCATCAACATGCTGGCCGCACAATGGCGCTGGGAGGACCCTTACATAGCGACTTACCTGGTGGTGCTGGGAGGATGCCTACATAGTGGAACTGGGAGGATGCCTACGTAGTGGCACTGGCAGAATGCCTACATAGTGGCACTGGCAGGATGCCTACATAGCGGAACTGGCAGGATGCCTACATAGCGGAACTGGGAGGATGCCTAAATAATGCCACTGGGAGGATGCCTACGTAGTGGCACTGGCAGAATGCCTACATAGTGGCACTGGCAGGATGCCTACATAGCGGAACTGGGAGGATGCCTACATAGCGGAACTGGGAGGATGCCTAAATAATGCCACTGGGAGGATGCCTACATAATGGCGCTGGGAGGATGCCTACATAGCAAAACTGGGAGAATGCCTAAATAATGGCACTGGGAGGATGCCTACATAGTGGCACTGGGAGGATGCCTACATAGTGGCATTGGGAGGATGCCTACATAGCGGCACTGGGAGGATGCCTACATAGCGGAACTGGGAGGATGCCTACATAGTGGCACTGGGAGGATGCCTACATAGTGGCACTGGGAGTATGCCTACATAGCGGAACTGGGAGGATGCCTACATAGTGGCACTGGGAGGATGCCTACATAGTGGCACTGGGAGTATGCCTACATAGCGGAACTGGGAGGATGCCTACATCGCGGAACTGGGAGGATGCCTACATAGTGGCACTGGGAGGGTGCCTACATAGTGGCACTGGGAGGAGCCTACATAGTGGCACTGGGAGGAGCCTACATAGTGGCACTGGGAGGATGCCTACATAGTGGCACTGGGAGGATGCCTACATAGTGGCACTGGGAGGATGCCTACATAGCGGCACTGGGAGGATGCATACATAATGGCACTGGGAGGATGGCCACATTGTGGCACTGCGAGGATGCCTACGTAGTGGCACTGGGAGGATGCCTACATAATGGCACTGGGAGGATGCCTACATAATGGAACTGGGAGGATGCCTACAGAGTGGCCCAGGACGATGCCTACATAGGGGCACTGGGAGGATGACTACATAGTGGCACTGGGAGGATGACTACATAGTGGCACTAGGAGGATGCCTATATAGCGGCACTGCATGGCATGCTAGCATCTTAAGTAACCGGCAGAACTGAAGCAAACAGATCGGGGTGCAACATCATGAGGATACCTCTCACCATCGTTTTCTTCTTGCTACTATCATATATTTGCACTAATATGATACTAGGGAACGGAACTTTTACTGTGGACTTGAAGAGGTGCAAAAACCATGCACTAAGTGTGGCTGTAACTATAATATACTAGTAGGTTTAATGTTAACCTTTCACAAGTGTAGCCTGTTCTATGCACAAAGTGTGGCTGTAACTTTAATATACTACTAGGTTTAATGTTAACGTTTCACAAGTGTAGCCTGTTCTATGCACTAAGTGTGACTGTAACTTTAATATACTAGTAGGTTCAATGTTAACGTTTCACAAGTGTAGCCTGTTCTATGCACTAAGTGTGACTGCGACTTTAATACACTAGTAGGTTTAATGTTATCCTTTCACAAGTGTAGTCTGTTCTATGCACTAAGTGTGACTGTAACTTTAATATACTAGTAGGTTTAATGTTAACGTTTCACAAGTGTAGCCTGTTCTATGCACTAAGTGTGACTGTAACTTTAATATACTAGTAGGTTTAATGTTAACGGTTCACAAGTGTAGCCTGTTCTATGCCCTAAGTGTGACTGTAACTTTAATATACTACTAGGTTTAATGTTAACGTTTCACAAGTGTAACTGTTCTATGCCCTAAGTGTGACTGTAACTTTAATATACTAGTAGGTTTAATGTTAACATTTCACAAGTGTAGCCTGTTCTATGCCCTAAGTGTCAGTGTAACTTTAATATACTAGTAGGTTTAATGTTAACCTTTCACAAGTGTAGCCTGTTCTATGCACTAAGTGTGACTGTAACTTTAATATACTAGTAGGTTTAATGTTAACCTTTCACAAGTGTAGTCTGTTCTATGCACTAAGTGTGACTGTAACTTTAATATACTAGTAGGTTTAATGTTAACCTTTCACAAGTGTAGTCTGTTTTATGCACTAAGTGTGACTGTAACTTTAATATACTAGTAGGTTTAATGTTAACGTTTCACAAGTGTAGCCTGTTCTATGCCCTAAGTGTCAGTGTAACTTTAATATACTAGTAGGTTTAATGTTAACCTTTCACAAGTGTAGCCTGTTCTATGCACTAAGTGTGACTGTAACTTTAATATACTAGTAGGTTTAATGTTAACCTTTCACAAGTGTAGCCTGTTCTATGCACTAAGTGTGACTGCAACTTTAATATACTAGTAGGTTTAATGTTATCCTTTCACAAGTGTAGTCTGTTTTATGCACTAAGTGTGACTGTAACTTTAATATACTAGTAGGTTTAATGTTAACCTTTCACAAGTGTAGCCTGTTCTATGCACTAAGTGTGACTGTAACTTTAATATACTAGTAGGTTTAATGTTAACCTTTAAGAATTGTAGCCTGGTGTATGCACTAAGTGTGACTGTAACTTTAATATACTAGTAGGTTTAATGTTAACATTTCACAAGTGTAGCCTGTTCTATGCACTAAGTGTGACTGTAACTTTAATATACTAGTAGGTTCAATGTTAACATTTCACAAGTGTAGCCTGTTCTATGCACTAAGTGTGACTGTAACTTTAATATACTAGTAGGTTTAATGTTAACCTTTCACAAGTGTAGTCTGTTCTGTGCACTAAGTGCGACTGCAACTTTAATATACTAGTAGGTTTAATGTTAACCTTTCACAAGTATAGCCTGTTCTATGCACTAAGTGTGACTGTAACTTTAATATACTAGTAGGTTTAATGTTAACGTTTCACAAGTGTAGTCTGTTCTATGCACTACAATTAAAATAATGTAACAATGGCTTAATATAGGTGAGCGACTGGCGATCAGCAGGGGTGGCCGAATTAGTTGAGCATCCGCTTCCCATGTTGGTAGGTCATGAGATTCGAACTCGCGTGTTCGAACCTTGGCCAAGACAAACCAATGACTTAACCAGTGGTACTTTTCGCTACATAGTCTGGCCATTAATGCCAGGGCAGGGAGCAGCACATCTGTCCCTGAGTAAAATGCCTCCTGTTTAGTCAACTACAGCACAAAACAATAACAATTAAACTGCTGTGTGGTGTGTTTGTTTGGCATGGTAAATAAGCACCGCATTGAGTCTAACAAAAATGTAAGACAGTAGTTCCATTGTGTAATAGAAGCCAGGACACAGGAACGACTTGATACGGCAAGTGCTTGTTTCGGTACTGGCTTTATTTCTGTTCACCCCAACCCGGTCTCCTGACCTCGCCGGGTCTCCCACCCCATGTGGTGGGGTAGCCATATCTATATATATCATATCTCCCTTTTTTTCTTTTTTTTCCTTCTTTTTTTTTCTTAAAAAAAAACAACAACATTTTGTTGATTCGATCACTTAATCTAACATGGGTGTATTTCATTTAATCAATCCCCATTACTGTGACCTCTAACTTAATCTAACAAATTTGCACATCAATTACCGTACTTATGAACTTCTAGTTTATACCCGTTCTACTTTTCGGGTATCGGTTTACTTATTTATTCATTTATATAGAACATATGGATATGTGAATATCAATCAATGCCAACCGGCTACTTCTTAAATTTAACATGTACATCATTTTCTTGTACCTACTTGTGATATCTGTCGGCGTCATAAACATCTTATTACAGGCATATCGCATTAATGCTGGATCACTAGAAACTTAAATATTAACACGGGTTCATTTGTGATACATACAATTCACTACTTTCGAATATGTTACACCTGCTCGGCCTGTCTTTGGGGTGTACAGCGTTTAATTGGGTAATTATCCTCAGTGTGATTGTTTGTTTTGAACCTATCTACTTGGTGCACCCTTTGACAGTACCGCGTGACATAATTATATGTAGTAGCAGTCGGAGTACCGATTTGTTTTATTGGCGCACGTGGTTCAATGTGTTTTGGTGTCTTGAAGATGTATTTGCGGTTTCTACGTAATACATTTTGTTCTTTATTTATGATTTTATAATCCCGGGGGCCCGGTGTATTCGTTTGTATTATGACCCCCGGTCTCCAATCATCTTCATGGTTCTTGTATTGGACTGAGTCATTTATTCTCAATGTAGCATGTTGCTGACCGGCGCATTTGTCATAATATAATTCTTGTGTCTGCTGCACTTTTATGAACTGTTCATGTTTTGAACGTTGAACTTCTGATTCTAGATTTTGTTGTTGCAGGTAATTTACATCTAAGCCTTCTGCTGAACAATAGTTGAGCAGGTGATGCATTTATGTTGGTTAGCGGTGTGTTTCTGTAGTTCAATAGGGCTATGTTATAGTCTTCATTTTGGTATGTGGCTTTCTTTATTATCCGTTTAACCGTCTGCATGTATCGCTCAGCCAGGCCGTTACTTTGCGCATGTTGAGGATTAGAATAATTCATCTGAAAACCAAATTCTGCAGCAAAATTGCTGTAGGAAGCACTTTTGAACTGTGGCCCATTGTCAGATACCATGACTTTGGGGATGCCGAACCGGCAAAAAAATTGTTTCAATGCTCCAATCGTGGATGTACTAGTAGTGGCAGTTAATTCTACTACCTCTGGGTATTTTGAGTAGTAGTCTACTACAATCAGAAAAGTCTTACCCTCTATTTGAAACAAATCAATCCCTACTTTCTGGAATGGCAATTGGGGCACTGGATGGGATATAAGTGGTTCAGCGTGTAGCTTGTTTCGCAACGATTGGCAAATTGAGCATCGCGATACAACATTGTGTACTTGTTTTGATATTCCCGGCCAAAAAACATTGTGCAGTTCTTTGCACTTCACAATGCCTAAATGAGACTCATGTAAGATATTTAACATTTCATGTTGTAATTTGGATGGTACTACTATTTGATTATCTTTGAATAATATACTGTCTACATATGTTACACTATCTTTAAAAGTGAAAAATGGTTTTGCTAAGTCATGTATTTCATGTTTGTTGTCTGGCCACCCTTGTTGTGTGAGACGGATTACTTCAATTAAAGTCTTGTCTGTTTGGGTGGCAGTGGTGATTCGCTGAAGCATGTGCGGTGCCACGTCAATTTCAGCTACAGCTAAACTCGTGTCGAACAAATTATTCGGCTGTATGGTAGTTGCGTGCGCGCGGGAAAGGGCATCTGCAAAGTACATATTCACACCATTAATATTGGTTAAAACAATGTTGTAATTTTACAAGCGAAGTCTCATTCGTTGCATTCTAGCAGATAACATATGCATCGGTTTGTTCATTATTGCAATGAGTGGTTTATGATCTGTTTGGATAGTTATTTGTTTGCCAAAGATATATTCATGGAATTTACGACAACCAAAACATATTGCAAGGAGCTCCTTCTCAATGAGTGCATAGCTCAATTGCGCTCGGTCTAAAGACTTGGATGCCATTGCTACTGGTTTATTGTTTTGGAATAACACTGCTCCCAAGCCAGACTTGGATGCATCTACTTGTAGAGTGATTGGTATTTTTACGTTATTGTATTGCAAAACAGGTGCTGTAATTAATAGTTTTTTTTAACATTGAGAATGCTTCTATTTGCTCATGTTGCCAATGCCACACAATGTTTTTTTCTAATAGTGCTCACAGCGGTTTGGCTATTTCTGACATGTTTGGGATACATTTTCCTACATAACCGACCATGCCCAGAAATCTTTTTATGCCTGCTTTGTCGGTGGGTGTTGGCATATCAATAATGGCTTGAATTCTTTCTTCAGTTGGCTTCACCCCTGACTGTGTTAAAGTATGCCCTACGTAATTTACCTCTTTTTTTAAACATATTTTGGACTTTGACGGATTTAATTTTAAATTCACTTCTTGTGCCCTCTTGAACACTGCCTCCAATCGGGCATTGTGTTCTTCTACCGTCGAACCGTATACCAATATGTCATCTGTGACGACATTCACATCAGATGGCCCATACAAGATTTGGTTCATTTCTTGTATGAATATATCACCGGCAGTTTTAATGCCGAATGGTAACCTCGTGAAATGATACCGACCCCATGGTGTATTGAATGTGCATAACTTGCTACTCTTATTCTCCAACTCAATTTGCCAATATCCGCTGTTGGCATCAATTACGGAAAAAGATTTGGCGTCCGCAGTATTAGCAATAACCTCTTCAATAGTCCTGGTTGGATATGCACTTTTAAGTATAGCCTTATTTAATTTGGTTGGGTCTAAACATATGCGGATTTTATGTGTTTTTTTTTACTATTATTATAGAATTAACCCATGGGGTGGGTTCCCTTTCCTCTACAATTACCCCTAACCAGATCATTTTGTATAGTTCATCTTTCACTTGACCTATTATTGTGTGGGGAATTCGCCTGGGTGGATCTATACTCGGAGACATATTTTCATCGATGTGTATCACAGCATTACTTGTAATCTTGCCCAGCCCTTCAAAAATATCTGAATATTTATTTACCAGGAGTTGTTTGCTTGGCCCGTCCGCTTTAATGGTGACTTGTTGTTGTTCCACTGTACTGTGCCTTGATACCATCCTGACCCGTCGTATGAGTCCTAGCTTGGTGCATGCCTCGCTTCCTAGTATAGGGCATCCGCTCGTCGTCACTTGATAATGCAGCACTTCGCCCTCCGTTGTAATGTCAGCTTCCCCCTCTGGGCGGATTCGTTCTCCTGAGAAGGTGACCAAGCTGCACTTGGTTGGTTTGAGTACGACATTGCTTAGCTTGTCGTATAGGCACTTGGGAATTATATTAGCCTGCAAGCCAGTATCCAACTTGAATTTTACTTTTTCGTTCTTCAGCCCTAGAGTGGCGTACCATAGGGACTTGTCACTGGTATCGGGCTGCTCGATAGCTCCTACGAACAAATCGTGTTCGTCTTCAAAATCACTCTCAATGTCATGATTCGGGTTATGGTCGTCAACCTGTATGTCATTTAAACTTGCATAGTTTGGTTTCTTGGTCTTGCAAACTTTAGAGAAATGACCAAGCAGGTGACATTTTGAACACTGCTTGCCTTTTGCAGGACATTGCCCTGGTGTGTGGACATACCCACACCTACCGCACTGTGTATGGGTGTTGGCCGGTCTGGCCAAGGTGCGCTGACTGAACCATGATGGCACATGTGGCGTGAAGGGAGCGGTTGTCGGTGGACGCACCACGTTGACTGCGTCTACACTCTCAGCTTCAATCGATATAGTTGTGTCTGACAATAGGCGTGAGTGATTTTCGCTGAGACGGCATGTTTCGATACACTGTTCTAATGTCAAATTGGCAGTTTGTAGCAGACGGTCCCTTAGTTTAGTGTCTTTGACACCGCACACTAGTCTGTCACATAACATGGAGTCAGTGAGCTCCCCATAGTCACAATGCGCAATGCGATATTGGAGCTCACGGATATACGTGTCCATAGACTCTGTTGTTTGTTGCACCGAATTAAATCTGTACCGAATGACCGTTATATGTGTCTTTCCTTTGCAATATGTGCGAAAGGCTGCGACTAATGGTTGAATTTTATCTATTATTTCAGTGTCAATTTTAAGTGTCCTGTACATCTTTTGTGCCTCAGCCCAGGCCACGTTTAGGAACACTGCGCACTGTATCTTTTCAGTTTTTCCGTGTACTCCGGCCGCTGCTGCATAATATTTGTACGAGTCGTACCACTTTTCCCAATTTAGGGACATATTATCCTCTAAATTGAGCGGTCCTGGGGGTCTTAGGCCTGTAAGCGCCATCATGAGTTCTGTAAATGTGACACCATGTAATAGTAGCCAGGACACAGGAACGACTTGACACAGTGAGTGCTTGTTCGGTACTGGCTTTATTTCTGTACACCCCAACCCGGTCTCCTGACCTCGCCCAGGTCTCCCTACCCCACGTGGTGGGGTAGTCCGAACTATATATATATCACATTGGTTCGCTGGACTCATTCCATTATATCATTCCAAAAGATTTAAAATAGTTGTCAGAAATTGTTTAATGTCATATCAGTGTGACATTTTCCGCCAGCGGAAGTACACGGTATAAAGGCCCTCTGGTAATTGTACTGTTTACAGAAAGAGTCATACTGGGATAATAAAGTTTTAAATTAGGTCATTTGTCTGTCATGTTTGTGGATTCAGGGTGAATCAGTGCAACAGTCACGTGGTGCCTCCCTCAGAGGATGCACTTCGGCCTTCTTACAACCAACAATCTGCAGCTCTCCTCCAATAACACAACAACTAGGAGCAGTCACGATAACACAACAACTAGGAGCAGTCACAATAACACAACAATGAGAAGCAGTCACAATAACACAACAACTAGGAGCAGTCACAATAACACAACAACTAGGAACATTCACAATAACACAACAACTAGGAGCAGTCACAATAACACAACAACTAGGTGCAATCACAATAACAAAACAACTAGGAGCAGTCACAATAACACAACAACTAGGCACAATCACAATAACACAACAAATAGGAGCAATCACAATAATGCAACAACATGGAGCAGTCAGAATAACACAACAACTAGGAGCAGTCACAATAACACAACAACTAGGAGAAATCACAATAACACAACAACTAGGAGCAGTCACAATAACACAACAACTAGGAGCAATACTACCACACGATTCTCGTAAATCTAGCAAGGCTTCTCAAGGCACACAAGTCGTTACTCATGCAATGGGAACTTGAAGACATAATTATTTAGTACACCAACGTCTGCAAGCTTTGAATATACATTAAAATGTCATATATCTTAGATAAAAATGACAATCTCATTCGAAATTGAGCATTAGTTTACCGCTTTGTGGTATTTACGTTTCTGTCCTTCAAAATGCTCATACATTTAAACACAATCTGCTGAATAAAGCTAGCTCCGTAGAACTACGGGTTTTCACTACATCGATATCATGTTGTGATTTTTAATATTTATAGAATGAATTAATTGATTAAACCTCGAACAATTAATCCAAATATACTATATCAATTAGCCTCCTGTAAGCTAACGGTTGTCAAAACCTGATACCACATGTTTGCTCGACAACTTATAAACTGTCTTGATTTGTGCAGGCCCATGGTTTATGGGGTTGCTTGTAGGCACGTGGCCCCCCCCCCCCCGCTCCCCATAGACTCATCGAGCGATAATACAGCACTCCGTCGTTCAATATTCCACTTCCGGTGCGCAGATCAATGTGCGTTACAGACGATGTTTGTCGTGGAGAAATCTCGATTCAACACTCACTACTGCCAGGTCTGATTGATAGGCTTAATTGATCGAACACCCAGTACAAATTGATTGGTTGTCAAATGTCAACAACCCGGCGTCAAATGTCAACAAACAGGTGTTGCAGTTTCCCAGGGACACCAGTTTGCCATGGACACATTGCTTCTGCGCATGCGTCAAAATCGAACAGCATCGTCACTAACCTTATAAATTTAATATAATGTTTTTGGAAAAGATGTTTTCTATATGTGTACCAAGCGATTTGTTTCTAGGTGGTGTCGTTTTAGAGATATTTAACTTTTCCTGTATTTTCTGTATGAAGATTGCTCACGGCCATTGACAATGCCTTGAGTTGGACGGTATGCGCAGTGAAAAACATTAGTTTTATTCAAAATTAATAGAAATCAAGAACCCTAACCTTATCAATTTAATATAATCTTAATGGTAAAGATTGTTTTCTATATGTGTACAAAGCGATTTGTTTCTAGGTGGTGTAATTTTAGAGATATTTGATTTTTTTCTGTATGAAGATTTGCTCACGGCCGTTGACAATGCATTTGAATGGAAGTGTCCCTGGCAAACTGGTGTCCCTCGGAATCCGCAACACCGGGGCACAACTCACGAGTTAACATGGCACTGTGGCTTTAACTTCCGGGCATGTTTTAGTAAGCGTTAATTTAATAGACAAATTAAACCCACAGAAAAACATGTGGTTAATTTGTGGAGCTTGCAAATTAATCTGGCGTGTGGCTGTTGACAGCTGATCTGCTTTCCGTGCAGTAAACAAGTAGTCAGCTGACATGCATCGACTAAATGTCGACTGCTGACGGATTGTTTATTTGCTCCCCAGTAATTGTTCCCTGAAGTCTCCCGTAAGCACGGGGACTGTCGTGCAGGGAGGCGTGGCAGTAAACAGGCGCCACCTGTATTCATGGAATAACTTTCTTGATTTAGTGGTGTGACACATGACTGACCTTTGTGTTGCTTCATGTGATTTCAAAGTTTATACTTAAAGTGAAACCCTTCCGTCTATGTTGTTTTATTCGCGCCATGGTGGACATGCGCAACTATGGCTGTATTTTGTTAGTAACGTATAGTTTGCGTCTATTTGAGATAAACGTGTCCACATGTCATTGCGGGAAGGTGAGCCCATCAGCAACAAGCGCATTAAGGATGTGCACAGGATTAAAGGCCCTGTCACATTATGACGCATCTAGCAAGCGCGCGGCCAACATGTAAAATCACGTTTTTACATCGAGAAGCGTCAAACTGTTTTGTGCGGGGGGCAAAGTTGGACGTATATATAATGTATACATAGCGTATGGCCAATGTATGACCAACTAATGGCTAACATGCTTCCGGGCGAAAAATGCTCGAATTACATTCACAGAACGCTATTTGATCGCCAGAACTATGCCTCATACGTTAGATATGTCAAGACACACTGGAGAAACGCTAAACGTATGTTAGACATATGTTAGACATATGTTATCTATACGTTGTCAGTACGCGGACTGTACATTCCCACTGCCTTTAACGTAGGTCAACGTAGTGAACAACATTTGTGTAACGTACGTCTAATGCACATCGACATATGTAACACACAGCATGTTCTGTGTGTAACACAGTGTGTTGTGTGTGTAACACACAGTGTGTTATGTGTGTACCACATAGTGTGTTATGCATGTGTACCACACAGTGTGTTATGTGTGTACCACACAGTGTGTTATGTGTGTGTCACACACAGCATGTTCTGTGTGTAACACACAGTGTGTTATGTGTCTACCAAACAGTGTGTTATGTGTACCACACTGTGTGTCTACCACACAGTGTGTTATGTGTGTCTACCACACAGTGTGTTATGTGTGTGTACCCCACAGCGTGTTATGTGTGTGTGCCACACAGCATGTTATGTGTGTGTATCACAGAGTGTGTGTTATGTGTGTGTACCACACAGTGTGTTCTGTGTGTGTACCACAATTAACGCATCCGTCTCCCCTGTTGGTAGATCGTGGGGTCGTGGGTTCGAACCCTGGTCGAGTCAAACCAATGACTTAAAAGTTTATACTTGTTGCTTCCTAGCCAGGAGCTTGGCCTTATTAGGATAGGGCAAGGACTGGTTTGCTCAGTGTCAGGATAATGTGACTGAGTGGGACATCAGGTCATTGTGCTGGCGGCCTGGTTTTCCAGTGGGGCAGCACTATAAAGTCACCATGAGTGGGCACTGTCACAAGTTGGTACCCGTCCTGATATGACCTTAGATGTTGCTAGGACGTAAAACAAAAACAAATAAACAAATAGCATTATTTGCCGCTTGGCAACCGCGCGCCAGACGCATCCAGTGTGTTCGCTATTTGCGCGTGAGAACCGCATGACGCTCGCTTGTACTTGACGCCCGCGCGACGCACGCGTCCTGTCTGTCCGTTCTACGACGAATATCGCATCTTCATCTCACCAGCTCGTTGTGCTCGGCCCGGCCATGTCCCGCCCTCGGCTTGGGCCGGCCTCGTTCTGGCCTCGGCCGGGCCCAGAACGAATCTATTGGACGTACGGAACCCCCCGGAGATGGCTTGTGCTCTCTGAGTGACGATATTAGCACGACTGACGACCGTGTAGCCCTTTCTTCCCCAAATATCGCCCAGTGTTCAAAGTGCGGCGGTAATGGGCATCCTGGCCAGTCTGACATAGGCTCTGGCAGACGGTACGTCAGTCAATATAGTACATTCACAGATATCTCTGCCAATAGGGAAACTGCCAAGGCCTCTTACTTCTGCCTGGACATCTCAGATACTTCCGCCTCCACAGATCAGGTGGTGTATATTGGATTTCTTTCCTTGCAGGAGCAGGCCTTATTTAGGACTACATTCTGTCCAATATATGCCTTCTTCGCTTTCCACTGCAACCTCACTGCAACTGAAAGACAAGGTAGAAACCAAGATCACGGGGACGCTTTACTTCAAATCGTGAAACTCAATCAGTTTCGTAATGATAGTTTTTCTCTTTATTTGGACTATTTCCATTCGACCCGGTGTGGCGGTTTCAGCGCCCGGTCAGTTTCAGCGCCCTGCCATGGTCAAAACACCCGTGGCCTCGCCGGCTACAAGCTCAGCTGGTCCCCGGCAGTGTTAGCGACCGATTAGGCCGAAATCTATTGAATGCGATCATATTTAACAGAATTACATACTCAAATAATGAAATTTAATTAAATTAACCTTAAATTCCAAGCGATATTAACGTAGCAGCTAGATCAGCGTCGAATCGCCGAGTGTAAACAAAACAAATAGCAGTGCTTGCCGCAACGTGCGAAAATCCGCGCATGCGCAGAAGCCACGACAGGCTGCTGAAACTGACCGGGCGCTGAAACCGCCACACCGGGTACTCATTCCCCTTGGGACCCTTCTACTCTGCGCTGGTTGACGGTGTATCTTAAGTGGGTCATAAGTGGCCTATTACAGGTGACAGGGCGTCCAGCTTAGGCTGACTACTCACGTAATTAATCGAACCGTTATAGCAGCTTTGTTGAACTAACAGTACCATCAACACTTTATGCCAGACCCAACTAACCCAAGTGGGTGCTTGCAAGACTTCACCAAGAACTCGTGTCACAATTCAGTTGATGAATAGTGTTGCAGAGGAGTGGTTTGAAGATGACGATTCGAGAACTGACAGTTCAGGCAGTGAACCAATACGCCGAGGAGCACGCACTGGAAGCCTTCATGGGGCGGGCTGGGGTGACATAAGACATAAGACTTTTTGTTGTGTATGCATTTTTATTCATACAGTATTTTTTCAGCGCCAAGGCACTGGTCTTTCGGCCATGCTTAACCTCGGTCTGTTTTTTTGGTAGGGGGTTGGGGGGCGGTGTTGCGGATTCCGAGGGACACCAGTTTGCCAGGGACACTTCCATTCAAATGCATTGTTAACTGCCGTGAGCAAATCTTCATACAGAAGAAGTCAAATATGTCCCAAATTACACCATCTAGAAACAAATCGCTTGGTACACATATAGAAAACATCTTTACCATAAAGACTATATTAAATTTATATGGTTAGGGTTCTTGAATTCTATTAATTTTGAATAAAACTAATGTTTTTCACTGCGCATACCGTCCAACTCAAGGCATTGTCAATGGCCGTGAGCAATGTTCATACAGAAAATACAGGAAAAGTTAAATATCTCTAAAACGACACCACCTAGAAACAAATCGTTTGGTCCACATATAGAAAACATCTTTACCAAAAACATTATATTAAATTTATAAGGTTAGTGACGATGCTGTTCGATTTTGACGCATGCGCAGAAGCAATGTGTCCGATGCAAACTGGTGTCCCTGGCAAACCGCAACAGCGGGATGGACTTTATTCATATGTCTATTTTGTCAGTGCCATAGCACTGGTCTTTGACCTTAAGTGTTAATGTATTTAGGTATTTACACACAACATTTTTAATTGTTCAGATGCATAAAAGTGGAAGGGAGTGGGTAGACACAAAAAAAAGACACAAAATACAAGAGGGCACAAATAGACATAAGGTAAGGGTGGTTGTAGGGTTCAAGCGGGTATGGGGTAAAAGTGGTTACAGGGTAGACGCATGGAAAGTGTACACGTGGTTTGAGTACAGATCATGGGTAGAGACTACATGTGGTAACAGGGTGCACCTGGTAACAGCTGGTAACAGCTTGTAACAGCTGGTAACAGCTGGTAACAGGGTACACGCTGGCACAAGCGGATAAAAGCTACAAGTAGGTACCGGCAGCAAAATTTTAAAATAGGCATTGGGTGCAATATTTGTATTCCTTCTTGTAGACATTATAATTATAAGCACAAATCTAAAAACAAGAAGGTTATATCTATTATCGTTTTTGAGAGAATCAATTTAAACAATTTAATATATAAAAATGAATTTATTTTGAATTAAAAGTGGAACTTTTTTTTTTTTTAAGTGGAGTCATGTGAAGGGAGTTCTGCTAACCAATTTCAATTGTACACATATAAACAAATTTAATAGGTCAATTGTTAATTCAATTAGTCAAGCAGATTTTTAATGAGACAATGTCAAAAAGTGCAATTCATAACAACAATTTCACTCTGATTTGGCCAAATAGCTATCTTCAAAGCATGGTATTTTCTTGACAAACTACAATAAGACAGACTAAATGCTATATAGTTTACCTATTCCTAACAGTGTAATAGCCTATTTTTTCCAGACCTCTATCTGCAGAGAATACAAAGATATTTGCATCGTAAAATGTGGAAAAGTGTAATAGTTTACATGTAAACAGCATCTGAAAGTGAAATATTTAAGTTTGTCAATGTTTGTCTCTTGCATCTTCCTCAAATTTGACACAGCATTAGAATATCCATTCTCTGAGACTAATAAATATTATTTATATCAATATTATATCCAAAAATGTGTAAAAACCAGCATTTTGATTGAACATTCCAAAATAAATTGTAAGAAAATCAAGTATATCAAATAAAAAAATGGTTAAATGTTCACTGTAGGTCAACTAATGGTTGCATCTACCTATACATTGACAATGCACATCATCTGGAAGTAATACCCATTATCCTAGCAATATTTGATCAGAAATGTGAAAAAGTACATTTTTATTGCACATACAATAGGAAAGTGTCCAAAACCCAAATAGGTGGATTTTCTTCAATTTTTGCATACAAAACACATGGAACTAAAGCATATTAGCTATTATAATTGATCTAATATTCCAAAAGATACATTTTGAGTGCAAATACAAATTATAAATGTTTGAAATGAAAGATATTTACAAATATTAATATGTGGAAAGAGAATCAAATTTGTCTATATATACATACATAATATTAATATGTGTTGCATATATTAAATTTGGTAGATGATTTCAAACTAAAAAGATAAATTGCAGAATTAATACATTATAATTATAAGCACAAATCTAAAAACAAGAAGGTTATATCTATTATCGTGTTTGAGAGAATCAATTTAAACAATTTAATATATGAAAATGAATTTATTTTGAATTAAAAGTGGAACTTTTTTGTTTTTTAAGTGGAGTCATGTGAAGGGAGTTCTGCTAACCAATTTCAATTGTACACATATAAACAAATTTAATAGGTCAATTGTTAATTCAATTAGTCAAGCAGATTTTTAATGAGACAATGTCAAAAAGTGCAATTCATAACAACAATTTCACTCTGATTTGGCCAAATAGCCATCTTCAAAGCATGGTATTTTCTTGACAAACTACAATAAGACAGACTAAATGCTATATAGTTTACCTATTCATAACAGTGTATTAGCCTATTTTTTCCAGACCTCTATCTGCAGAGAATACAAAGATATTTGCATCCTAAAATGTGGAAAAGTGTAATAGTTTACATGTAAGCAGCATCTGAAAGTGAAATATTTAAGTTTGTCAATGTTTGTCTCTTGCATCTTCCTCAAATTTGACACAGCATTAGAATATCCATTCTCTGAGACTAATAAATATTATTTATATCAATATTATATCCAAAAATGTGTAAAAACCAGCATTTTGATTGAACATTCCAAGATAAATTGTAAGAAAATCAAGTATATCAAATTAAAAAATCTTTAAATGTTCACTGTAGGTCAACTAATGGTTGCATCTACCTATAAATTGACAATTCATATCATCTGGAAGTAATACACATTATCGTAGCAATATTTTATCAGAAATGTGAAAAAGTACATTTTTATTGCACATACAATAGGAAAGTGTCCAAAACCCCAATAGGTGGATTTTCTTCAATTTTTGCATACAAAACACATGGAACTAAGGCATATTAGCTATTATAATTGATCTAATATTCCAAAAGATACATTTTGAGTGCAAATACAAATTATAAATGTTTGAAATGAAAGATATTTACAAATATTAATATGTGGAAAGAGAATCAAATTTGTCTATCTATACATACATAATATTAATATGTGTTGCATATATTAAATTTGGTAGATGATTTCAAACTAAAAAGATAAATTGCAGAATTAATACAATCACTGTTGATAACAATTTATCCATAAAGTATCTCAAAATTAATCAACATACCTGTCCAGCTCACACCCTTTGCATATATTCCTAAGAACAGCACATTTTCTTATATTGTTTGTACTTTGAGTCCAACAAGAATTTGTCCTGCACAGACCAGACACGGCCATTTGGTGTAAACATCTCAAAATCCCAGTGAATCACAAATTGTGCATTGATTTTGTCAATATCAACAACTGATGGCCATCGGTATGCATTTCCTAATGCACACTTTTCCATGAATGTGACATTTCCTTTTGTTTTGCTAAACACTTCCAATACCTCTCCAATGTAATACTCATCTTCATAAAGAACAGCCACTGTATTGCCTTGGCATTCAAGTTCAAAGGTATTATTAAACAAGCACTTTTTTGATAGTACAGGTTTGAAATTGTCATCATCAGTGTCATTACTGTGACATTGCTTGGATATTCCTTGTTCCAAGTTTGGAGCTTCCAAAAGATATTTTGGCATTGTCAGCTGACAGTCATTTGTTTCCTCATGGTCACTAAACATTTCACCCTCTGTGTTGTCAGGGCTCATGCTGTTGTTGGTGTCAGCAAGAAATGTCTTCAACTTGGTCACAAGTTCAACAATTGGTCTGGATAATGGTAACTTATGACTTGAAATACCCATCACTAACTGTTGGTAGCGAATCTCAGATTTAATAATGTCCAACACACTTGGTTTTCTCCCTTTAGTAGGAAATTTGTTCAACAAGTAGTCCACATCATGAGGTGTCAAACACGGTCCACCATATCCCTTACCCTCCTGTGCAGCAGCCCGTTTCTTCTTCGGTGTTGCAACCTGTTTTCTTTCTTTGGTATCTCTGGTTTTCTTGAGCATTTCCGTCCTTTTTTCCATAATGTCTCTTTGCATCTGTATGAACACTTTGGAGTTTCAGATTGGCACCAGGGTGGTAGTTTAAGAAGAAGTTGTTAATATCATCTCTGTGGCAGTGAAGAGCAACACCAGCCTGGAAGAAGTTGTTAAATCGGTTGGAATGGTAACTAGATATGTAGGATTGAATGTCAGTCAGGTGACAATATGCTGCCCAGGCATCACAACATCCATTCTTTTAATCTCCTCTAGGACCTAGGTTGTCACATGCAGTTAGAATATACCTAGATGTTGCATTTTCAGATGAATTACAAAATCTTGTTGCAAACTTTGACAGTTGGTCACGTCCAAGGTCTTCATCCATGTTCTTCTCAATGACAGACAAGGTTTTCTCTGCAATCCCAACAGGAAATGCGTATTGGAGTGTACAAATTCTAAATTGTCCACTTTCCCTAATACTTCCTGACGTCTTTTATTGAGTTCATAACCAAAAACTTCATTACACTAGCTCTGTCAGACATTAATCCTGTTATGTTTGGTAGCATTGTTTTGTATGCTTCATCAATGTTTTTATCATCATAGACATATATGCAAGTTCTTTCAGAAGGTTAATGGCGACTTCGAGCAGTGTCTTTGTATTCTCCCTGTGTACTCGTACAAAACCTACGCTGAGGGTACCCTGATCTTTTGTTGTCATTTGGTAACCCATTACTTTGTTATGGTCATGATCAGTCCCATCTGAATGCATATCATAGCCATTTGAATTCACAAGAGCCTCTCCAACATGATGCTTGGCAAATGCATGGGCACAATCTGATATTCGAAGAGCTGTTCGTCCAGATGGAAAGTCTGTCAGTGGTATATTTAGATGGAAAAGGTGATGGACAACTATATAGATCACACGTCCACATTGGTTGCCTGGCACCTCACTTTCTCCCATCAATTCCATAGCACATCGAATAACATCAGGGGTGAATTTGTTTGAACCATCAACTCTCGTTTGGACTATTTGACTGTTTTTCTCATCATTCTCTTTAGCTTTGGTTATTGGCAAGAGATCATTCTTCAGGTGGTTTATCCATTCTATATTTTCTTCTAGATTTCTTTTGTGGCTGGATAGTTGTGTCTGAATATTCTTAAGTTGTAATACGCAGCGAAGGAGGAAGTCAAGGCAGGGGTGGCGTAAAAAAGCACTTTATTATATATAAAGTGGAGGCAATGTACAATGAGATATATGATGTTATAAGCAATGTACAAGATAATGATATAATAAAGTGAATGGAAGGTAGGATAAGTGTCAGTGTCATGTTAGGGGAGGGGCCACGAAGAGCCCTCCGCCCTATGAGGTAAGAGCAGAACGTAGGCTATTGAGGGTGTAGCTGTCGGGGGCGGGAGCGGTAAGCACACAAAGCGCACCTCTCAGGACTGCCGTGAGTGTCCGAGGGTCGAGGGCCCGGCCCGAGGGCATGATGAAGGAGGCCTGGCATCCGGGGCAACGGGGACGAGGGCCACGGAGACTCGCCAAGCCGCGACGGGGCATAGGCGGTAGTCGGGCGTAGAGGGGACGAAGAGAGCGACCGCCCCCGAGGGCAGGGCGATAGTCTTGGAGGTCCTGAGAGTGATGCGGAGCCCTCTGGGGGCGGAGGCAACGTCGGCGCGGGTGATGGTGTGGGGGCCGCCCCACCCCTCGGGGCTGGGAGACAGGAGGCTGGACTACCTCAACATCCCATAGTGTAAAGACTCGACTGTACACGAATACGTCTTAGTATCAAGTGTTTATTTCTGGACCCTCCTGCGCTGGTCCCGGCACGGCTGGTCACTCTCGCAAGTGACCAGCGCTACACATATACATTACATCCCTCCTTTTCCAACAAGTTCATGAATATGGTCCGATCGACCCTTATGTTTAACATGTATTTGTGTCAATTTGGTCAATGGTAACAGTAATGAAATCAAGAATTAAATGCCTTAATTCTAACATTGTGTTTGTTCAGTTTGTCCATTGGATGTCACTAATCTCACTGTATGCCGTGTCATACGGTCTATCTCCTTTATTAAACAGTATTTCCACAATCTGACATATACATTTACCACCATAACCAGGAACGTTATTACTTCAGCCACACTCATACCTTAGTAGTTCATGGACGGCCACAGCTGCGTGCTAATTGTACCCAAAACGATTGACCGGGTTAATTACTCGACCGTATCTTGTTGATTTTCTTTCGCCGGTCTGTGTGTCCTGCTGTTTGTGATTTGTTCGGCGGTCACTCATGCGTCTTGTTGTTCTACTTGCACTGAGGGTTGTTTCTTGGTTTTGTGTATGTGCATGCGGTTTCGCTTCAAAGTTTTGCCCTGCAGATTACGTATGTCATAGTCTCTGTCGTTTGTTTTGCTTATTCCGATAATAGTCCCGGGGGCCCAGGTACCTTTATGCGTGAGATACTGAATGTCATCATTCATTTCTAACCTCAAGTGCTGACTGCCGACTCGATTGTCGTAGTAATGTTTCTGAGCTTGTTGAATCTTGGTGATTTCCTTGTGTTTTGAACTTTGTGTCTTAGGTTTTAATTGCTTTCATGTGATAGGGAGCTTGGATCGCACTCTCCTGCTCATCAGCAGCTGCGCTGGTGACGCGTCCATACCTATTATAGGTGTGTTACGGTAGTTTAATAATATGTGATAATCTTTATCTTCCATGACAGCTTTTTTAATCATTTTTTCTATTGTTTGCACGTACCGCTCTGCCTGTCCGTTGCTTTGGGGAAAATGAGGGTTTGAAAAGACTGCTTGGAAGACGTAGTCGGCTGCAAATTTGTTGTATTCTTGGCTTGAGAACTGGGGCCCGTTGTCGGATACAACCATCTCGGGAATGCCATGTCTGCAAAATTGTTGCTTTAATGCGCCTATCGTTGCCAAACTTGTGGTTATGGGTAATTCTGTTACTTCCGTGTATTTACTGTAGTAGTCTACTACCACGAGAAACGTTCGGTGTTCCACATAGAACAAGTCCACTCCTACTTTCTGATAGGGAGCGTTTAGGATGTTGTGCGAACGCAGCGGTTCTTTTTTTTGATTGTTTTGGAATTTCTGACATATCGGGCAGCGCGATATCATGTCTTCTATTTGCCCCTGTAACCCAGGCCAAAAAATATAATCCCTCGCCAACTGTTTGCTCTTTGCAATGCCCTGATGTGTTTCGTGTATCAATGCTAGCACCTTTGACTGTGATTTTTGTGGAATTATAATTCTGTCCCCTTTAAACAACAGGCCGTCTTCTGCTGTTATATCATGTCGGTACGTATGGTATGTTTTTGTGCTGGGCGTTAGCTGATTTGTATGTGCTGGCCAACCTGTTTCCGCAAGCTGTTTGATGTCTTGCAGTGTCTGATCGTGTATTGTTTCGGCTCGAATCTTTTGTGTGATGTCACCTATGATGTCAACTGCTGCTATGGTCAGCTTTGTGTCGAATAAGTTGTTCGGCTCTATTGATGAACTGTGGTCTCTTGACAGGACATCTGCAACATACATTGATGAACCTTTTATGTGTGTTATGGCGAGATCATAGTTTAAGAGACGCATGCGCATATGTTGCATGCGCGCAGACAACATGTGCAACGGTTTATTCAAGATCGCCACCAGCGGCTTATGGTCAGTTTGGATCACCACTTTTTTACCAAATATGTAGTTATGGAATTTGGTGCACCCAAAGTAAATCGCGAGTAATTCCTTCTCGATTACGGCATAGTTGCTTTGGGTGTCATCTAGTGCTTTTGATGCTAATGCTATGGGTCTCCCCTCCTGTATTAAGGCTGCACCCAACCCCGATTTGGATGCATCTACTTGCAGTACCACCTCTTTGGACACATTATAGAACCTTAGTATGGGTGCTCTAGTTAATAGTGCTTTTAGTTTGTCGAAAGCTGTCTGCTGTTCACTGTCCCAATGCCATGCAACTTCTTTGTTCAAAAGTATTCTGAGTGGCTTAGTGATGCTGGCCATGTTCGGTATGAATTAGTTTACATAGCCTACCATACCCAGGAAATGCTGAATTGCTGCTACGTTTGTGGGTGTCGGCATGTCATTAATCGTTTGAACTCGTTCTCTGCTGGGTTTTAGACCATCTTTGCTTATTACATGCCCCACGTAAGACACTTCTGACTGGCAAATCTTGGATTTGCTCGGATTGAGCTTGAGGTTTACCTGCCGTGCTCGCTCTAGGACTGCTTTAAGGTCTGCGTTGTGTTCCTCTACAGTTCGCCCATACAATAGGATATCGTCTGTCACCACGTTGACACCCTTGAGGTCACCTAATATGCGATTCATTTCATAAATGAATATGTCCCCGGCAGTTTTTATGTCGAACGGCAGCCTTGTGTACCTGTACCTACCCCAAGGAGTATTAAAAGTGCATAATTTGGAACTGTCATTTTCCAGCTCGATTTGCCAGTAGCCGCTATTGGCATCTAACACTGAGAACAATTTTGCTTCTTCCAATTTGGACACAACTTCCTCAACCGTACTTTTTGGGTATGGCCCTCTTTTTATTGCTCGATTCAGCTTGGTAGGATCTAAACAGATACAAATCTTATTCGGCTTTTTCACAATAGTAATGGAATTTACCCAAGGAGTAGGTTCAGCTATCTCGACAATCACCCCTAACTTCAACATTCTGTCAAGCTCATTTCGCACTTTCCCTTCAATCGCGTGAGGTATGCGCCGTGGAGGGTCAATAGTTGGCTGAATCTCTGTGTCTACATGTATTTTTGCACCGGTTTTTATGGTGCCCAGCCCCTTAAACACATCTGAATAGGACATTACCAGTTTTTCAGCCGCTGAGGACGTTATGCTTGGTGGAAGCTGCTGCACCGGATCATCATCGATGTCATCTATGCGGTTGAGCAGGTTGAGGCTGACACAAGCCTCCTTGCCTAGGATCGGGCCTCCCTCTGCGATCACTTGGAACCGTAACTCTTGATTTCGTACGCTGATCGTCGCCTCTCCGATCGGTTGGATCCTGTGGCCAGAATAGGTGATCAGACTGCATGTCGGTGCCGCTAGGGTCATCTTCTTCAGCTTGTTGAATACACGCACAGGCAAAATGTTCGCTTGTGATCCTGTGTCAAGCTTGAAACGCACCAGTGTTTTTTCCACAGCTAACTCCACGTACCACAGCTCCGGTTTTAGACTGGTGAGTTCCTTGTCCATCGCTCCAACAAACAGCTCATCATCGCTGGAGGCCAATACTTCCGGCTGACATTCCTCCAGGATGTTGTGTGTGTCCACAGCAATGTTGTCCACTGGTGCGGCTGATTGTTGTGTACTGCGACACACCTTGACGAAGTGGCCTATTTTGCTGCATCCAGCACATACTTTCCCTTTCGCCGGGCACACGCCCCGTCTGTGCACATAACCACACCAAGCACATGTGGCCGTTGGGATGGCGGCTGCTGTCTGGGAGACGGTGCACCGGCGCCTGACCTCTGCTGTGTGCGTATCGCGTCCACCGGGCTGTCGCTTGAGTCCAGTGTACTGGTCAAGTGCTTTGCCGTGAACTCACTCATTCTGCATATTTCTTCACATCTTTGTAGAGTTAGTTTCTTTGTTTGAAGCAGCCGGTTCGTGGGTCTGTCACACTTGACACCCCCTATCAGGCGGTCACGCAACAGTGAATCCTCTATTGCGCCATACTCACAGCGCGCTATCATACTTCGTAATTCCTGTATGTATGTGTCCATGGTAGTGGTTGTCTGGTTGTGGTGATTAAACCTAAAGCGTATGACGGTCACATTGGTATTTTCCTCGCAGTATGCTCGGAAAGCGTCTATCAGAGGATTAATTTTGTCCTCGCTTTTTTGGTCGAAATGCATGGCCCTGTGCACTTTCTGGGCCTCGGGCCCAGCTACGTGTAAAAAAACACAACTTTGTGCTTTCTCTGTCTTTGAAGATACACCTGTAGCTCCGGCGAATATGCTGTAGGTATGGTACCATGTTTCCCAGTTAGTCCCTAGGTCACCTTCCAGTTGCAGTTGTCCTGGAGGTTTCAGGCCAGACAACAGCATATCAATATAGCTTGGGTTCGGATCTGACACCATGTAAAGACTCAACTGTACACGAAGAGGTCTTAGTATCAAGTGTTTATTTCTGGACCCTCCTGCGCTGGTCCCGGCGCGGCTGGTCACTCTCGCCAGTGACCAGCGGTACACATATACATTATAAGGAGGAAGGCAGCCCGAGGGACGACGCCCGAGGGTCCGGCGGCATCGAGGTAGGTGGCGACAGCGGCGAGGTGACGGTGCGCCAGGGGAGGGGTGGGCCAGGTGACATGGCGGGAAGCCCGGTCCCCACCCTGACAGGCGTCTCTGGTGAGGCGTGAGCCGAAGGCCGAGGGGTCACCCCCAGCCGCCTCGACCCAGGAGCGGGCCCCCAAGAGGGCATTCCGGTCAGAGGTGGGGACGATGGAACGGGGATAGAGGGCGGCAGTGTAGGCCACGACGTTGAAGGCCGTCGGGGCCAGAGGGTCACTGCTGTGGCCCTCCGCCTGGCGGCGGCGATTCCTCCAAGTTGCGGGGGCGAGGGTGGCGATCTTGAGACCATCAATGGCCGCGACCTCCTGTGCCGTGTAGCCTGAAATCACAGGCCAGGGTTGTAGGGGAAGGCGTCGTGGCTGGGGTGAACGTGAGTCAGGCCGAGGCGAGGGACCTCCCTCCGGGCCACCTTGGCCCAAGGCCTGAGGAGGTGGGTGCAGCTGAGGGCGTCGGCAAGGGCGAGGTCCGCCCCGGGCTTGTGGACGATGATGAGGGTGAAGGAGCCCTCGGCTGCCATGAGCCATAGCTCGCGGGCGCATGTGCCGAGGGTGGCGTCCCGGGCCCGGCCTGACTCGAGGGAGGCCGCGGAGGCCATGTTGTGGGTGTTGATGACAACGGTGGCCCCTGCGACATCGTCAGGGAGGAGGGCGCGGAGGGCGACGACGAGGTTGACCGCCTCTAGCTGGTGGATGGTCGGGAAGCGGTCGCGGAAGGCCGAGGAGTACCCTCGGGCATAGCAGTGGGTTGTGGAGTCGGCCCCCCCCGCCAGTGAGGTAGGAGTCACACTCGATCACCACTCGGTGGACCTCACGGGCGAGGAGGAGGCAGAGGCCGTTGGAGGCCCGGCCGTAGGCCACAAACCAGCTGAGGTCCAGGTGTGCCTCGTCCCCGAGGGTGATAGGGCCGGCCCCGTAGCAGCTGCAGAGGGCGGCGAGGAGTCGTGTCATGAACTTCCTCGCCGGGAGGACACAGCTACCCACATGGTTGAGACGCCCGAGGATACTGTGGAGTTCCCAGTGCCCGAGGGTAGGGCGAGCGATCCGAGCCTCGCAGTCGCGGATGAGGTCGTCGACTTTGTCGGGGGCGATGCGGATGGTCATCGTCTCACTGTCTATGGTGAAGCCGAGCCAGGTGAGGCAGACCGCCGGGGGTGTGGCACTTCCCGGAGGCGACCTCCAGGCCGAGGGCACCGACGAGGGTGATGAAGGCGTCGAAGGCCTAGCGGGCCCTCAGGAAGGTGCGCTTGCACCCGACAAAGTCGTCCACATAGACGAGGGTGTGGAAGCCCTCGAGGCGGAGGACCCAGGCGACTGCCAAGGGGACTCGGACGCAGCCCGCGCCCGAGGGGTGGCAGCCAAATGGGAGGGCGAGGTCGACGTAGGTCGCCCCGTCGAGT
Source organism: Branchipolynoe longqiensis (assembly GCA_030323885.1). NCBI lineage: Eukaryota > Metazoa > Annelida > Polychaeta > Phyllodocida > Polynoidae > Branchipolynoe > Branchipolynoe longqiensis. Next base: position 71,783,745 of record CM059186.1, on the reverse strand, counting down.
GTGATCCTCAATAGGGGACAGGAGAGGGGGTCGGACAGGAGCTGGCGGTAGGCGCGGGAGATGTCCGCCGTTCAGGTGTAGGGGTCGGACCCTGCTCCGACGAGGCGGCGGCCCACGTCGGCCACACTAGGGAGTTTGTAATCGTGTGGTCTGCCGAGGTACTCACGTCAGATGGAGAGGAGGGTGGGGGCGGTAGTCGTGGGGGGTGGGGCCGGCAGGGAGGTGTCGGACGACATTGATGGCGATGGGGTCGAGCCATCCGTCAGGGAGCCGCCCGTCGGCCACCCACGCGAAGATCGTCTCGGACCACCGGCGGACCGTCGGCCATGGATGCGTCACGCAGTCGCGTTATACGGTAAGGTTATAGTAGAGTAGGTCGGGCATGGAGTCCGAGGGGAAGGCGGGATGCGACTCGAGCATCCGAAGGGCGAGGTTGTATTCCTTGAGGGTGGCCTCTCCCCTCTTCACCGCCTTCCCCTCGGGGCCTCGCTCAATGAGGTCATGGGGGAAGATGTATCCGGTTGGTCACCTCTGCGGCGTCCGGTGTTTTGTGCCTCGGCGGACGCGAGGATCTCGCGTACCGCCTCGGCTGCAGAAGTTGGGGTGTGGTCAGTGGTGGCCCGGGCGGTCGAGGTGAGGAGAGTCCAGGAGGCGGGTTGCTGGGTCGCGGAGGTGCCTCGCCTCATGTGGCGGAGGTATATGGGGTGAATGTCTGGCGCTGTCATGGGCGGCATGGCTATCTGGCGGTGTGTCACGGGGGCGGTGCCCCCGGCATCGAGGGTCAGCCCCTCCACGAATTTGGCCAGTCGCTCCAGTATTGACGGGGGCGAGGGAGGCGTGGCCACGGGTGCCGGCGTGGGGACCGGGTGTGCCCCCTGGGCGATGAGGTTCTCGACAAGACCGGTGAGGTGCTGGATGGCGAGCGCGTTGGCGTCCATGCGGGTATCGGCCACTGCCGCCCAGTCCGGGGCCTCCTCCCGGGCGGCTTGCTGGGGGAAGGAGGGGGCCGACGTCGTGGAGGCGGAGTCGGTTGTGGAGGCCGGAGGCGTGTTGGCTCCCCTCCGGGATCCGTAGCATGTGGCACGTCGGCCTCGTGTTTGTGGCATGGCGGGTGTAGGCCGGCGAGTTGTGTGGGTCGCGGAGGCATGGAGGCATGAAGGTACCGCCAGTGCGGAGGCGAGGAGAGCCAAAATAAGCCGGGAGTGCGTCTGGCTGGGCGTGGAGGCGGAGTGAGTGGAGAAGGCAGGGGCGCCGCTTTTAAGGCCGAGGAAGAGGGGGGGGCATTATGTAACCCCAACAGTCGGTGGCGGGCTGGAGAAGGGCAGGGGGGGGGGGGCACTCCTCCTCCACTGTGAATCAAATGCAATGCAAGCATTACGACCACTTTCAAATCCAACTGCTTTTTCTCATATCCACCATTTTGATGTTCTTGTATAATGATCTGCTTTTCAGTCAGAGTTTGTTCCTTTCTCTTAAGTCTCCGATAATAGGCACTTTTCTTGATGGAATATGCAACTTTCTTTGACTCTTTTAGCTTTCCTATTTCATCTTCCTTCTCATCTATGACTTCTTTGAGTCGTTTGATTTTCATATCCCGGATATTCAAATAAGATTTTAGGGCTTTAATTGTTGATTTGTGGTGTTCTCTGTGGTGGAGTGGTTAGAGTGTCTGACTTTTTTCTACGTCGGACTCCTAATCTGAAGGTTGGTGGTTCGATTCCCCATGCCCCCCACCTCTGCCGATTTGGATTTCCACCGCTGTGTATAACTTACAGCGTCATCAAAGGCCAGTTGCTCTCATACCATGTCTATGTTGTCTTGGAGATTAAAAATCCCTTGGGTCGGTAAAAGTGTAGTCTCAGGCTTTCTATCGATAAACTGATAAAGTGTTCTCTTCGATGGTTTCTTCTAAAACAGTTACGGATTCTTGAAAAACAGTCATAGCTTCTTTCAATTCACAGTAATCTTTAGCCTGTTTCTCGACTTGCCCAATTAGATATTGTATCTTGACCACGTTTTGAGCAAGTTGTAGCACTGAACTAACACTAGAGGATTGGGTTGTTTGAGACCATTGATCTATGCGTAGACGGATATTCTCATCTGGCATTGAATGGCACTATTCCTGGAAATCAGTTAAAAGAAATGCATCTATATCCTATTGGACACACCCTCTTCCAATACTTTTTTGCCTTTTCTTCATGTCATTAAATTGCTTTTTTACTTTCTTTTTGAGTAAAATTTCAGACATAGGTGAGAACAATAGTACATTTAACCACTGCACCAGGGCACCATGTGGCAAGTTATCTTGGCAATGAAATAACTCTAATTCTGTAACTATGCCATTTGAAACTACTGTGTCTGTCTCTCTCATTTTAAGTACTCACTGTCTTAGTCCTGAAAGTGTATTATCGGAAAGTTCCTGACGTCCTATGTCAACTACATTTAGATGAGCTCTGACGTACTGCAGGTCAAGCTTAGTGTTTAAAAATAACAAAATCAGCTCATCAGTTTCTTGAAGCTTGTCTTCTAATCCCGAAATAGTCCTTTGCATAAGTGCACCTAATTTGTGACGTGGATACCAGGAAGGCAGAAACTTGATAATAAATTTCTCCAACTCATCCCATGCACAGCATCCTGCTGTGCGCAGCATGTCAAACTGAATAAGAAGTTGGTTGTCCACAGCAGGTGAGGGTAAATTAGGACGACGTCCATGGCCACTGACAGTGAACAGATAGTTCAACGACTGGAACTGGTCATTTCCTGAAATCGTTCCTAAGAATGCTTAGCAAGTTTCCTAAAACTGAATTCAATCCACATGGGCAGGACACATGCTTACGAATCTGGATCACATAAATGCTATTAATATATAATATTGCATGTTAGAGCATCTACTTTTTAAGCAACATATACCATTCTTTAAACAAAATAATGTTGAAAGATTTATACCACACATTAATTTCAATGCCTTCCCTGTGGGGGCTAATTAACATAGGTCTAACTGCACTTAAAAACATATATTAGCAAAACATAAATTGGGCTGCGTGGGTTTGTGGTGAAAAACAAACTGACCTTACGTCACCCCAACCAAAGTACAATTATTTCTCGAGTAGCCCTAATTAAAACACTGTCAGTAGTTTGTGAATGGAAGTCTGCATGAGTTGGTGTTTAATATTTGGAGCAGTAAAGACTTATATAATTGTTGCTAACAATAACAATGACAGATATTGTTTTTGAAATGTCTAATTCATTAGCAAATATTTGTGTAAGTAACTGTCACTGCTAACAGCTGGAAGATCAATGCACCAGTGCTGATAAACTATATTATCAGATCAATCAATATTGAAAATAACAAAGATGATTCATGTATAGAACCCAAAAACCTTTAATCATCATTCAGTCACACCGAGTACATGTAAATAGAGAGAGAACAATAGTAATCCAAACTGATTTACTATTAAATGATGTAATATAATTCTGTTGACAAGTTCTGACTGGAACTATATAATTCCATGTTCAATAGTTAAAAGCTTATTGATTCCTACCATTGTCACTAAAAATGCTTTAAAAATCATCACATCAGTGACATCCAGTGCACGTGCAATGCAATTTACTGTCAAATATCATAATGTAGTAAATTAAATCAAAAGCTTCAGTAAATATATATATAATGTAGATTATCTACTACATATGACGTTACTAGAATCAGTGTGCATACTTAGATGTTGAGTAATGATGGCTGAAATCTTGTCTATGTAGCCCATGTTTTCCTTCATTGGTGCCACCATGGGCACCAGTGGAGTGAGTGTGAAAGTGCACAAAACCACACAAAACAGCCATCGTTAATTTCTTGCTGCGGCGCCTTGGACTAACTCTCTCAATAATTGTGCCATTCAAAAGGGAACAAAATTGTCTACCTATCCATTCCAAATCATATGAGGTTTTAGAGTGATATTGTTTCAGGATAAGGTTGCAAACTTGAAAAATAGATTTAAATGCTAAATCTGCCATGACCCACTTATCTGACATAGGGCAAACCTATATGAGCAGGACGCCCTGGAAACCCCGCTTCTTCTGGTACTATTTATAGCATTCTGCGATGTAGCGCAACGGAGCGCGAGCCGAATCAAAGGGGTCTTATATCTTCACTGTTTTAATTTACGCTCGCGGGGAGTGCCGCAACGCACCGGCTGACAAGATAATGCCTTATATCAAATGGACTTTTCTTATACACAAACATAATCTATATTTAAAACAAAACAAGCACTAGATAGAAAAAACATTGATAGTATAGTATGTTTAATTTTATCAAATGTATTTCAATATTGAAATAGTTATGAGCATGTAAACATTGCTGAAAATTACTCTGAAATCCGAATTCCTAGGTTTTTAAGTAGGGCTGCCGGTACCTACTACTAGTACAGTAATACAAGAGCCTAAAGTTCCTCCGCCATCTCCTCCGACACACAGGGACCCAGGGATTTACAGAAACACGCGGCAAGGCCTGCCGAGCCGCCAGGGGGCGTGGTGGCGCTTTGATGCCTTTGTGCGGGTGATGATTCAGTGGTCGGCGTGCACAGGGGGTGTCCGGGCGGAGTGTTAAGGAGCGGTTACCGCCGCCCGCCCCCAGCGGCCACCAGCGCCATCCACGACGCTGCAAGCGGCGCCGCTCCGCCCGCCCGTGCTCTGCGGCTTTGTCCTTGCTGCTTTCTTGCACATCGAGGCCTTCCGCCTCTGTGTATCGACCGGCTGGTACCCACGCACCAACCCTGACGTGTCGTCACCACTCCGCACACCAGCACACGCACACACACCGACAGACACACACACCGACACCCACACACCCACACACACACATCGACACACGCACACCCACCCAGACACAGTGCACACCCACACACATACCGAGACACATACCATACATACTGACTAGATACATACATATCCACCCCCCGACACACGCACCCACCCACACACACACCACACAGGCGCACATCCACACACACACACCGACACAAGCACGCACACACCGACACACACACTGATGGACGATCACACATGAACATATGATCACACACCGACACAAGCACACACATGAACACATCGACCTGAACACACAAACTGACACATATGCACACAGGCGCACACACTGACACATGTGCCCGTCCTGATATGACCTTAGATTTTGCCAGGATGTAAAACTACTGCAACAACCAACCAACTGCCTCTAGGTCTTTCACTCTTCCGTCGCTGAAAGCTAATCAATTCTTTTATTTTAACTCTCTGCAAGGTATGTTTACAATAAATTGAGGTGATACAATAAATGCATACAAATTCCTTACAGACAGAAAGGATCCCAGAAAAGCGATGCTTATCTAGCTGGTCTCCATGATGTGAATGAACAAGTGATGACAATAACAAATTATTAAACTTAAGCTACATTTTTAACTAATGATTATGATGAGCTACTGATGCGTCTCTTCACAGTTAGTAAAAAACAAAGTAATGATAGGAATATTATATGGATATTGTGTCATGGATTCATGTACTTACATGCAGTATCAGTAGTTATTTTGCATGTATGTTAATAGGGGTATTATATATATTCTTTACTGGTAATCGATTTAGTATGCATTGAGATAGCTTATCTTTAGTTTTTTACAGAAGTTTTTCAAAGTTTGAAGGTTTCTAATCTCTACTGGTATTGAGTTCCAGATATTGGTTCCTTGGTTTTCAGTTGTTATTTTGCCATATTTGTTTCTAGTGTGTTTGTGATGTATGTTATTTATCTGTCGTGTGTTATGGGAATGGACCTGATTGTTTTCTTTGAAGAGATTATCAAATATTTCAGGGAGGAGGCCATTCTTTTGCTTGTAAACAAATTTTGCAATGTATATTTTATAAATGTCAGTTACCATAAGTAAGTCCAGGTCTTTATGAAGTGATTTAGTTGGGGTGAGATAGTCTTTGCTATACAGTATTTTCAAGGCTCTGTTTTGTTGTGTCTGTATCTTTTTTAGGGTTGATGATTTGGCTCTCCCATACACCTCTATACCATACTGGATTTTGGAGTAAACGTATGCATAGTATAGTAATTTTTTATTTTCCTCATGTACCCGTCGTCTGATTATTTTAAATGAGTTAGCCGTTTTAATTATTGAATTATTTAAGTCATCAATATGTTCATCCCAGTTGAGGTTCTCATCTAGAATTATACCTAGGTATTTCACAGAAGGGACTCTCTTTATTGTGTTATTGTTTATCTTTATGTTGTTTAGGTAATCAGGAATGGTTGTACTTCTGCTTTTAAATATTGTGTAGCATGTTTTGTTCAGGTTTACTGTTAATAAAATGTTTTAATTGAATGTTTTAGTTGTTTGGGTGAATTTGAGGTTATGAAGCCATTGGTATCATCTGCAAATTACCTTGTTTTGACATCTTGTTTTGTACAGTTGACTATATCATTTGTGTAGATCAAAAATAGGAGAGGTCCCAGGACAGAACCTTGGGGGACACCATTGCTGATTGAGTTTAGCTTGGATCGTTTACCGTTTATGTATGTAAATTGCTTTCTATTGCTTAGGTAACTCTCAAACCATTTAAGTCCCTGGCCTCGAATTCCGTTGTGCCTAAGTTTTGAGAGTAGGATGTCATGGTCTACGGTATCAAATGCGTTGCTCAGGTCTAAGTAGACTCCTGCAACATGTTTCCCATTTTCAAGGTCTTGTAGTATGTTGTCTAAGATTTCAGTCAGAGCCATTATTGCTGAGTGATTCTCTCTAAATCCAAATTGGTATTTGTATAATATTTTGTATTTGTTAAGAAATTGGTAAACTCTTTTGTACATTAGTTTTTCCATTAATTTGTTTAGGGTACTGAGTAGGCTGATTGGCCTGTAGTTATCAACTCTCATTTTTCTTATGGATGGGTATTACTTTTGCAACTTTGAGATTTTCAGGAACAGTAGCATTTGCAAATGATAGGTTTATTATGTGGGAGATAGATGGTGCGAGTAGAGTGTCACACTCTTTGATTATTTTTGGCGAGATATTGTCATGTCCGCTTGACTTATTAGGATTTAGTTTCTTTATTTCTTCTAGGGTTTCTTGTTCATTGGTGGGCTAAGAAAAAAACTATGTGAATTTGGGTGTTTAAGATATTGCTTGTCTGCTATGCTATTACTGGTGTGTTTTGCTGCAAGTTTTTCACCGATTGAACAGAAGTGTTCATTTAATGTGCTGGCGATATCTTCATTGTTTGTCATTGTTTTATTGTTATAGATTAGCTTGTCAATTTGATTTTTCATTTTTGCTTTATGTGGGTTGATGATGTCTCCAAAGATTTTCCAGAGCTTATAAAGGTTTTGCTTCTCGTTTCTGACTAGTTCTTTATAGTAGCCTTCCTCTGCTGATCGTAGACAAGTGATTAGTATATTCTTATATTTTGTGTGTTTTATTCGGTTTTCAGCTGTTGGGTTGAGTTTGTATGTTTTGAAGTATCTATCTTTTACTGCTATACAAGTTTTAAGGCTTGATGTGATCCATCTTTTATCTTTTGCTCTTTGTCTTGATAGTTTTGTTAGTGGCAAAGCTGCATTAAATGCTGTGTTATAAATCTGGTAGAAGATGGTTAGGGCTTTGTTTACTTCGGTTGCTTTGTAGTATTCTTTCCAGTCTGAGGTTTCAATAAGGTCTTTGAATTTAGCCATGTTTTTCCCCCCAAATATTCTAATAATGGGTCTGTCCTGTTTTTTAATGGGGTTGTGAGATTGAATTGTTATAAATTTGGGTAGATGGTCAGTGATATCGAAGTAAATATTTCCTGCGTATATATTCTGATTACTTTTTATTACATTGGCATTTATTAGTATATGATCAATAAGTGAAATTTGGTAGTCTACTATTCTGGTTGGTAATGTGATGGTGGGGATGAAGTTTTGCTCAAGTACTGTTCTAAAGAAGTTATTGACATGGTTATTCTGTTTTATTTTTAGTCCATCAATGTTTAGGTCCCCTGTTATTATGCACTTTTTGTTTTCCAAATTAATTTTCTTCAACACTACTGCCTGGGTGTTTATAGATGACCCCTATTATGTAGTCATCCTTTTTATTTGGAAAGTTAGTTTCAAGCGATATGTTTTCTATTTCTAAGTTTTGGTTATTGATCTGTTGGGGCTCGATGATTAGGTCATCTCTGTCAATTACTTTATATATATTCTTGTATATTAGGCCTACTCCTCCTCTAGAGAGTCTAGGTTATTTGTGTTTAAATTCATATCCAAGTTTGTTCAGTTCCTTTTCTCTATTTAGTATGTTTTTGGTTCCTATTTCAGAGAGTGCTATCAGATCTAAGTTATCACCTAGTGATGCGATTAATGCTAGAAGTTCCCCAAAGTGAAGGTCTAAACTCCTGATATTATGATGAATTAGTTTGAAACTGTTTTCTGGCTTGTTATTCCTGTTTATCTTACAAAGCTCTTCACAGGTATAATATTTGCAGTTGTTTGTTAGTAAGTTGTCAGGCACCAGTGAATTAATATAGTAAAGAAATTTGTTGTCGTTTAGGCAGGACTTAATGTAACTTTCAGCAGTTTCAAGTGTTGTGTGCAATTCAACATTTGTGATGTTACTAAATGGTAGGATTGAGAGGGTTGTACTGTTTTTAGACATGTGTGGGTTTTGCATGGACTTTCCTAAAAGGAACTTTCTGGTGTTGGTGGTTGCAACCATTAGCTTTAAGAATATTCTAGGTACTTGTGTACACAATGGGTTTTGCAGGTTACCAGGTGTGTAATCTACCAGGTGCTAGTTGAGTTGTTCAGCGTCTACATACAATAGATGACTACAATCACATACAGTGAACTCAGGCTACAATATTTTACGGTAGTATACAATTGACTACAAGCGTGTGCAATGAGTTAATAATTACGATAACATACAATAAGTCACAATAGCATACAGTGAATCAAGATGACATTAGACAAGGGTTCATACAAATGCAAACACAATTGAGTAAGGGTTCATGAGATGATGTTCAGACTCAGGATCCAATAGTATATGATGATCCAAGTTCTCTGAGTAAAATAATCTAAAATGGTTCAAGAATACTCTTGACTAAATGTTTGTAGAATGAGATTCAGTCTGACAGATTATTATATTAGTCTCTGCCTATCTGAGCTAGGCTGTATGTCATTAATTAGCAAATGACAAATGTTCACAGCAGTAGATGCTATGGGTAGTGCAATATGCACTGTTACGCGTTTGTTGATCATGGCCATGTTTAGTTGTCAAATTTGGGGGGGTGATTCTTTATATGGTTCTGGGTTGTTACTTGTATTATTTCTTTGTTATCATTAGGACTAGATTGTGAATATTCAATGTTATGTGCTAAGTTTATATTGTATGCATTATGATATACTAGGTTTAATTTCATTTTGACCAACTAGGGTTTCAGTTTTATAGTCTTGTTGTGTTGTATTTGGGTGCATGATATAATGTCTCTTTAACTTGAGCCTCGCTTACTTGAGACCTAGCATTTGTGTCAATGGGTGGGAGGTCATGATCGTACCTGTCACGTTTACCTAAGTTATGGTTATTGTTTCTTATGATATTCTGGTACCGTTCTTGATCATGTGTTCTTGGTCTTCCCACTGAGCTACTGTTTGAGCTGGAGAATTTACTTCTCCAAGGTTCTACTGCATATCTGAGGTTGGAGGCTATCAGTTTAGTCCCATTTTCAGTTAGGTGGTATCCGTCTGATGCAAGTAGGCCCTGCTTGGCTCTGCCATTTCTTTGTATGTTGTCATGGTGACACAGCTGGATCTTGGGATCGTTTTGGTATTTACCCTTGATCATTGAGTTGACTTTGTACAACTTTTCTTTAAGTTGATCTTCTCTCGGGGTTCCAAGGGATATCACTATGTTGGACTTGGGATATGATATTTTAGCCTGGGTGATAGACTCAGTCATGTCAGTCACACACTGCACTTCTGACTTATGTTTGATGTCATTTGTCAATTGATGTATCACAACACATTTATTATCATTGTGATTCTTGGCATTATCAGACTTGAGCCACTCAGTCACGTTGGGTAAGGTGTATAGCTGAACCTTTTCCAGTTTTTACTTTGTGGAGAATCTATCTGGCTCTATTTTGTCACATTGGGAGTTTCCGAGTAGGAGGATCTTCCCTGGGTGGGCTGCTGGAGGCTGGGGTCTTGAAGACTGCAGCATTTTGGGAGCTGTTTGTTGAGAGCTCTTTGCCCAAGGTGTATTGAAGTATGGGCCATCACGGACATCCATGAGGATTCTACCAAATTCATTCCTGCCGTCTTGGTTGGCTCCTTCGCCCCAGTACTTTATGGGCGTTGCTTCCAGGAGGTATTTCCCTTTAGTGGCCATTAGCATGTCCCTTATATCTGGGTTGCACTCAAGTTTCATTTTGACCAACTAGGGTTTCAGTTTTATAGTCTTGTTGTGTTGTATTTGGGTGCATGATATAATGTCTCTTTAACTTGAGCCTCGCTTACTTGAGACCTAGCATTTGTGTCAATGGGTGGGAAGTCATGATCGTACCTGTCACGTTTACCTAAGTTTAAAACAGTTTGAGACAACAGTACTATCAGAGGCAGCACTGCTCTGCTTCTGGATCATGGTTCACCATGAGTGATAATAGGGAGCTTGGTCAGGTATGTCTTATTTATGGAGAACCTATCCCTTATTATCCAAAGTTGTTCTCCCACATATACTCCCAGATGTTCCTACTGTCCTCTGATCATGTTTTCCAGTGTCCAAATGTCCGTTTCTGGTGTGAAAAGTATGATAAACAATCACCGTTCGTCGGCGCCGTTCGTCGGTAAACAATGCGCCATGTGTGCTGCCGCTATGTGTGCTGCCGCTAGCTCCATCTCGCCTGTAGGTCTTTCACTGTTCCATCTCTGAAAGCTAATGTTGCGGCTATGTGTGCTGCCTCTAGCTCCATCTCACCTCTAGGTCTTTCACTGTTCCATCTCTGAAAGCTAATGTTGCGTATATGTGTGCTGCCTCTAGCTCCATTATCGCCTCTAGGTCTTTCACTCTTCCATCTCTGAAAGCTAATGTTGCGGCTATGTGTGCTGCCGCTAGCTCCATCTCGCCTCTAGGTCTTTCACTGTTCCATCTCTGAAAGCTAATGTTGCGGCTATGTGTGCTGCCTCTAGCTCCATCTCGCCTCTAGGTCTTTCACTCTTCCATCTCTGAAAGCTAATGTTGCGGCTATGTGTGCTGCCTCTAGCTCCATCTCACCTCTAGGTCTTTCACTCTTCCGTCGCTGAAAGCTAATGTTGCGGCTATGTGTGCTGCCGCTAGCTCCATCTCGCCTCTAGGTCTTTCACTGTTCCATCTCTGAAAGCTAATGTTGTGGCTATGTGTGCTGCCGCTAGCTCCATCTCGCCTCTAGGTCTTTCACTGTTCCATCTCTGAAAGCTAATGTTACGGCTATGTGTGCTGCCGCTAGCTCCATCTCGCCTCTAGGTCTTTCACTGTTCCATCTCTGAAAGCTAATGTTGCGGCTATGTGTGCTGCCTCTAGCTCCATCTCACCTCTAGGTCTTTCACTGTTCCATCTCTGAAAGCTAATGTTGCGTATATGTGTGCTGCCTCTAGCTCCATTATCGCCTCTAGGTCTTTCACTCTTCCATCTCTGAAAGCTAATGTTGCGGCTATGTGTGCTGCCTATAGCTCCATCTCGCCTCTAGGTCTTTCACTGTTCCATCTCTGAAAGCTAATGTTGCGGCTATGTGTGCTGCCTCTAGCTCCATCTCGCCTCTAGGTCTTTCACTCTTCCATCTCTGAAAGCTAATGTTGCGGCTATGTGTGCTGCCTCTAGCTCCATCTCGCCTCTAGGTCTTTCACTCTTCCGTCTCTGAAAGCTAATGTTGCGGCTATGTGTGCTGCCTCTAGCTCCATCTCGCCTCTAGGTCTTTCACTCTTCCATCTCTGAAAGCTAATGTTGCGGCTATGTGTGCTGCCTCTAGCTCCATCTCGCCTCTAGGTCTTTCACTGTTCCATCTCTGAAAGCTAATGTTGCGACTATGTGTGCTGCCGCTAGCTCCATCTCACCTCTAGGTCTTTCACTGTTCCATCTCTGAAAGCTAATGTTGCGGCTATGTGTGCTGCCTCTAGCTCCATCTCACCTCTAGGTCTTTCACTGTTCCATCTCTGAAAGCTAATGTTGCGGCTATGTGTGCTGCCGCTAGCTCCATCTCGCCTCTAGGTCTTTCACTCTTCCGTCTCTGAAAGCTAATGTTGTGGCTATGTGTGCTGCCGCTAGCTCCATCTCGCCTCTAGGTCTTTCACTCTTCCGTCTCTGAAAGCTAATGTTGCGGCTATGTGTGCTGCCTCTAGCTCCATCTCGCCTCTAGGTCTTTCACTCTTCCGTCTCTGAAAGCTAATGTTGTGGCTATGTGTGCTGCCTCTAGCTCCATCTCGCCTCTAGGTCTTTCACTCTTCCGTCTCTGAAAGCTAATGTTGCAGCTATGTGTGCTGCCGCTAGCTCCATCTCGCCTCTAGGTCTTTCACTCTTCCGTTTCTGAAATGTAATGTTGCATATTAGGGGGTCGTTTGACAATTTGACGAGAGTTGACAGCTTTTGGGGAGATCAAATAAAAATCAGGCGGAAGATCCAAGTCGGTCATCAAAGCCCAAACGCCAGATGGCAGCACTCATCAAAGTTCTGGTAGTTCTACTTATGTAGAGATGTACATATCTACAAGGTTCTACATACGTAGACATGGGTGTATGTGTGTATCTATATATTATTTATTTGCTATTGGGGTGAATGGTGGCTGAGGCCTCAACCCATCGTATTGCTGACAAAGTAATACTTGCACCGAGACGGGTTGTCCTTGCCACCCACGTCTCGCACTGCCACGCTCGTCCACGTGTTCGAGCACTCACTGTGCACTGACAGGGGGGTCTGCACTTGTACACCCATTGCACTCTGTTAGCCAATTACCGGGCGTGCACGAGGACCTTTGCTGGCTGCAGGCCGGGCTGAATGACCTTCAGTGCCGCGGTTGACCTTTGCGGGACTCGGTGCCGTCCGAACGCAGTGTTGCTGGTTGCGGCGTGTCGGGACGCTGGTGATGCATGGCGGATGCAGCGCTCCGCATGCAGCCCGCCACGCCTGGGTGCACCGGTGCGTTCTATGCCTCTATTGATAACAAACCTGCAATATCAACGGAGCAGTTTACATAAGTCACACCAGGTGGCCGATATATATATATGAACTAATGTGCCTGGCTTTTTGTATTAACTGCCCGACGTACGGCCACATGTTGCGAGTTTTACCAGACACGTGTAGGGAACATAATTCAACCGTATATGTATGTATTACTATTAAATAAAATAATTCAACTTGTTGTGTCTCACTTTATGTAATTAATATATCCAAGTCTTTATCCTTATTTTGAACTGTAATATTTAAAGGTTTTGAACGCAAGTCTAATAAATAACCAATAAAGCTATTGCTGTCCACCAATTCGGCGACAGTAATGCGGCGGGTAGAACTTGATGTGCAGATCTTTCAGCATTGTGGCTGCAGTATGTGAGTAATATGTGGGTGGGTGCAATAAGTTAGAGACTGAAGCCTGTAGAGATATAATTATTGCGATTTACCAAAGCACAAGCTCGAGTGTTTCGGGAATCAGTCTGTAACCACGGACTGGGCGTTAACACAGGTTGTGGTCCGCTTGACAAACGCAGCTCAGGAAATATACCTGAGGGGGGCGGGGGTCGGGGGGGAGCTCAATGTGGGAGACCCGAGCAGAGGAGTCAATGGAACACAACGCAGAACCAACTCAAAATCTTGGCACCAAGAATTCCCTTCCCATCTATTTTGCGTGTGCCCGCCTCCCCCCCCCCCACCCCCCCCTCACACACACGGGAAGGGGACGCTGTTGTGTGTGGCTGGGAGGCAGCTGGGATGCGTTCGTTCGGTGCGTGGGGCTGTGGATGACCGACGGGAGGTTCAACTGAAGCCGGCCTCTGGGCGGGCAGCCGACTCGGGCCGCGACGTCAGAGGTAGCACATGTGAGCGGCGTGTAGGCGCGTGTAGGCGCCGCCAAGTCCTGTTTCTACACCTAGTCAGGACAGTTGGGGGTCGCTAGGTAAGCGAGGCATTCTAAGTGATGGATGGTACGACAGGTGCTCTGCAGGGGGTCGGGGCGGGGAATGGTGCAGGTTGCCATTTGTCTTAGGGAATAGTCCGGGTGTCTGAGGGCGCACTGGTGGGTGGTGTAGTGGTGCGGTGGTGGGGTGGTGCGGAGTTGGGGTGTGATTATGATGGTAATCAGGCCACGAGGGCCAGCCGGTACTGGATGTCGCGTCAGTCGAGCTCTCGTCACTTTTGGATTAGCTATCGTGAGAGCAGGACGTCATATGACGCGCTGCGCGGTAGAAGGGCCGCGGGCCTACTGATCACAGCAGTGATTGCTAGGATATCAGCGGGTGCGCCACGGGGCGCCCAGCCTCTGTGTTGCGCGTGGTCAGTGTTAACTGTGCCGGAGGCTAGGACAATATCACGGCCTGGAGCTGGTATTTCTCCTGGTAAGTATGGCACCTGTGGGTTGCCACCACTGCGGCGGGGAGGCCCACGGGCCAGACCTTCGAGTCTTATAAACCTCTGCATTGCGCGCGGTCAGGCTTGCCTGTACCGGAGGTTAGACAATCGGTCGGCATTGCACCGAATTGTCAGCTGAGGCATCCCTGGCCATGGATCCTTGGCCGAGTCTAAGGACTCTTGCACACCCAGATGGGTAGTAGCAACACCCGGTGGATGCACGGGATCCCGGGTTTCCCCCCCCCCTCCCCCCACCTCCCCCAACCGGTTTTCCCGGTCGGGGAGCGGGGTAGGCACCGTCGCACCGCCCGGCGACGGGGTCAGGTCACAGCCACGGGGTCAGGTCATGGGGACACGCCGGCTACTGCCAGGAGGTTAGGCCAACAGGTGGGCCACCTCACAGGGTGATGCCACTGAGGCCATAATCTGCGGCAGGGGCGTAATTAAATTATGGACCCTGAAATGACTTGGGCAATATACCATCACGGCCACCACTAACGGCTCACTTCACCATGGCCCACCACATCTCATGCACACCTTCCCAGGCAACTTCCATGGGTTTCCCCTGCAACAACAAAGGCGAGCGAGTGGCCAGCATACTGTCAGAGTTCATTGAAAGGGCGGAAAGAAGAAGAGTGGATTCACCTTCTGAAGCGATGTAGCGAAAGCTAGAACTCCAGGAGGAGATTCGTAACAGGAGGGCAGGCTACTCAATAAATTGGTCCCAGGGGGAATCGCAGGGTTCCTCCCCACCACTGCTGGCGGGAGGAGGTGACCTACCGCTGGGCGATCAAGTTCAAAGGCCAAGACCGTCAGCCTTTACCATACCCAGATGGGATGCACAGCAGGCAAGGCCGGCAACACAGATGACCACACCACCACCGCCCTACAGCATCAGGACAACAACAACGGTGGCGGCACCACAACAAGCGTGCGCGGCCACACCCACCCAGGCTGCACCAGGACAGCAGGAGGTCAAGGGAAGGGTGCCTGAGGACAACAGCTCGTATTTGGAGCAATTCATACCGGCGGAGAAGGCACCGCTGGACGCAGAGTGTGGCAATCTGGTGGACAATACAGCTAAGTTGCTAACCGCGCTCTGGAACAACCCGATGACCAAAGCTGAGATCACCGAACTGTACACAATGTTATCTAGGCCAGGGAATGTGGAAGTGCTCCACAAAACCCGAATGAACCGGGAAATCAAGCATACGCTGCTGCAGCGAGTGAGGGACAATGACTCGGCTCTAGCGGCTGCCCAGTGGGGCATGCTGTACGCCGCTAGACCACTGGCTAAGAAAGAGATGGCGGAGTTACTGGTCACCACCCTGAAGCTGCTAGCCCATACCAGAAACACGATTCTGGGCCTGAGGCGGGACAACATGCGACCGACGCTGCAGGCACAGATACAAACATTGGCAAAAAAGGAGGGAAGCAGGGGCTTCAAGTACCTCCCAGGAGAGGACCTGGTGACACAGGTCACCATGCTGGAAGCGAACCAGAAAACAGCCAATGCCATAGTGAGGGGCAACGGCAGGCAGTATACAAGACCAGAATGCAAGCAGGGAAACTACAGGGGCGGCCAGGGGAGGGGCCGCCCAGCCCAGTACTCTTCCCAGAACAACTCGCAGTATTCCGCACGCCACAGACAGGACCACCACCGACAAAGGGGAGGAGGACAGACACGCCCACAGAGAGGGGGGCATGGCAGAGGAACGGGATACAGAGCGTGGCCAGCAAGGCAATAAACAAAGTGAGTAGCAATCCTAACAACTTTAAAGCAGGGGGCGTGACTGAGAGAGCAAGTGAATGGGAGTGTGTCACAGATAATGTGTGGGTAAAACTAATGGTGAAGGGCATACAAATTGAGATCACCAACCTGCCCGGGCAGACAGTGGAACCAGTGTCAGACAGTAAAGGGAACAACAAAATACTAAATGCAAAAATAAAAGAAATGTGGGAACAGGGGGTAATTGAAAGGGCCACAAACACTAAATGCACCTTCGTGTCCCACCTATTCCTAAGGCCTAAGAAAGATGCGGATTTTTGGCCCATACTCAACTTATCAAAATTGAATGAATTTATAGTCTACAGGCACTTCAAAATGGAGCAGTTAACCACGGTGATGCAATTAGTAACACAAGGCGCCTGGCTTGCGAGCATAGACATCTCACAAGCCTACCACAGCCTAGAAATTAGGGAGGCAGACAGAGACCTGATACAATTCCTACATGAGGGGAACAGATACCGCTTTAGAGTCCTCCCAAACGGACTAAGCTTGGGGCGTAGGTGGTGAGGCGGTGTGGCGGTGAGGTAGTGAGGGGTGAGCGAGTGTAGTAGTAGGGTTGTGAGGGGTGAGGTAGTGAGGAAGTGTAGTTGTGAGGTGGTGATGTGGTTTGGCGGTGAGGTAGTGAGGGGTAAGGTAGTGAGGTAGTGTAGGGGTGAGGTGGTGATGCGGTGTGGCAGTGAGGTAGTGAGGGGTGAGGTAATGGGGGAGTGTGGTGGTGAGGTGGTGTGGTAGTGAAGGGTGAGGTATTGAGGGAGTGGGGTGGTGAGGTAGTGATGGAGTGTGGTGGTGAGGTAGTGAGGGGTGAGGGTCTGAGGTGGTGAGGCGGTGTGGTGGTGAGGTAGTGAGGTTGTGCGGTAGTGAGGGGTGAGATAGTGAGGGAGTGTGATGGTGAGGTAGTGAGTGGTGAGGTAGTGAGGGGTGAGGGAGTGTAGTGGTGAGGTGGTGATGCGGTATGGTAGTGAGGTAGTGATGGGTGAGGTATTGAGGGAGTGTAGTGGTCAGCTACTACGCTAAAGCATTTGACAAAGTACATCATAAGAAAATCATAGAAGCTCTACAAAAAATCGATCTAGACGGTAAGGATGTTCGGCTTGTGGCAAACCTCTAGTGGGAACAGTATGCTGCTGTAAGAATTGGAGACTCATTGACACCAGAAGTGAAGATCAAATGTGGAGTGCGACAAGGATGTGTTCTATCACCTAGTCTTTTCAACATCTATACGGAAATGATTTTCAGAGAAATAGATGACATCCTAGGAATAAATGTTGGAGGTGGAAATATCAATAACACAAGATACGCAGACGATACAGCACTGCTAGCCTTAACGTCAAATCGACTACAAGATATAGTGGATGAAGTAAAAGAAAAAAGTGAGAGAAGTGGCCTCAAAATGAATGTAAAGAAGACAAAATCCATGGTTGTCAGCAGAAAGGAATACAAACCAAGAGCAGAGATAAAAGTTAATGGTGTAATCTTGGAGCAGGTAGAGTCATTTGTGTATCTGGGCCATTTAATAACTAGTGATGGCAGATGTGAAAGAGAGATTAAACGGAGAATAAACATTGCCAAAACAACATTTCTAAAGATGCAGAAAGTACTAACATCTAGAGACATAAATATAAAAACAAGACTCCGACTGCTAAAATGCTATGTGTGGTCTACACTTTTATATTGCTGCGAGACATGGACTTTGAAGAAAGCAATAACAACAAAGCTTGAGGCATTTGAAATGTGGCAATACAGAAGAATGTTAAAAATTCCATGGACAGCAATGATAAGCAACAAGAATGAAAATAAAGAGACAGATAATACAAACGATCAATAACAGAAAAATTAAATACTTTGGCCACATGATACAACACCAGGAATCACAGAGAAGAATACTGGAAGGGAAGATAAAAGGGAAAAGACCAAGAGGGAGAAGGAGAACAATATGGATGGACAACATCACTGAGTGGACAGCAATGAGCTATGCGGAATGCGTGAGAGGAACAAATGACAGGAAGAGATGGAGGTCCATTGCAGCCAACCTTCTTCGAGAAGACGGCACCCATTGATTGATGATTGAGTGGTGAGCTAGTGAGGGAGTGTGGTGGTCAGCTGGTGAGGCGGCGGTGGTGAGGTGGTGTGGCTGTTACGTAGTGAGGGGTGAGGTAGTGAGGGAGTGTAGTGCTGGAGTGGTGAGGTGGTGCAGCTGTGAGGTAGTGAGGGATGAGGTAGTGAGGGAGTGTAGTGGTGGGGTGGTGAGGTGGTGTGGCTGTGAGGTAGTGAGGGGTGAGGTAGTGAGGGAGTGTAGTGGTGGGGTGGTGATGTGGTGTGGCGGTGAGGTAGTGAGGGGTGAGGTAGTGAGCGAGTGTAGTGGTGGGGTGGTGAGGTGGTGTGGCGGTGAGATAGTGAGGGGTGAGGTAGTGAGGGAGTGTAGTGGTGGGGTGGTGAGGTGGTGCAGCTGTGAGGTAGTGAGGGGTGAGGTAGTGAGGGAGTGTAGTGGTGGGGTGGTGAGGTGGTGCAGCTGTGAGGTAGTGAGGGGTAAGGTAGTGAGGGAGTGTAGTGGTGGGGTGGTGAGGTGGTGCGGCTGTGAGGTAGTGAGGGGTGAGGTAGTGAGGGGTGAGGTAGTGAGGGAGTGTAGTGGTGAGGAGGTGATGCGGTGTGACCATGAGGTAGTGAGGCGTGAGGTTATGAGGGAGTGTAGTGGTGAGGTGGTGATGCGGTGTGGCGGTGAGGTTGTGAGGGGTGAGGTAGTGAGGGTGTGTGGTGGTGAGGTGGTGTGGCGGTGATGCACTGAGGTAGTGAGGGGTGAGGTAGTGAGGGAGTGTGGTGGTGAGCTGGTGAGGTGGTGTGGCAGTGAGGTTGTGAGGGGTGAGGTAGTGAGGTGGTGAGGTGGTGTGGCGGTGAGGTTGTGAGGGGTGAGGGAGTGTAGTGGTGAGGTGGTGATGCGGTGTGGCAGTGAGGTTGTGAGGGGTGAGGTAGTGAGGGAGTGTGGTGGTGAGGTGGTGATGCGGTGTGGCAGTGAGATAGTGCCGTGCTGAGATGATGTCCGTAGGGGTGTGAGTTATACCACTGTGGTGAGAGGGCGATGTGTGTGCTTTGCAACAACCCGTGAGACAGCTCTGTGAGCGGTGCAATCTGGAGCGGAATGTTGATGCCTACTTCCATCAAGCCACAGCGCAGACTCGTACATCCCACCAGTCAACGGTTGCTGGTCTCCATGAGTAATAACCAGCAACCAGCAAAAGGTCACCCACAATACGTCACCTGCCACATCCAGCACCAGAGAGTTCTTCTGGGGGAAGTGTAATATTTGGGCATGAGGCACACAACTTGGCTACAGCCTGACGGCGGGGGTGGCAAGTAGGGGTTCAAACAACTGAGGTGCAGGCGTCTGGGTGTTGTGAACAGCTCATATATACCGTGTGTGGTGAGCAGCTCCTGTGTGATGGGTGTGGTGAGTAGCCGGTGTGTACTGGGTGTGGTGAGCAGCTCCTTGTGATTGGTGTGGTGAGCAGCTCCTATGTACTTGGTGTGGTGAGCAGCTAATGTATTATGGGTGTGGTGAGCACCTCGTGTGTACTGGGTGTGGTGAGCAGCTCGTGTGTACTGGGTGTGGTGAGCAGCTCGGGTGTGATGGGTGTGGTGAGCAGCTCCTGTGTATTGAGTGGTGAGCAGCTCCTGTGTGCTGGCTATGGTGAGCAGCACGTGTATTCTTGGTGTGGGAAGCAGCTCCTCTGTGCCGGGTGTGGTGAGCAGCACGTGTATGCTGGGTGTGGTGAATCTCGTGTGTATTGGGTGTGGTGAGCAGCTCCTCCATGATGGATGTGGTGAGCAGCTCCTGCGTACTGGGTGTGGTGAGCAGCTCGTATGTGCTGGATAAGCGGAATCGTACACAACTCTCCTTCGCCCAGTGCTTCCCCTAACCTCACGTGACATGTCACACAGGCAATTAATAACTAACCCAAAGTGACATGTGCTGTTCGACATGGTATATTAGCGTGCACGCCTGGAAGTGGTCTGATCCCCTTGCAACTCATTCCCCGAAAATATTACAAACAGTTAGAGAACAAATATTTTTCACAGAAATAGTGTGTGAACGCAATTCATCGAGTCACATCAGTCGGTGACATGGAGAACGGTGCGTTTTATGGTGGTGGTGGTGGTGGTGGGGGGCGCCGTTACAAGCTGTCTCAGGTAAAGGCCTATTAGTTAGTGAACGTGAACGGGAGTGCCCTGATGATGTGCGTGGTCGTAAAACACATGTCAGATCCTGCCGGGGCTGTGTGGGACTTGCCTCACCCTTATCAATATGTCACACGCTGGCAATAACCATCTAATGGCCAAGTCACCCACTAATACAACAGCAGTCGACTACATTATCAGCCAGTCGGCCAGGCGCCTTAGAAGGTATTAAAACACTGCTTGTTACATTCCTTTGTAAATTTCTAATAGTTACCTGAATGTCCTCTGACATAGCGGTAACTACGTTGTAGATCAGGCTGTTGGACGGACGCTCTACCTGTGGTACTTCTACCTGAGGCTGGGATCACTATCATCTATCAAACAGTAAACTAGTAAGACTCACTCCATGTACTGTTCACCATATAACCACGTGCATACCTCCCTGTGAGTAGGGCTCGGCCAGTCGTTGAGATGCCCACTGAGTGCGGCTCGGCCCATCCGTGAGGCGCCCACTGAGTGCGGCTTGGCCCGTCCGTGAGGCGCCCTCTGAGTGCGGCTCGGCCCGTCCGTGAGGCGCCCACTGAGTGCGGCCTGGCCCAAACATAGGCGCTCACTGAGTGCGGCTCGGCTCGTCCGTGAGGCGCCCACTGAGTGCGGCTAGGCCTGGTCCCCGACACGAGCCGGCCTGGTGGCTGCCCTGCAGGCAGTCAACACGCTACATGAGTGCTTATGCCTTAGGCCTACTTTTTACTGAATTTTCATCTTAGCCCAGACATGACAAATACATCAGTCTGATTTTGGACTTCGTCGGCAACAATATCGGCCTGATTTCAGAAGTGATAGCGGTCTGATATCTGTCGATATCGTCCAACATCGGTCCTATTACTTGCTTGCGTATTATAAGCTAAATATCAGCCCGATGAGGACGTGTCAGCAATTACTTTGGCCTAATCTCAGAACTCTACCCGGGCTTACATGCTATGGACAGTATGAATACAGCCTCAATAAAACTGATATCAGGCTGGTTTTTGCAAAGGCTTGGCCGATGTTTAGCCGCTATATTGTGGATTTCAGATGCATGCATTCTGAAATTGATGCACATTAAATTCATCATGCACTCTCATTCTCATTTTCTGGAATAACAACTTCTGAAAATAAAATTGTATTCTTTATTTCATAGTAAGATTTCCTAATTATTTTCATCAGTGTAGATTTTGAAACACAAACAAAACAATCTATATATAGGTATGTTGACAAGAGTTGTCGCGATGGTGTGTGAATAATCCGACTTTTGTGCAAGAATCCCCCCCAAAAATGTCTAAATATGTTAGACCTTTTAATGTTTAAAGATACTTCATGTATGTTTTGATATTTATTTCAGGTGAAATGAGAATAGTAGAGATACCTTCATTATACCTTTGCCAGAGTGCATGCAATGACATTTTAAAATCAATATAGACATTCTGTGAGTATCAACTTCACATGTCAAAGCAAGGAAATTATTTTCTACAGATAAACAAACAGAAGAATCATCACTTAGCATATTTCTTATATATAATTGTTTTAGACGTTAACAATTTAACCATTAAATTATTAATAGGTTTCATAATGGCGTGAGGCATCTGGTGTTCGGGCCCGTTACAAATCCGACAACGGTCAAATTATCTAAGTGTACTAGGCACAAGACATTGTGAATAGTAACATATATACACAAACACATATATATATATATATATATATATATATATAATATATATATATATTCAATCTGTTCCGACAGCAGAAGAATCGCTACACCACAAATGTATGTGCGCAGCTGATGGGCCTGTAATGGTTTGTAAATCACATGGCATGGTTGAGCAATAAGCTATCAGGCAGATGTCTACGGGAATAATGCCTGTGGGAATAGCGGTAATAGCAGAATCTGGCCACCAGGAGAGACGCAGAATAAAGAGCAATGGCATTGATTAGATGTGTGCGCATTTGGCCTCACATTGCGGGATCAATCGGCGATAACCCAGTCGTGATTGCCCATTTGGTGCCCGCGTTATGGTTTCCTAATGCACTGCCACCGTTAAAACGCCGGCATTGCTATTAGAATTCAAGCTGTTAGAACATCACCTATTTTGGGAAAGAACAAGTCAACCATGTCAATCGAGACATGAATTTATTCAAATTAATGGCAGTGTTCGTCAGGGTGAACCTACTAAGACTAGCTCGCTGAATTAATGCACGAGCTGTCGGTGAATTGTTGGAGCGCCCTGCCCCTCGGCCAGCTTTCCCCGAGCAGCTCCCGCCTCCTGACGAGCCGTGGGCCAGCCTCCCCGTGCCGCGCCACAATGAGGTCTGCAGGCAGTGCCCTTCATTGGGTACCAGCGCCCCCACCGGACACCGGGCAAACCACCAAACATACTAAAAACCACTGTGGTGTGAAGCCTTTCCCATGAAGGGCAGCGGCTGGACCCTGCCAGGTACAGGCGATGGCGTAACGTCACGTGCAGCACCAAGCGGGAAATAGCTGTGGACAGCGGAGCAAGCTGTCAATATTTTTTTTGTGACAAGTTTTTATTCTGCTCATAACGTATAAGCTCCCGTGAGGGTGTTGTTTTCAACGCTGGAGAGCTGTGATACAGGATTGGTCTGGTCCTGCACTCACGAGTCTTTCTTTACCTGGCTGTTTGTTCATTATATTAGCAGCATCGTTGTTGCTGATTTCCATCCCCTCGTTGTTGTAAAGGGTAATCCATTCTTTATTTTTATTATTTGGTATTAGTATTTTCACATTGTTCCAGAATTTGTGTGAGTTTTTTCCCCATTGCTGGTCTTGTTTGACAATGTATCGTCTTTTGGCTTTTCTCACTGATTTCTGGCTACGATTTCTTGCTTTGTGGTAGTTTTCTATGTCTAGTAGTCGCTCACTTGCTTTGGCTAATTTGCCTGTTTTATATTTGTCCATAATTAGGTTGATTAATTCTGGGGTTACCCATGGGTCTTGGTTGTTTTTGATTTTATTGGGCAGGTAGTGTCCAGATGCTTTCTGACTTCCCCAATTATATTGTTCCATTGGTCATTTACACCTATCTCAGTTGGAAATGGCAATTTAATTTTCTTTCAGATGAGTTTCTCGTGCCTCTTTTGTGTAGTTTTTGTATGTTCTACCCATACGGGGTGTAGTTTTTTTGTTTTTTTTAATTTTCTTTCTAGTAACATATATCAATTCATGATCGCTAATGCCCCAGTTTCTTGTTCCTGAGGTGTGGCTATGATTTGAGTCTGTTATTATTAGGTCTATTATCGAGCTGTTTTCTCCAAGCCTTGTTAGCTCACTAATTTTTTGCTTTAACCCTCTGCCTTTGATTAAGTTCTCTAGTGAGTGTTTGTTTTTGTTGTTTGTTTTGTAGTTTATGTTGAAATCCCCTGGTAAGAATATCTCCGCCTTCGTCAGTTTCGACACACTTTCTAGGGATGTCTCCAGTTGTGCAATGAAGTCTTCAATGTTTCCATTTGGCAGTCTATATAGACTCCCTACAGCTATATTAGCTTTTTTCTCATTTTTTATGAGTGTCCATACTAGTTCAATATTTGTGTCTGATCTGTTTGCTTCTTGTAATGGCTTATGTTCGGAGTTTAGGTATTTTTTGGTGTATATTGCAACTCCTCCACCCCTCTTTTGTATTTGTGCATTGGTCAGTGTTTTTCTATCCTCTCTCACAAGCCTGTACCCACCAATTTCTAGTAGTTGGTCACTATGCAGTTCATGAAACCATGTTTCTGATAGTGTTAACACATCAAATTTACAGATATCTAAGTGTAGTTTAATGCTGTCAATTTTGTTGTAGGCACCTTGGCAGTTTAGATGGGCAAAATGCATGCCTCTGCCTAGTCTACAATCAATCTCTTCCACCATATTTGTGCGGCAGTCAGGTCGAAATAGCTGTTTGCGCTGGAGATGGTTTTTAGTGTGGAATTGGGATTTGTATTTAAAACTACTCAGCCTGCATTATGTGGTCACCTACCTTAATTTGCTGTCGGTGCTTGCACCCCCAGTGCATGCGGTCACATTACTGTTCCTGTGCAGCATTAGTAAGGTGGCCGCTGAGTATATATATATTCCGATATTATTTTTTTTTACAATTAAAATAATCCGATTCGGTAGACTTTGAATAATTATTAAAGGATTTATTGTGGCAAATTATGTTATGGTTCTTAACAGAGCCATTTCAACATGATCAGTTTGGGTACATTTTCTTAATTTCTATAGCATAATGACAAATTTCGCTCATTCTATGGGCGTCTTGTAAAAGTTTCTCCGTTTATGTTTACACCGCCTCGTAGCAGGTATGGCGTAAGCTTCAGTTGGGTTTAATTTATCCTGTTTTATTATATCATTTTTATTATTATTATTGTTAACAATGTTTCTATTAACTTTGGCACTTACCTTGATTTCTGGCAGTTAGCCCGGATGTTGTCTCTTGTTTTTTTGAGGATTTCACCCATTTAGTTTTTGTATCCCGGTTTGATCATTTCTCCTGCCTTTGCATCTTGAAGAAATAATCCTGTGCCCCAGTAGGGGCATCTCGTGCATTCCCTGAAGGCTTTTCCAGGTGCGTTCAGGATTTTCTCTTTTAGGTCTTCGTTTTGTGTGAATTTAGTCATTACAATGTCCTCCATCACTTTTTCATTGGTTTTTATCCACTGAGTGTGAGCTTTGCAGACTGATGTGCTACAGTATGGTGTTTATTGGGTAGCACTGACAATATTACACTAGTTCTTGTGTTTTGCACACTGGTGTGCTGCAGTATAGTGTTTAATGGATAGCACTGTCAATATGACACTAGTTCCTGTGTTTTGTACACTGGTGTGCTGCAGTATAGTGTTTAATGGGTAGCACTGTCAATATGACACTAGTTCCTGTGTTTTGTACACTGGTGTGCTGCAGTATAGTGTTTAATGGGTAGCACTGTCAATATTGCACTAGTTCCCGTGTTTTGTACGCTGGTGTGCTGCAGTATAGTGTTTAATGGGTAGCACTGTCAATATTACACTAGTTCCCATGTTTTGCACACTGGTGTGCTGCAGTATGGTCTTAATTAGGTAGCACTGTCAATATTACACTAGTTCCCATGTTTTGCACACTGGGGTGCTGCAGTATGGTGTTTAATGGGTAGCATTGCCAATATTGCACTAGTTCTCGTGTTTTGCACACTGGTGTGTGGCAGTGTGGTGCTTAATGTGTAGCACTGTCAATATTACACTAGTTCCTGTGTTTTGTACATTGGTGGGCTGCAGTATGGTGTTTAATGGGTAGCACTGTCAATATTACACCAGTTCCTGTGTTTTGCACACTGGTGTGCTGCAGTATGGTGCTTATTAGGTAGCACTGTCAATATTACACTAGTTCCTGTGCTTTGCACACTGGTGTGATAGAGTATGGTGTTAA
This sequence comes from Branchipolynoe longqiensis, assembly GCA_030323885.1. NCBI lineage: Eukaryota > Metazoa > Annelida > Polychaeta > Phyllodocida > Polynoidae > Branchipolynoe > Branchipolynoe longqiensis. The sequence goes on along the minus strand of CM059186.1, from coordinate 71,757,752 downwards.
TTAGGTAGCACTGTCAATATTACACTAGTTCCCATGTGTTGCACACTGGTGTGCTGCAGTATGGTGTTTTATGGATAGCACTGTCAATATTACACTAATTCCTGTGGTTTGCACACTGGTGTGCTGCAGTATGGTGTTAATTAGGTAGCATTGTCAATATTACACTAGTTCCCATGTTTGGCACACTGGTGTGCTGCAGTATAGTGTTAATTAGGTATCACTGTCAATACTACACTAGTTCCTGTGTTTTTCACATTGGTGTGCTGCCGTATGGTGTTTATTAGGCAGCACTCTCAATATTACACTAGTTCCTGTGTTTTTCACACTGGTGTGCTGCAGTGTGGTGTTTAATGGATATCACTGTCAATATTACACTAGTTCCTGTGTTTTGCACACTGGTGTGCTGCAGTATGGTGTTTAATGGATAGCACTCTCAATATTACACTAATTCCTGTGTTTTGCACACTGGTGTGCTGCAGTATGGTGTTAATTAGGTAGCACTATCAATATTACACTAGTTCCCATGTTTTGCACACTGGTGTGCTGCAGTATGGTGTTTCTTAGGTAGCACTATCAATATTACACTATTTCCTGTGTTTTGCACACTGGTGTGCTGCAGTATGGTGTTTAATGGATAGCACTATAAATATTACACTAGTTCCTGTGTTTTGCACACTGGTGTGCTGCAGTATGGTGTTAATTAGATAGCACTGTCAATATGACACTAGTTCCCATGTTTTGCACACTGGTGTGCTGCAGTAGGGTGTTAATTAGGTAGCACTATCAATATTACACTAGTTCCTGTGTTTTCCACACTGGTGTGCTGCAGTATGGTGTTTATTAGGTATCACTGTCAATACTATACTAGTTCCTGTGTTTTGCACACTGGTGTGCTGCAGTATGGTGTTTAATGGGTAGCACTCTCCATATTACACTAGTTCCCATGTTTTGCACACTGGTGTGCTGCAGTAGGGTGTTAATTAGGTATCACTGTCAATACTACACTAGTTCCTGTGTTTTTCACATTGGTGTGCTGCAGTATGGTGTTTATTAGGTAGCACTGTCAATATTACACTAGTTCCCATGTTTTGCACACTGGTGTGCTGCAGTATGGTGTTTAATGGGTAGCACTCTCCATATTACACTAGTTCCTGTGTTTTGCACACTGGTGTGCTGCAGTATGGTGTTAATTAGGTAGCACTCTCCATATTACACTATTTCCGATGTTTTGCACCCTGGTGTGCTGCAGATTGGTGTTTATTAGGTAGCACTGTCAATATTACACGAGTTCCTGTGTCTTGCACACCGGTGTGCTGCAGTATGGTGTTAATTAGGTAGCACTGTCCATATTACACTAGTTACCGTGTTTTGCACACTGGGGTACTGCAGTATGGTGTTTAATGGGTAGCATTGTCAATATTACACTAGTTCCCATCTTTTCACACTGGTGTGCTGCAGTATGGTGTTTATTAGGTAGCACTGCTACTATAGGGCGTTGTGTAATGTGCCCAACTGCGCCGCCTTCCACATGGGTTAGCCCCACACATGTGTCTACAGGGGTAAATAAACGCTACCTCAGTGCCTAACTATGGAATAAAAAGTAGTGTAAAGTGGACAAGTGCTCGGGTTAGGATTTACCCAGTTGGCTACTGCTGGGTCACCACAGTAAATCTAGTTAGCAATGCATTACCTATCAATGCACTACTACACTATCTAGAATAGCACACATATCCACATTATCTAGAATACACATATATATAACTAGTTAGCAATAGCTAGTAGAAATAGTCTTGGGATATTTTTTCTTTAATCGTGTTGGATCGGCGTGTGTATAATAGTTTATAATAAAGGTTACTTCAAACTAAAAGGTAGATTATAACGACAATGCAAATATTGTTGTTGTTGGTAAAACAGTTTATTCATCAGAATATATACATTTTTTAAGCGCTGAGGCAGTGGTCTTCAAGCCGTTTACATTACATTGTAAATAGATAGATAAGCATTTCTTAGATAGGGCATATTAGTAGATTGTGAAGAGGGTTAGTGTGTTAGTGGGTTAGCCATAATAAGTTCAGTGTTATGGGCTAAGATGGTGGGTCACTGCAAAAACTGTGCCTCTAATACAGTATACCTGAGGTAAGTAATTGAGTGACGGGTGGTGGTGGGGGGGGGGGGGGGGGGCAAGGAGGGAGGGGGGAGCAAGGCAGGCCCATGCTCTGGTGCTTGTTCAAGGGCCTGACCAGTGACTTAAAGGCTTGGTAGGAAGGTGCCAGCACACCTTAGAAGCTCCTTATCTAAGGTGACAGCACACAGCGAGAAGTCATGTGATTCACAGAGTCTCTGCAGCCGTCTTCAGTAAGTCATCACCTGGTGTACTATCCGTTCACTGCCCACTGTAAGTCTTTCACCAGGATATATAAGGATATGTAGACTACATCTGGGATACAATGTGATGTACGTGGTTCCGATGCCACACAACCTTTCACTCCAACCAGATGCTGCCAGCATGAGTATAGCTGCACTCCGTAACGCCGTCTGTGAACGAGCTCTAGCCTAGCTTTGTTCGCCAGCTTCTGCATGTAGTTGGTGGATAAAGTATATGCAGACAGAGGTTGAGATATGCAGCCAGTGGACAATGATTGAGGCTTCTAAGGGAGGGCGGGGGCTGAGCCTTCTAAGGGATGGCGCAGGCTGAGGCTTCTAAGGGATGGCGGGGGCTGAGGCTTCTAAGGGATGGTACAGGCTGAGGCTTCTAAGGGATGGCGGGGGCTGAGGTTTCTAAGGGAGGGCGCAGCCTGATACTTCTAAGGGAGAGTGCAGGGTGAGGCTGCTAAGGGAGGGCGCAGGCTGGGGCTTCTAGGGGAGGGCGTGGGCTGAGGATTCTAAGGCAGGACATGGGCTGAGGTTTCTAAGGGAAGGGCTGGCTGAGGCTTCTAAGGGAGGGTGCGGGCTGCGACTTCTAAGGGCGGGCACGGGCTGAGACTTCTAAGGGAGGGCGTGGGCTGAGACTTCTAAGGGAGGGCGCGGGCTGAGACTTCTAAGGGCGGGGCGGGCTGAGACTTCTAAGGGAGGGCACGGACTGAGGCTTCTAAGGGAGGGGCGGTCTGAGGCTTCTAAGGGCGGGGCGGGCTGCGACTTCTAAGGGAGGGCGCGGGCTGAGACTTCTAAGGGAGGGCGCGGGCTGGTCCCACCGACCATAACGCCTCAACACACGGCAGGCCAGGAACAGCTGATTAACGTGCGCCCTTGTTGCTTGCAGGTCAGCAACATGTTCATCATTTCACTGGCGATTGCCGACCTGATCGTGGGCCTGATCGTGATGCCGATCGGCGCGATTTACATCTTCACGGAGGAGTGGCTGTTCGGGCTGGTCATCTGTCAGTTCTGGATAGGTGTCGACTACACGGCGTCCACCGCCTCCATACTGAACCTGTTCATCCTCAGCCTCGACCGGTACTGGTCCGTCACGTCTCCCCTCAGGTACATTTGAATCGTTCTGATGTTGCTAGGACATAAAACAATGCCAAGCGCTTTGGACAGTGCTGCTGTCCTCGAATAGTTTGATATAACTAGAATGTCGGTTCTAGAGTTTCTTTCAGGTGTTTCATTCCATGCAGTTATATGATGTATATATCTAAGCGTGGCACAGAGGGAACCATTTACCTTCACTTAGATGAATAGATTGTCACATATATGTAGAACAATAGAACATATCAGATTATATATCAAATTACCAACCAACCAACTACCATCTACATTCTCAATAATATCCGTATAAATAATATTTATGCCACACATATATTTATTTTATATATGTGTATATACTATACAAGTCCCCCCCCCCCCCACTCCAGCTGCGTATTAATTTGCCTCCTCGCTTCTTTCAGGTACATGCGGAAACGAACCAAAAAGCGCGCCCTGATCATGATCTCGCTGGTGTGGTTCGCATCATCGCTGTGGCTCATTCCCATCATTGGCTGGCATCACTTTGAGTACAGCGGGGTGCGCACAGTTCCCGAGAATGTCTGTGACACTGAGTACGCAACTAACACAGCCCTCAAAATTGTCACAGGCATCTTCAACTTCTACCTCCCGTTGGGCGTCATGTATGGGCTTTACGGCAAGATCTTCATGGAGATCCGGAAGCGGTCCAAGTTCGAGTTGGGCCAGCGGACCGCGGGCTGCAACGTCGTGAACCACGCGGGCAAAGCGGCCAACAACTTGCAGGCCACGTCGTCGCTGACAGAGGACAGCGACCAGAACAAGAGCAACTGTGACTCGGACACGCACCACTCTCCCTACGTGTCGAGCCCCGAAAAGCGCAAGTTCCTCAACCCGCGCCTCACGACCACCACCGAGTACGAGACAGAGACGTCCGAGGACGAGCACGCCAAGCTGCACACTGGCCAGTACACCAACCTCACCTTGGTGCGCCTGGCTGCCGGTGAGAGGCCGTGCGGGGCTGCTGTGGGAGGCTGCGGGAAGGCGCTGTCCCTGAACCACCACGTGGCGACTAAGGAGGTGGCCGGCAATGTCAACTCGGACATCGAGATTAAGGTGGAGTACTTCTACGACGAGACAGTGCTGGACCAGAAGACGGAGCGCGTGCACCGCTTCTACGACGAGCACCTGCTCGAGCGGCCCGGGGGGCCGGGTGACACAGCCGAGACATCTCTCAGCAGCCCCACGCCACCCTGCAGCGTCGTGGTCGGCGACGCGCCGCAGCACTTCGCCAAGCAGGAGGCGCGGCCCGCCAACAGGCGCCAGGTGCAGGCCGTGCGCAAGAAGCAGAGCCAGCACCGTGGTCAGGGCAACAACAGCCAGCAGGCGCCGCTGACGCCGCTCGGACGCATCCTGCACATGAGACACAAGCTGGCCGGGCCGGCGCGCGAGCCGCACGATTCGGCGCTGCGGCGCCAGGCCGTCAGGTGGCGCGAACGGTGGCTGCGACAGCAGCGCAAGCTGCAGGCCGAGAAGCTGAAGAACCAGAAGAACCAGCCGAAACCCAAAGACAGTAATCTCAAGGCCAGGGCCAAGAAGCAGATCAATCGGAGAATGCTGCGCCCCAGTGCGGCCCTGGCGAAGGAGATTAAGGCGGCGCGCCAACTTGGGGTCATCATGGGCGCCTTCACCCTCTGCTTCCTGCCCTACTTCATCCTCTTCATGGTGGTGGCCTTCTGTGATGGTTGCGTGGGTAACAGCCTGATGACGACGATGACGTGGATCGGCTACCTGAACTCTACCATGAACCCCTTCCTCTACCCTCTGTGTAACATGCAATTCCGTCGCAAGTTTCGGAAAATGCTTAATCTGAAAACTACAGATGGACGAGTCGTCCTCAACACCAACAACTCGCGCTATTTTACACCCAGAACGAGTATAGCTGCCTACGAGAGCAGATGTAATGATTACTAGAATACGGCTTTAGTGTCACCGTTGCAGGCAATATTATTATTTCATCCAGAAATTATTCATCGTGGTTTTGTGTGTGTCAAACTTGCCAGAATATATTCTATGGAGTTGTGCATTTCCTTACATATATTGTAAATGTCATAATGACATGTTGTGTTCGAGCTTGGTATATATACTTATATACACAAACGAGTCGAATCCAGATGCATGTGTATGAGAGAGATGTTTCCTTTAATGCGCTGAGAATAAACTACATTAAAAGTATCAAGTCTTAAATTTGTATTTGGGGGTAATAGACCCCACCAGTTAAGCTGGAAGGTGCCCGACTAGAGTGGTTCCAGATTCTGCCGATATATGTCACTAGCTTAACTGGTGGGGTTTAATACGTGTGAAGAGAGCGGCGCTGAAACCCAGAAGAAAAATACAATATAGTTGTCTTCATATTATATATATTACAAGGACAAGAGTTTGATGCATGTTGCGATATGAATATCTAAATATAATCAAGCATTTTATCATTTTTTTCCAAGCATTCTTTATGGGGGTATAGCATGTGAAATCATACAGTCAGGGAAACTACATGACTAGAGTGGTTCCAAATTCTGCCGATAGATGTCACTAGCTTAACTGGCAGAGTCTATTCGTTATTAGAATGCTGAGCATCACATGTTTTATATTGAAAAGCCAAAATACGGTGAGCCAACATTATTAATACGTAAAGGAAATAAACAATTTTATGAAAACCCGTTTCATTCATGAAATATGCTCCACATGGCTTCCATTATTTTCAAAACAGATTTGATTATGCCTTCACCACTCCTGAAGAACATGCTTTAGCACATCTGGGATGATGCTTGTAATGTTAATTTCCCTATGTATGGACTCTTTTGGTCCACCATGCAAATATATATATATCGCATAGATAGAGTGTGAGAGGGTGAATTGAAGTAGTTTTGATAGTTAGTAGCTCAAATTCACTTACATGTAGCTAGAGTGAGCTACTAATGATTACGAAATGTACTTTCCGAAACCAACCAGCGGGCGGCAATCACCAGGAATCAAACAGCTGAACGGAACCTGCGGTTAGCTCAGAGGTGTCGAGCTATGCACAGACACGCAAAACAAGTTACACCCTAATGGACTGTCCAATTACAGAGCTGCATTAAAATGGATTTCTTGTATAAATAAATATTCACGAGATCTTAACGAAATATATAGATTCTGGAAAGCGTCCCAACAAGAAGTTGATAAACGCGTTGTTTGCTCGTACTTGGCGCGTGCTCAAGTCTCACGTGACGCCAGGCGGGGAAGGGCAAGCAGGACCGCACAGGTAGGTGGCAGCACACGGCGAGAAGTCACGTGACTCACAAAGCCTCTGCAGCCCTCTTCAGTAAGTCATCACTTGGTTTAGTATCTTCACAACTCGCCCACTGTGAGTCTTTCACCAATGAGTGCTGAGTGACCTTAGTCACACCTTGACCCCATGTCTTTCACCAATGAGTGCTGAGTGACCTTAGTCACACCTTGACCCCATGTCTTTCACCAATGAGTGCTGAGTGACCTTAGTCACACCTTGACCCCATGTCTTTCACCAATGAGTGCTGAGTGACCTTAGTCACACCTTGACCCCATGTCTTTCACCAATGAGTGCTGAGTGACCTTAGTCACACCTTGACCCCATGTCTTTCACCAATGAGTGCTGAGTGACCTTAGTCACACCTTGACCCCATGTCTTTCACCAATGAGTGCTGAGTGACCTTAGTCACACCTTGACCACATGTCTTTCACCAATGAGTGCTGAGTGACCTTAGTCACACCTTGACCCCATGTCTTTCACCAATGAGAACCATTCGTGCTAAGTGACCTTAGCCAGACCTTGACCCCAAGTGTCCCCAGCCAGAATGTCGGCCATCAGCAACTCCGCGGTAATAGTTAGCTAGGACACTTCCGGTTATGTGCCAGTGTCTCAGGCATGATCGCCCGCCAATTATTATTAAAAGTAGACAACCACTTGTAATTCATACATAGAATTGGGGGGAGGGGGGTAAATATGTATATTCGGCTGAATAAGTTCTTTTGTCAACACCAACACACATGTCTTCCAGCCATTTTTCAATTCGGGGTTATTTACACAAAAATAGTATATGGAGTAACACTAACACTAGCTCTTGAATACACTAGCTCTTGAATACACAATTTGCAACATAAGCCGTGTTCACACGGGCAATGTAAATCGATTCGTAGAAATCGACTTGCCTAGTTCGACGCACATTTCGCGTGTGAATGGGCGTCTGAGTCGAATTAGGGCTGAATCGATTTCTGTGATCCCAATACTGTAAACCGCTTGTGGAGGTGGATTATATAAAGCGAACTAGCTTAAGTCAGCCCAAGTTCATAGTGTGAACCGTAGCGGCTTATATGAGCCGAATTAAGCACGTCACACGCATGCGCAGTCGAGACCTTAGTTTGTTGACTTTCCGGTCGATCAAAAGCGCATATTATAGAATTTAGTCTATGAAACCGCTAGCTGTGCACAGATATTTTTTTCATCATTTATTTTTAGGGTTTCACTGCCCAGCAGAAGTTTTTACGCTTCCAAAACAATATGATTCAGTCTATACATATCTAGGTCAAACCCACACTCTCTCGTGCCGATGTCGACTAACCGAAACTGGCGCTGGTTAGTCTGGACTTGCTCATGCGCAGATATACACTTCCGCCTTAAACCGACGCAAAGCACTGCCCGTGTGAACGCGAAAACACTTTCAAACTAAATCGATTCATATGATTCGCCTTGGCTGAATCGCTTTACATTTTGCCCGTGTGAACACGGCTATAGATTGCAATGGAATTCTGATAGGTATCCACAAGTTCCACAGTAATAGTCTCATATGACTACACTGACTTGAGTATTCTCATGGTACAGTACAAGCCCGTTAAACCAAGCTCGGCTAAACTAAACGATCGGTTAATCCAAACTTTTGTCGGCGGCCCACAAAATGCTACCATTTATCATATAAAAAGTTGGTTAAACCAAAGTCGGTTAATCCAAAATATTGGTCAATCCAAACAAAATTGTCGGGCCCCAGGCCTCTCCCAGTATGGTTAAACCAAACTTCCATGTGGTTATAAGGTCATCTGAGACTTTTTTATATGATAAATGGTAGTATTTTGCCGGGCCGCCGAAAAGAGTTAGGATTAATCGATCGTTTGGTTTAACTGAGCTTGGTTTAACGGGGTTATATTGTATGCACATAAAAAACAATAATCAGTGTCCACATACAGTGTATATTGCATTCATAATGCACCTTCGTTTTTGCCAAAGCCAAAGCCAAAGCTCGGTTAAACCAATGATCGGTTAATCCAAACAAATTTCTAGGGTCCCTTCAAGTTTGGTTTAATGGGGTTATACTGTATTTCGAAAGTAAGCAGAAGTGATCTTCCATATTCATTTGGTAAAGATGCAGTAAGTTTTAATGTAGGGTGTGTTCAGTTGGAGTTTGAGAAGGTGTAAATAAATGTCAGTTCGATAGGAATATTCTAGTGTTACCCACCCTATCGTTGTTAGTTATGTCAGTTTGTTCAATTGAGTTGATTTCTATCATTATGTGGATATTAATAGACATCAATTTCGAGTCGCCTCGATTACCAGCTTCAGCCACCTTCGCCTCAAAGACGCGCTTCGTTAATGTGCGGCTCATGCATAGTTAAATGCCCATGGGTCACTATTGAAACATCGCAATTAGGTGAGACCCGGTGTAGCAGGAAATCGCAAACCCTGTAAATCGCAAACCCCCACTTGTGATTTCCTAGGAAATCGCAAACCCCCATGCCATATATGGGCATGGGGGGTTTGCGATTTCCTAGGAAATCGCATATCCCCCCTGGAGATCGCAAACCCCCCATTCGGCGGCGGCGGCGGCGGCGATTTGTTTACTTTACGTTCGTCGAATTTAGGGTTAAATTGGTCAAATTTCACTGTCTGTTTTTAATACTTTCAGCGTAAATTGCTCTTAGGTTACATTAAATACTTCAGATCTTCCTCTTCAATCGCGCATTAAGATATTTTTAATCGATCCAATGAAAGCTTTTAAATTTATTTTACAAAAATAAATGCTCCACATAGACATAGCATTGCCGTATTTTACCCTTCGCGAAGGGTAAACACTGCAGCAATGATATGCCTATGCAGAGCATTTATTTTTGTAAAATACATCTAAAAGCTTTCATTGGATCGATTAAAAATATCTTAATGCGCGATTGAAGAGGAAGATCTGAAGTATTTAATGTAACCTAAGAGCAATTTACGCTGAAAGTATTAAAACAGAGATAATAGTGAAAGTTGGGATATTCTGAGTGTCAGTGCCAGTGCATTGTCAATGGCCGTGAGCAATCTTCTTACAGAAAAAGTGAAATATCTCTAAAAAGACACCACCCAGAGACAAACCGCTTGGTACACATATAGAAAACATATTTAATGAATAGATTATATTAGATTCATATGTTTAGGCTTCTGCATTTCTATTAATTTTGAATAAAATAAACGTTTTACACTGCGCGTACGGGCAAACTCAGTGGCAGTGTGCCTTCGTTCTGCAGCCGAGCTGCGCGCGCATACACAATGTTTACAAACATTGAAAGGCATCTATGCGGCGGTAGCCTTAATAACGCTTCGAATTTAGGGTTAATTTAATGAAATTTCACGATTTGAGTATATAATTCTGTTAAATATGGTCGCATTGAATAGATTTGGCCCGTATCGGTCCCAAAACACAGGGGGGTTTGCGATTTCCAGGGGGGGTTTGTGATTTCCTAGTAAATCGCAAACCCCAGGGTGTGCAATTTCCAGGGGTTTGCGATTGACTGCCACACCGGGGTCGCAGTTTAGATTCTCAGTGGGTTTAGAGTCTACACTCGGGGTTCTGCGCATGTGCATATTCGATTAACACGACCCGGGCGACTCAGGTCACCCGAGTTGCTAGAAATTCAAATAGAACACCACGAGTGGAGTTGACAAAAACGTGTGACGTGTGCAAAAGGTCCTGACCCCAGTAACCCACCTCTTGCCTAGGGTTGGCTAGGAGTGATAAGGTCACATTTGTGCATCAAAACGTTGATCGGGTCACCCGAGTAGATTAATCGAATACTCTGAAATGCCGTTTGATTTTAATGCGTGTGCAGAACCCCGAGCGTACTCTAAACCCACTGAGAATTTATACCACGACACTGGCATCTGTGTCAGTTGTAGATTAAAGAAACAATGGTCATAAGGTGTTGCTAACAACGTCGGGCACCAGCTGGCATAGATAATTCAATTGGGAGGAGGTGGTCAATTATTCACAGCAGAGTTTCCTGTTTTTATTTATTCCACAGGACAGCTAGCATTAGGCGGGGAGGTAGGTGGGAGGGTCGGTGAATGGTGATTGCTATTTGGGGTACAGAGGACAGCTTAGGTGTTCGAAGAGGTGGCGCCACCTGGCATATCCCGATGGAAGTATCGCCCGCCGCTGCCGTCCGCTGGTTCGTGGAGACTGGCTGCGTGCTGTGCCGTCCGCTGGTTCGCGGAGACTGACTGCGTGCTGTGCTGTCCGCTGGTTCATGGAGACTGACTGTGTGCTGTGCCGTCCCCTGGTTCGTGGAGACTGACTGTGTGCTGTGCTGTCTGCTGGTTCATGGAGACTGGCTGCGTGCTGTGCCGTCCACTGGTTTGTGGAGGCTGACTGTGTGCTGCCGTCCGCTGGTTCGAAGTATTGCCCACCACTGGAGAAGGGTCCACAGCGAGGAAAGGAGGAAAAACGGGTACCACTGTCCCATATTGAGCATACCCTTGCAGGATGAGTTTCCCATTCTTTAAGTACTGATATTGTGTGATTTAAACAGAAGTCGATATAGATCAATTTCAAATATACTTCGAGTACTGTAATCTGTGCAAAAGATACATAAATAACTACTAAAAGATTAATGGACGTATTCAACTGGGACATTTCCATAATTTGAGCCAATGAGAGCTGTTCTTTTTTACTGCAAATGGTGGCCCCCGTGGAGGGCAGCCATTTGCAATCGAAAAGAACAGCTCTGATTGGCTGACACTGAGTTCTCGCGAAAACGAGAAGAGGAAAGTCCATTTCTGGAAAGTTCAAACGGGCTCAGACTAGTTCAAACGTGGCTGGTTGTCCCTCTCCTTTCAGCGCTGAATATGCTTAAGCTGCTGCCGCTGATGCTTCGTGAAGATTGGCTGTGCGCTGCACTGTCTGCTGGTTCGTGGAGACTGGCTGTGCACTGTGCCATCCGCTGGTTCGTGGAGACTGGCTCCATACTGTGCCATCCGCTGGTTCATGGAGACTGGCTGTGCACTGTGCTGTGTGCTGGTTCATCGAGACTGGATGTGTGCTGTGCCATCCACTGGTTCATGGAGACTGGCTGCATGCTGTGCCGTCCACTTGTAAAGTCGACGGCCGGCAGCTCTGGTTGTGTAGGCAGGCTAAATAGGAAATCACTACAGGCAAGTATAGAGAAGGAAGGCAAGATATAGAGTGTGCAGAAGGAACCAGAAGGAGCTTGCTTGTTTTATTATTATATAGTCTTCAGGAATCAAGATGGTGGCACACACCTGATCAAAACCTCCAATCAGCAACAAGCATTCTTATATCTACCAATGATATTCAAGAACTTTGTAACCAAGGCATGGTTATGTCTGGCTACAGTGCCCTCTTGTGTCTGGTGTGCAGTGATCCATAAATAACACTTGGGGGCAGGGGGTATGTGAGCAGAGCTCCAAAGACTCTGTACATTTCAAGAAGTGCCCCACTCACACTATCTATTATAATACACAATTTCCATCCTAAACCAGTAATGGATCACCAACACCACATATACCTTATATACCTTTGGTTTTACATACCATTTACCATTATATAGACCATTTGTAATTTATTATAGAATAGTTCACACCATAACCAATGTCTTAAATATTGGGAAATTTTACACACTGGTTCATGGAGACTGGCTGCGTGCTGTGCCGTCCACTGGTTCATGGAGACTGGCTGTGCACTGTGCCATCCACTGGTTCATGGAGACTGGCTGCGTGCTGTGTCATCCGCTGGTTCGTGGAGACTGGCTGCATGCTGTGCCGTCCATTGGTTCGAAGTATCGCCCGCCACTGCTGTCCACTGGTTCATGGAGACTGGCTGCGTGCTGTACCGTCTGCTGGTTCGCAGAGACTGGCTGTGCGCTGTTGTGATGTATCCTTGTCGGGGACTGTGGGATGGACATATATTTTGGAGTGATCAAAGTGGAGACATGGCTGGTTTTCAGATGGAGTCGAAAAGCCCTTGTTTATATCAGGAACTGTGGTACATGTAAAATACAGTTTCTTAGTAGTAGCAACTGAAATGGATATACAACATTCCTTCCCCTTTAGTTTGGATGTACACATGGCTACTTTAACTGCTACAAGTCTTATTAATGTTTGCCATAGTCAGTATGATAAGTCTGTAATCCCATATGCTATATATAGACCTGCTTAACTAGATGTTTAATTTGATATAATAATTTTAATTATTCGGCTGAAACACTAGCTAGGGCAACCTTAGGTTACCACCACAATGTGCTGCAGGGATTATTATGCCCTGTGTGATGAGTGCAGCACTGTCACTGACTGTTCCGAAGTACTTATAGGTTTAACTTCTCGGGAGGTTTAATCACACGACCTGAACGACGTATCACTTGGGGACTGGTTTCAATTACATGGGAACTTGCATCACTAGGAGCAGCAGCTTTAGTCACTGTCTCTTCTGGTGGTACCTGTCCACTAGTTGTCACTTTTTCATCAACATGTGTCTCTACTAATGCTGGCATCTGAGCAACACACATTGGTGGTGCCGACCCATCACTTGTCACAACCGGTGCTTGCTCTCTCTCTATATTGTCATTCTCCTCTGGACGTCTGGTCTTGAGGTGATCTTAATGTCTCCTCCACAGTCTGCCATCTTGTAGTCTGACCAAATACGACACTGGACCCAGTTGTTGTTCCAGCACTCCTTGCATCCATTTGGGACTACCTTGAAAGTTCATTGCCCAGACTGGATCTCCTGCATAGAACACTCGGTCCTTGGCATGCATGTTGTGCCTTTGCATATCATATCCTTGTTTAGTCAGAACTCGTTGATGCAGTGATGGCTGTATTAAGTCCAGTCTGGTTCTTGGCTTATACTTCATAACTAGATCCGGCGGTGCCTGACCTGTTGTGCTTTGAGGTGTGATGCGATACATTGATAAGAAGCGATATAATCGATCTTCCAACTTCCCAGAGCTCTTCTTAAGACCTCTCTTTACTGTCTGTACTGCCCTTTCAGCTAATCCATTGCTTGCTGGATGATAGGGTGAAACAGTAAAATGCTTAATACCATTTGCCTTACAAAACTTCTGAAATTCTTCACTAGTGAAGCATGAGCCATTGTCTGACACGATGGTTGTTGGAAGGCCCAACATTGCAAATGTCTGTCTGAGTTTTGTAAGAGTTATGTTGGTGGTAGCAGTGGATACGACATGAGCGTCAATGAACTTACTGTGTGCATCCACGACCACCAATATCATATGTCCTTCAAATGGTCCTGCATAGTCCACATGCACCCGATGCCATGGTTGTCCTGGCCACTCCCATGGATGCAATGGTGCGCTAGGTGGTATGTTGTTGTGTAGTTGACATACCTGACAATCTCTGATTTTATTTTCAATTTCTTCATTTAATCCTGGCCACCACAGCTAACTGCGTGCCAATCCTTTCATTCGTACTATGCCTGGATGTGTGAAATGTAGTTCATCCAACATAGTATCTTGTGCTTGTGGTGGAACAACCACTTGTGTTCCCCACATGAGTACACCTTGTTGTATACTCAACTCTTCTTTGCGACTGCTGTACGGTGCAAATTCCCTACCAGTCTCGGACGGCCATCCCTGTTCTATGAACTGTCGTACCTGCACTAAAATGGGATCTTTTAGTGTCCACTGTGCAATCTTTTTAGCTGTAACAGGTAATTCATCCAGCATATTCAATGCTAAGATGACTTCTTCTGGAACCGGCACCTCCAGTGGAGCACCCATTGATGGTAATCTACTCATTCCATCTGCATGACCCATCTTTGTACCTGGCGTATGTTCGAGTATGTACTGGTAATTACTAAGCATTAAAGCCCAACGTTGTATGCGTGCACTAGCCATCGCTGGAATTTGCTTATCCTCTTTCAGAAGACCCAGGAGAGGTTTGTGATCTGTTTGAAGTAGAAATTCTCGCCCATACAAGTACTTGTGAAATTTGGTTACTCCATATACCATAGCTAAAGCTTCTTTTTCCACTTGTCCATAGTTCTTCTCAGCCGGAGAAAGTGTTCGTGATGCGTAGGCAATTGGTCGATCCCTACCATCTGGCAACCGGTGGGATAGAACACTGCGAATCTTTATCCAGTACTACTTGTTGGTATGCATGACTGAGGTCGAGTTTTGAGTACAACTGACCTCCTGAAAGTTTTGCATAAATATCGTTGATATTTGGTATAGGATATCTGAAATGGATATACAACAGCTGTGCTGTCCACTGGTTCATGGAGACTGGCTGCGTGCTGTGCTGTCTCCTCGATCGTGGAGACTGGCTGCATGCTGTGCCATCTGCTGGTTCGTGGAGACTGGCTGCATGCTGTGCCATCCGCTGGTTCGTGGAGACTGGCTGCATGCTCTGCTGTCCACTGGATCGTGGAGACTGGAAGTGTGTTGTGCTGTCCGCTGGTTCACGGAGACTGGCTGCATGCTGTGCTGTCCGCTGGTTCACAGAGACTGGCTGCATGTTGTGCCGTCTGCTGGTTCACGGAGACTGGCTATTTGGATTTTTGTTTTAATTCAGTTAAGGAACAGTGAATACAATATTTGGGGTTCCAGTAGCTTTAGTTAAGGGGCTGTCACATTACGGCGTATGGCGGGAGCGTATTGAAAACCTACGTAGGTCCTGCGCGTGCCAGCCTATGATGACATTTGGTGACCTTTCGGCTGGTTTTGAGCGTATGTGGAACCTATGAGGAGAGTACGAGGAGCGTATGAGGAGCGTATGGGAGCGTGCTGTGACATTTTTTGACAGTTTTGATTGGCATGTGGAGCGTACGAGTAGCGTACGCGTAGCGTATGCGCATATGAGTAGCGTGCATATGCTGTGCATACGCTGTGCATACGCTAGGAGTACGCTCCCATACGTAACTCATAGGTTATGCATACGCTACATACGCTAGAGATACGCTAGAGATACGCCGGTGACACAAGTTGAGCATATGAAAAACCTATGCCGGCGTACCCCTAGCATACGAGGAGCGTATGCCGGCGTATGAGGAGCGTATCCCGGCGTATGAGTAGCGTATGGGCCATACGCCCTCATAGGTCGAGATTTTTTTAGCATGCACAAAAAAATGTGGACGGACGGATTTATGAAAGCGTATGGCGGCGTATGCCTCATAAGCCGGCATCTGGCGGCATATGAGTAGCGTATGAGTAGCGTATGCATAGCGTATGAGTAGCGTATACGGCGTATGCCGACGTATATGACGTAAAGCGGCTACACCGCCATACGCTCCCGCCATACGCCGTAATGTGACAGCCCCTTTAGATTGGTTGCAAACCGACTCTAGACAGTTCATCGCTAACACAAAAAGGTACCTCTTTATTGTTTTATCTTACCCTCTGTGCCCTCATATTTAATCTAAAATGCAATAATATTACAAAATAATTGATTGATTTGATGGATCTAGTCTGCAATATTAATCTTTGCAACGGTTTTTCTGATAATAGATCAGATATAAAACTACCACGCATTTTACAACATCTAACAGATGTCGGACTTTTGATGTCATAGTAATGTCTAGTCTCTGTGGCAATGTGGGTTTATTCCTATATCAGAAATCCGATGTAAATTTTCGATACATTTGCCAAATCTAATTGATGCCAGATTTCCGATGTAAAATTTATAACCAGACTTTCGATATCCGATGTATCTGTTCCATTCCGGTGTAGTAGGAAATGGCAAACCCCTGGAAATTGCACACCCCGAGGTTTGCGATTTCCGAGGAAATCACAAGCCCCCCTCTAAATCGCAAACCCCCAATGCTTTATAGCATTTTGTAATATTCAACTAACACACTAGTAAATAATGGTTCATTGAGATATTTGGTGCATGCGCAATAAGAATTTGGAATATTATAATGGTTCTATGTACTGTATGCAGGGACTGAAGTTGGAACTAAAAAGGCCAATTTGCTAACGACATTGTTTACATTGCCGATCCTGAAACTGAGTGATAATACCTGGTCCCCTGGCCTTTGTTTCAACAGAGGTTGCCACCTAGTGGAAAACATGGGTACTGGAACCCGACTACTCATTACCTGGCCTTTAGAATGGCAACAGTGATGACATCTGTGAATAAAGGCTGTTTTCAGCACATGTGACGTCAGAATTACAAACTGGACTATCGCAAAGATGTTTTCATTAGGATAAAGACAACCAAACATGGGGGGGTTTGCGATTTCCAGGAGGGATATGTGATTTCCTAGGAAATCACAGGTGGGGGCTTGCGATTTACAGGGTTTGCGATTTCCTGCTACACCGGCATCGGGGAAATGCCGCTATGCAGACTGAGCTGCTTGTCCCAAATCCATTGAAATAAAACCGCCCATTTATCCTTTCACAATGCTCATATTTCACACTCCACTCAACAGCAAATATGACGCCATTATCTATTTATTTCGGCAGCTGTGTAGGCACGTTGAGTGTCCATGTTTACAGATTCCCCACACATGCAGAAATAACCAGTAGGCAAAAGCATGACCAAGGTAGCTAGGTTATTGTTAAGGCTCTGTCGTTTTATTTATTTGTGCATATTTATTTATGTTTTATTCATTTATTTGTTCAGAAAGGTGAAATCATTGAATAAGCAAATTCATGGACAAAAACATGCCGAGCTACGATTTACTGCATTGTACGATTCAATACGTTTGCTAGTTTGACAGAAATAGTTGTTTCCTGATCTTTATTCCTAACACGAGATAACTCAAATCAACTGCATAACCATAAACTTGTCTACAATTAAAGTGCCCTATATATTCAATGAATACTTAAAATAATAAAAGGCAAATAACAAAAGGCCACACGTATTTAGTGGGTGCGGTCATTCCGAAATCATGGCCGATACTAGTACTGTGTTGCACGAAAAGTTGTACTTGAGCAAATAGCCAGTCCAATGCGAAACGCCATATTTACCTAAGTGGTGTAGTGTATAGGCCTATGCATGCACTACACACACTACCCAGGCCATGCTCGTCTTTCTGTCAGTTTCGAAGTAGGCCTAAATATGGGTGAGAAAGTTAATATACATCCGTTAATTGTGCCATTGAACGCACAATTATCTGATCAACCAAATATCTTTGAACTGTTTATTCCATCGGCTGTTGAAAATATTCAACCATGGAGTAGTGGAGTGTGTGTTTAAAGGGGCGGGGCTCGACCTAGATAAAAGATCCACCCAGTACTTGTAGTACACGGGTGAAGGACAACGTAGTGTAAATACGGGCGAAAATAGCTTTAGTATGGAACAGGAAGTAGAAACTGTGGTTCCATGATCAAATGGCTACACATATTGGCACAGATTTCACCCTAGACGCATGCTAGTTGGCCCGGCACCGATCCGACTCACTGCAGGTATAGCTGGCAGCAATGGTCCCACTCAGTGAGAGTAGAGCAGGCCACCATGTGAGGTGGTGCCTGATTGGTTAGTTCACAGTCTGCTTTGTATGTGTGTTTATTTCATGGAAGTGACTATTCGTACCGCCGCCATACCGCTAGCTCACTTAATGATTTTGAACTACTACAAGATCTGAATAAATGTATACAAGGAAGGTGACTTGTGAAACAGATAAGTATTTGCATATTTTAATATCTGTGTGTGTGTACATATATTTGACTTACAAAAACCAATGACTGCTAACTTCAATACTGTCAATTGTCTAGTACGTAGTCACCATTTGTATAGATCTGTAAAGAATAGGTAGGCCTATTATATTTGACTTACAAAAAACAACCACTGCAAACTTCAATAGTCTGGTAGCCCTTTGTATTGGTAGCAATTGTATTCATGAGAGGATAATTAAGCCACATTCTTTGTTAATTGATTAGTAGTGGATTTATGCTTGTTGAAGCAAAGGCAATAGTCACTGCGCTCACTCACAAGAAGGATAGGGAACCAGACAGATTTTGCTCAAAGACACTACATTAATGATTAAGAAAGGTCAGCATAACTGGTAGCATGCCATTCATTTGTCAACTCTCCTCATTTCTCTTTCCTAGACTCTACCCTTTTTTTTCCCTCCCAGGCATACTTCTCCCCCTGACCAAGGGAGTTGTGTGCTTGGGTGGGGCCCTTTACCTTTAGGTTTCTCTCGCTTTCTTCTCATTGCTGGAGCCGCTGGACCCATCTTTACCCACCCTTCCTCGGAAACCCTTGCTGCTGTCTGCTGGATACAAGTGCTGTGCTACCGCCGGACCGGAGATTCTGGACCTCCCCAACGACTCGTCGTTTAATCGTTGTAAAGACATCCCCCAGCTTCTACAACCACCCCACCGCCACCCCACCAGAAGATTATTCTTCAACCAAAGATTGGGCCGATTTATCGGAGCCTCTCTATAATGTTGCAGTTCTGCAACCGGTAACCGTCGTAAGGTTACAAACAACCCATTATCTCTATCTATTGTATCCAGGATATTTGGCATCTGTTCTTGTTTTATTGTATCAGAAGTCAATAAAGGCATTGGAGGTAGGTTTAGTTTCTGTGAGATGTTGTTTGCAATACTTTGGGCGCACTAAAGCTCCGGACAGACAGGACGCGTGCGTCGGGCGTGCGTAAAGTACAAGCGAGCGTCATGCGGTTCTCGCGCGCAAATAGCGAACACACTGGATGCGTCTGCCACGCGTATGCGTCATTGGTTTGACTCTCTGTGTCTCGGTGTGTCTGTGTGTGTGTCTGTGTGTTACTCTGTGTCTGTGTGTGTGTCTGTGTCTCTGAGTATGTGTGCGTGTCTCTGTGTGTGTCTCTGTGTGTGTCTCGGTGTGTCTGTGTGTGTGTCTCTGTGTGTGTGACTCTGTGTCTCTGTGTGTGTCTCTATGTGTGTTCTGTGTCTCTGTGTCCATGTGTCTCTGAGAGAGACACACACAGACACTCTCCCTCCCTCCCTCCCTCCCTTCCTCCCTCCCTCCCTCCTGTATGTGTGTGTGTTACTCTGTGTATGTGTGTGTCTGTGTCTCTGTGTGTGTGTCTGTGTGTGTCTCTGTGTGTCTGTGTCTCTGTGTGTGTCTCTGTGTGTGTCTCTGTGTGTGTGACTCTGTGTCTGTGTGTGTGTCTATGTGTGTGTCTGTGTCTGTGTGTGTGTGTCTCTGAGAGAGACACACAGACACTCTCCCTCCCTCTCTCCCTCCCTGTGTCTGTGTGTGTGTCTGTGTGTGTTACTCTGTGTCTGTGTGTGTCTGTGTCTGTGTGTGTGTCTGTGTGTCTCTGTGTGTCTGTGTGTTCTGTGCCTCTGTGTGTGTGTCTCTGAGAGAGACACACACAGACAATCTCCCTCCCTCCCTCTTTCCCTCCCTGTGTCTCGGTGTGTCTGTGTGTCTGTGTGTGTGTCTCTGTGTGTGTCTGTGTGTGTGTGACTCTGTGTGTGTCTCTATGTGTGTGTCTGTGTCTCTGTGTGTGTGTCTCTGAGAGAGACACACACAGACACTCTCCCTCCCTGCCTCCCTCCCTCTCTCCCTCCCTCTCTCTCTCTCTCTCCCTCCCTCCATCCCACACAGCGACACACAGACACACACAGAGAGACACACAGAGATGCAGAGACACACACAGAGACACACACACAGATACAGACACAAAGCCACACACAGATACACAGAGACACACACAGAGACACACACACACAGACAGATACAGAGACACATACACACACAGACAAAGAGACACACACAGAGACAGAGACACACACAGATACAGACACAAAGACACACACACATACACAGAGACACACACAGACACAGAGACACACACACATACACAGAGACACACACACAGACACAGAGACACACACACAGAGACACACACATAGAGACACAGAGACACACACATAGACACACACATAGACACAGAGACACACACAGAGACACACACAGACACACACACAGACACACACAGACACAGATACACACATAGAGACACAGAGAAACACACAGAGACACACACATAGACACAGAGACACACATACAGACACAGAGACACACACAGAGACACAGAGACACACACAGAGACACACACAGATACACACACATAAACAGAGCCACAGACACAGAGATACACACAGAGACACACACATAGACACAGAGACACACCTACACACACAGAGACACACACAGAGACACAGAGACACACACACAGAGACACACACACAGACACACAGAGCCACACACAGAGACACACATACAGACACAGAGACACACACACAGACACACACATAGACACACACATAGACACAGATACACACATACAGACAGAGACACAGACACAGAGACACACACAGAGACACACACACACATACAAACACACACACAGACACACGCAAAGTCAGGCAAAGTCGGGCAAGGTCAGGCAAAGTCAGGCAAAGTCGGGCAAAGTCAGGCAAAGTCGGGCAAAGTCGGGCAAAGTCGGTCAAAAGCCAAGCGTTACCACGCGTCAAGGGGGAACGAAAGAGGGGGAACGAAAGAGGGGGAACGAAAGAGGGGGAACGAAAGAGAGGGAACGGAAGAGAGGGAACGGAAGAGAGGGGAATGGAAGAGGGGGAATGGGAGAGGGGGAATGGAAGAGGGGGAACGGAAGATGGAGAATGGGGAATGGAAGAGGAGGGACAGAAAAGGAGGGACGGAAGAGGAGGAACGGAAGAGGGGGAACGAAAGAGGGGGAACGAAAGAAGGGGAACGAAAGAGGGGGAACGAAAGAGGGGGAACGAAAGAGGGGGAACGAAAGAGGGGGAACGAAAGAGGGGGAACGAAAGAGGGGGAACGAAAGAGGGGGAACGAAAGAGGGGGAACGAAAGAGGGGGAACGAAAGAGGGGGAACGAAAGAGGGGGAACGAAAGAGGGGGAACGAAAGAGGGGGAACGAAAGAGGGGGAACGAAAGAGGGGGAACGAAAGAGGGGGAACGAAAGAGGGGGAACGAAAGAGGGGGAACGAAAGAGGGGGAACAAAGGGGAACGAAAGAGGGGGAACGAAAGAGGGGGAACGAAAGAGGGGGAACGAAAGAGGGGGAACGAAAGAGGGGGAACGAAAGAGGGGGAACGAAAGAGAGGGAACGGAAGAGAGGGAACGGAAGAGAGGGGAATGGAAGAGGGGGAATGGGAGAGGGGGAATGGAAGAGGGGGAACGGAAGATGGAGAATGGGGAATGGAAGAGGAGGGACAGAAAAGGAGGGACGGAAGAGGAGGAACGGAAGAGGGGGAACAAAAGAGGGGGAACGAAAAGGAACAGAGGGGGAACGAAAGAGGGGGAAACGAAAGAGGGGGAACGAAAGAGGGGGAACGAAAGAGGGGGAACGAAAGAGGGGGAACGAAAGAGGGGGAACGAAAGAGGGGGAACGAAAGAGGGGGAACGCAAGAGGGGAACACAAGAGGAGGGAATGGAAAGGGAGGGAATGGAAGAGAGGGAATGGAAGAGAGGGGAATGGAAGAGGGGGAATGGGAGAGGGGGGAATGGAAGAGGAGGAATGGAAGAAGGGGAATTGAAGAGGGGGAATGGAAGAGGGGGAATGGAAGAGGGGGGAATGGGGGGAATGGAAGAGGGGGGAATGGGGGTTTTATATGGGAGGTGTGTACCGGCCTTTAGACGCGTGGCAGACGCGTCCAGTGTGTTCGCTATTTACGCGTGAGAACCGCATGACGCACGCTTGTACTTTACGCACGCCCGACTCACGCGTCCTGTCTGTCCGCACCTTTAGACGGCACACAGATTGACAACATTGCATAGAGGTTTGAGCCAGTTATTCTACATAGGCCACATTTAAAAAAATGAATTGGTAATTGTCCCCACCTGTTCCTGAAAAATCACCTGCCCCTAAATGTTGTTTGTTTGTGTTCAAACTGCTAAAAATATTAATGCTAGCAGCAATTCAACTTTGGCATCGAATTTAGGTAATTTGTTTCACTTGGCCAGGGTTTGAGCACAGGAGTTGGAATCCCATAATCAGAACGGGAGGCGGACGATTAACTCATTTGGCCATCTCATCTGGTTACATAGTACATCTACGTCAAAATTTAACAAATCAAAATAAAAACTGCCCATGCGACCATGACTTTTATTTCAAAAGGACGATCACCAACTTAGTCAATTTATGCTATGCAACAATTAATGAGAATTTCCTTGAAGAATTCATATCTTAATGATAATATATATCTATGGTCCACTGTGATCTGGTTGTTGTGTCATGAATTATATTAATAATAACTGTTAATTGATAGTGTATTGCAGTGAATGCTAGGTAGTTTCATCAGAATGTTATCAGAGTATTTTCCATATGATTATTGTATGACTAGCTCAGTGTCATAGTATTTTTAAACAAAAATAAAACTTTGATTGATGTGAACAGAAAAGGTGTCGTGAACATGAAGTTTGTATAGATAATTTATTTCAAAGGTGGTGCTTTATGAAAGGTTCTGCCTTTAATAAGTACCGTGTTCATGTTAATTTCCAATATTCTATTATTATAGTCAGTACAAATGATTTTACGAAGTCAAACTCTAGATTTATATCAAGGTAACTCTAGAAAGTTCCCATTCTAGCACAGTTGGTACCAGTAACCATAACCAATATTAGGCCTCTAGTAAAACACACTTCTATTCCTTCAATTTTCCATTTCAAAGATATATGTCTTAGATTGAAGACATACACAGTCAGAGGATGCAATAGAGATAATGCTAAGATTTGATTATTTTGGGGTCGCACACTAGAAAATGAGTTAGCATATCTAAAGGGTAAGTGTACATTAATTGCATGAAACTTCTACATTGTTTGAACGAGCAGAATCTCCAATAAGAAGAGGTCCTGAAATATATGTGAACAACCAATTTATGTTTTGATCTATTTTCTTTCTATAAAATATCACTTTATGACTGCAACCCTTGCTGGACTAGTCAATGGATTGGTGAAGCCTAGATTCATTTTAGTGGAAGCTGTGTATTTAGGAGGCGCAGTTCTCTCATATAGCAAGCATATCATTTCAGATCAATACTTTTATTTTTGAGAAAGTCTTTATATATCAAAAATGATTCTGTGGCAATTATATTGTTTATTTATATTGGCATATGTATTAAGTATTATCAGGAATGTTTACTCATGGCGTTATGCCATACAACATGATTTTTTATTAAATCGGCTCAGTGTTAAGTAATATTTGTTGGTATTCAACATATTTGTACTTATTTATATATGAACCCCATGTGGACTGTATGAGACCATGAATAATGATGGTGATACTTTGGGAATAAGATATGTAGGAGGGCAGAAATAACATGCTGTGTGAAACATGATTGCAATGTGTGTGCAGGTGATAGGCTGGATAAAACCTAGCCTATCGGGTTTGCATGCTTAGGATAGCATAATAATAGGCTGAACTTTACCCAGCCTCTCAGGCTATCCTAAGCACACACACTATGGCATGACCTTCATTAAGCAGGGGTGATATGTCAGTCCATTCCATATTTGATTTTAATTTGGAGATCTAACAAAATATCATATTAGAGAAGATATGAGCAGTTATTTAGGACACTGGAAAAAAAATGTTCCACCACAAAACAGTTGCCACATATTGAATCAAAATTGCATTAAACTAGACAGAAAAATCCATTAGCAAAAAGTAGTAGGCCTATATACTTGTATATATGTTTCTTCTAGGAAACACATGCAATATGCCAATCACACTGATGAAGGGTTTGATGTCCGAGTCCGCACGATGAAGACGCGATGGAAGATCGGGCAGGGATTCAACATTGCTGTCCCTGCAATATCAGGCTGCCCATTCTGCCCAATATGAGCCTGGAGTCAATACTCAGTGCTGGGAGACCAGGCCACATCCAGGTCATCCAGCATTCCTGTTGGCCAATGGATGCCCACTGCACAGATCTGAACTGATATACCCCATCAGGCTGCCCATGGTTGCTGCCGTCCACCCCACCCCCATGGCATTCATTCTACCTAGCCTGAGGTGAGGTGGCACCCAAGCCTATCCTCACCTTGGCCCCCGCCTCGCAGATATCAAAGAACTTGACACCTGGAGGTTCGAGGTGGTCCATGGCTACGTCCCTCAGGAGGCAATCAGATTGGCCCCCAGCCTAGTCACCAACTCTTTTGGTTGAGCAGCCCGGTAGCCAACCTCACCAAGGAACAATTGACTTTACTGTTACTTTAATGAACAACATATGTACTATGCCCATATAACCCATGCAAAATTAATAAACTCTTATATATGGGTCACTTTCCTTAAAACTGGTCAGCATGGGATGGGATTTAAAAACATCAATTAAAAAACTTCCTACTTATTTCGTTCCTTATACTTTTCATATTCATGTTCAGATTTGATGTAAGAAATAAGGGAAATAAAATAAACTGTGTGCAACTTTGGTCCTTTTAGTTATGAAGTGTTTTTATACCAAAAAAAAAACATTTTACAGTTAGCCATTTGTAACATGACATATGGGACATAGTTGGATCCTTACTAA
The DNA here is from genome assembly GCA_030323885.1 of Branchipolynoe longqiensis. Taxonomy (NCBI): domain Eukaryota; kingdom Metazoa; phylum Annelida; class Polychaeta; order Phyllodocida; family Polynoidae; genus Branchipolynoe; species Branchipolynoe longqiensis. The sequence goes on along the minus strand of CM059186.1, from coordinate 71,732,512 downwards.
CATCTTGTATTGCATTGATATATCAACCAAAACAGTTCCCAAATCAAAAAGGAAGTATTTATTAACATGTATGCATGCTTAAATTTAAAAAAAAGATTATTTGATGTCTACATACCGGGCAATGAAATCAAATATTGATACAATTGTATCCGGGTTATCTTACTGGTAAAGAGATGTTATTGTCCCAAAGTCAAAGCTTATCTAAATAAATTGTTACTCAACCTGACTACACAAATACAGAAACAATACATTCTACACATAGTGTTATGTAGCCCTATGTAATTGACAATATTCACAACGCATGCAACATCTGAATGCGACGACAAACACTACGGTTGTGGGACTGTTGCCACAGTGCATACAAAAGCTATGGAAATGACTTTCAAATGCATGTATGTCAGTCAAATCTTGGGATATTTTGAAAATTCCAAAAGTATATTGCTTTTGGGTCATTGGAGCTTCCAAGAAAAATAAAATGTTCATGTTTGGACCCTTTTGAAAATGTTAGGAGGGTACCAAACTAGTCAGTCACTATTAATACACAATATTCACAATGCATGCGACATCTGAAAGCGACGACAAACACTACGGATGCGGGACTGTGACCGTGGCACATGTGTGTTAATACAATACTATCTGCATACAGTTAAATTGAACAAGAACTTTACAACAATGTGAATGAATATGCAAAATTAATATAAAAGAATGCATATATAATTGTCTGGCATCCGTTCTGAGAACTCACTAGTTTCCCCAAAGTCATATCTGGTTTTTTTTGTGAGGAATTTGGTACTTATTGTCTTAAAATCATTTAAATATAGTCAGATATCAGGTACTTAAATTTCTCACATTATTTTATTGCATATTGATATTAATGATTCTAACATTTACACCTATTGTAAGGCGTGGCTAAAATAATGTGTTCCCTGTCGCTGGCAAGACAAAAAATAGGTGGGTAGGTTAGGTAAGTAAGGAGTAAAACATATTGTTTATTTATCTTTATCACAAATCATTTTACCGTGATGTAATTGGGTTGAATGAGAGGTTGGTGCTCATTTCTTGTCATGGCTGGGCATTATGATACGCTAACACCCACACCCTATGTCCTACCTCATCTGCCAAAAGTGTGCACTCTCTGCAATCAGTCTGTTACCAGCCACTGATCGGACAATACCTCTCTGATAATAATAGTACTACCTGATATGGCTACTGTCAACCAGGCAATGTGAACATTTGGGAAATATGTATGATGTATAAACACATAAGTAATATGGGTCTTTTGTATTTGATCATTTATGTTCCGTCAAGCTGCTGCTGAAACACATCTGATTTAACTGTGTAGACTATATGGTTGTATGTCGTATTTTCCTCATCAAATCTCTGAAGTGTGTCAAACCAAATCTTAATTAAAGAAAATATACAGAAAATTAACCCTATCATTAACCAAGCTACAAACTAAGTGGGACATTAAAAACATAATGGACAGATGTTCATAGCAGCTATGTTACAGTATGTAGTCATGCTCTCCCTCTGTAACATACGGTAGCCCACTTTAAGTTTAGGCCCTTAAGTTTAGCACCAATCTGACTCAATCAGCAATGTTTGTTTCCCCATCCTGCATATTTACGTAGTTTCTGATCCAGAACAATGATACATCATCTAGAACAATTTAAGTCACCAAGATCCAGAGTGCAAACCTTGGTTCGCCACATGACTGTTTCTATAGCCGTGTTTACACGGGCAATTGTGAAGCGAATTAGACAAAGCGATTCATATGAAGGAAGTAGCTGGGCGTTTACAAGAAGCGAGTTTGAAAGTGTTTCGGCGCCGGGAACCAGCAGCCTTAGTTCCGCCTGTAGCCGGCAAGCACTGCTATATTTGTTTAGTTTACACTCGGCGATTCGACGCCGATGCAGCTGCTACGTTAATATCGCTTTTAATTTAGGGTTAATTTAATTAAATTTCATTATTTGAGTATGTAATTCTGTTAAATATGATCGTATTCAATAGATTTCGGCCTAATCGGTCCCTAACACTGTCGGGCACCAGCGATAGTTACAGCTGCGCATGTAGCCGGCAAGCACTATCCCCGCCCGGGAACCAGCACAATCGCTTCATATAAACCACCTCCTGAGGCGATCTACAAAAAGCGCATCATATGAATCGAATCAGCCCTAATACGCTTCAGCGGCGCGTTTACACGGTGAATGTGAGGCGAACTAGGCAAGGCGATTTATATGACGCGAATTAACTCGCCCGTGTAAACACGGCTTAAGATGACTAACCTCTAGACAAACTATCTAACTCACTAATCACCCTTACACTAAAGTTACAGTGTTTTAGTGTCGCTGAATATGAATCAAAGCCACTATTAACATCTTCAGTGTACTGTAAATAATTCTAATAATAATACAATAATTTAAATACCAACCTTAATAAGCTAGACATCACTGAAATCGGTGAGAGTTGCCTAGGAATTAGAGCAAAAACACAAAGCAAACGGGTTCCTTAGCCAACGCTGACTGCACTGTATGGACCTTAATATGTTGTTGTCACTTCCTTTCCAGACAAAAGGGCCTTCCAACATTTTCAACATTTTCATGGTAGTACAAAGTACATTACGGCAAGGGGAGTTAGATAAATATGACTTGTATCATTTACTGAAATGTTGATATTTAATACATTGTATTTAATAGATTACTTAAATGTTGTTACTCAGGGGGTTCAGGGGTCTGGGAAAATACCATGCTTTCTATAATATCTTAAACATTTTGAAAACATTGGTTGGCTCCTCAGACTGCTGTAACAGAAAAACAGAATGGAAATAAGTTTGGGAAAAACTGTCGGTCTAAGCAAAATATAGTTGATTAATATATATTTATATTTTCACATGTGCATTGGGCCAACTATTTCTTGTATGAAATTGAAAACTTAATCCATTTCAATGTTTGCACCTTAAACTATTTAACACCAGGGGGCAGCATATAGGCTACAACTCAAAATCTTATCAAAACTGCTATGACACTAAATATGTCGAGTGTGTAGGCCCTATATTTAATTGTTTTATGTGGAATTTGCCACCCCCCTCCCTTCGTGAAAGTGTCATTGCTAAGGGATACAAGTAATTCCAATATGAATATATCTGAGAGAAGAGCATAATCAAAGTGGCAGTGACACTGAGAACAATCCAGGTTTATTTCATGGTAAAATAAAATCATCACAGAATGATAGGCCGACTCATGAATATAAATCGGCAAGATCTTCATCTGATTTTATGTCAGCCTACATAGTTTGTGTGGTGGCAATCACAGAAATAAAATAACACTATTTTATTTTATTTTTGAACCAACTATGCATGAGATTGTTTGAAATTCATGCACAATTTGTGTTGACTAGGAATGGTGACAGAATATATTCAGGTGTAAAAGGGGACTAGGGGATTGTAACTTTCCTAAAGATAAACTGCTGAGATTGGTCTTCCTCACTCCACTGCTCATAGGCATATCTTAGTAATGCTTAGCACCAGGTTAGCTAGCAATAGGTATCATTCTCTTACAGTAATTTATTTAGGATGTTATATTTATTTGCAGCTGTTAACTTAGCATATCTCATTTATTAAAAGAAGAGATATAACAGTTGACTTCCACCAGCATCCCATGTGTGTGGCAGTAAGAACAAATCAATGCATTTCATTTTACCAAGTAGTCCTAACTTGCTAGTATATTGAGTAATATCCAGTCACTGAAATCATATCATGTAGGCATGTTGGGCATGCCATCTACATCAATCTAGAATTATATCTGGAATAAGAATTAATTAAATTATTTTAGTTTGTCTGCATATTATTAATATTTTCAGGATTCGTGATAACTAATGGTAGGCCCCTATGTGGAGAATGGATTGAGGTCAATAATCATATCAGATTTTTACAAATAGATTTATATCTAGAATTGCTACCTGTGATCATATTTCTGATCAAAAAGCCTTGGAAACAATGCACATCAATTGTTTGCTTTTCTTATTTCATTCATATTACAATTATTGTCATCAAATCATTGTATATAATCTAAGTAATGGTCACTGTACACAAACTTGATACTGTCCTCAGAAGTTGACTTGCAACCCAGGTTTCAATTATATGCACATTCTACAAAAGAAAATCGACATTGTTTCCAATGAGTCTTTAATTACCAAACTTATTGAATATTCAAGGCTTTACTTTATTTCAACATTCCAATTTTCTGGGGAACACAACTCATCCCTCTTGGAGATGTAACCTTACTGCAGTGTGCCATACATGCTTTAGAAGTCAGGCTTAAAGATTTATATGTGATGACAGATTCAAACCTTGGGGTTCAAACTATATCAAATCCTAGGAAATCGAGGAAGTCAGTTGAGTAAACTCACTTGTAAAAATAATTAAATCCCACCTACATTAGAGAGTAGTCATAACTGTCTGACTCATAGTATTCAGATGCACCCCCAAGCTTCATTGGACAAGAAATGTCTCCATGTCTGTAACCAGACAATATTATAATATATCTATAATTCAGAACACAAGACGGAGCATTAGTATGGAAGTTTATTGAGGTCTAGGTCAATTGTTGGAGGGAGGAGTAAGTGGGGATGAGGTATAGAACAATCACTGAAGAACAGTGATACAATCAAGGTCATTAAGACAATAATGCAGCAGAACAATAACGAATAAGGTCATGACAATCAGGTCAGGTTGGGATGTTATGTAATTAAGGAGAGAGTAGCTAGGACAATAGGGCGGTGAGTGATGCGGACCAATAGAGGGTATCCAAACAGAACAGGGGTCAAGTCTCTGCATGACCCGGGCCTCAACCCTCGGCGTTGTAGGTAGGTTGGGTAGGGTGAATGTGGGGTGGGTGGGGCGGGTGGGGTGGTCAGAATAGGGTAGGTGTTGCTGGGTCAGCGTCTGGAGTAGAGGTGGGGTTGGGGCGCTATGGGGACGGAAGTGATGTCACAGGGGTTGCCGGGTACCTGCGTCGGCTCCAGCGCGTGCGACGGTGTCGCCACCTAGAGTTAGTCGGGCGCCTGTGAATAACAGGGGGAATGGGGGAAGTGGGTGGGTGTGTGAGGGATAGGGAGGGGAGGAAGGAAGCAGCCCCGAGTTGGTCCCGAATTACCCACATTGGCTAGCAATATGGACAATATCTAAACATAATTATATAATGAATCATATTTCAGGAAGTTGCAAGAAGCTATTGGGTGGAATCAAAGTAAAACAAACAAATGACATTTTGTTAATCATCTTTATTAAATAAACTACCTTATTGCAGAAACCATGCATACCAATTTTTCTGGATATATGCATTATATTTGATCACAGTTTTCATAAATCTATGTTGACATTATCTTTGTTCTTGTTGCTACATATATTTATTCCTTTGTGCAAAGTATGCATTTCAATGTTAGGGCACTGGTCTTCCAGTAAGAGTCGGAAGTTTACACACATTTTTAAAAGCAGAACAAAGTAGAAAATAAGAAATTGTGAACACAATAGCTTTTCATACATATGAGGAGTTCAAGCGCATCATCTGTAAATGCCAATCCAAAAATAGAGATAAACATTCAAATCAAACCATCAAACCATCAAACAATTAATCTTTTTAAATTTCTATTGTTTTGTTCATTGTTCCATTATCATTTCATCATAAGAAAAGTGGAATTGATGATAATAAAACTAAATTTCAGAAAGTAATCTTTTATTTTAATGACATTTGTGGATTGGTGTTAACAGGGTGTTGCGCCTGAACGCTTCATATGAAGAGTTAGCCTTACTGTAACTTTACAGGATTGGTCATTACTCAGTACCTAATACCCCAGTCACACTATGCCTGTGTTTGTTTGTGATCACTTTGTGTCCATCTTGCAAGCATTTTGCGACTGCCTTGTGACCACCTTACAACTGGCTGGTGACCTGTCGGTGACCGGTCGGTGAACATTTTGGGTTCTTTTGATTGCAAGGAGGTTGCAGCTGCTGCACCTGCGACCTCCTTGCAATCAGTTTGATGACCATTTGCAGACTGCCATGCCAGGAGTGTGAGTATTTTGGTCAGCGAGCAGTCAGCTAGTGGTCGCTGAATGGGCGACCGGTCACCAACCAAACCCCCTAAACAACTCCAGGAGCGTGAGCATTTTGGTCGAGGGCCGTTTGACGACTAGGCGACCAGTTGCTGAGTGGTTGCCAACCAACTCCGCATAACTCTGCGACTGGTCACTAACCCATTGGTGACAGGTCACTGGCTGGTTGGTGACCAGTCGCTGACCTGGTTTTTGCTTCAATGTCATAAGGCGATCACAAGGAGGTCGCCTATGTGTGAGAGGCAGCACAAAAATCAGACTGACAGTTCACGGAATAGTTCCATTTTCACCCAAATTGGACACGAGTGAACAACAGAGAGAAAAAACTCTGAAAGAATGCTATGAAGACAGACAACCATACCAGTAACAACAAAATCAATCCAGTAGGATAAATCAAACTAAAAAAAGCTCCACAAGATTTTGCATGTCCATGTTCAGGATTGAAAAAAAAGCAACAGTGTATGTTAATTATCATACATGTTCACAACTAAACAAATAGAAAGAAGGTACATCTGAGTCACTACAGCACCTGGTGTCAACACTATGTACCCACTAGGTACAATCTGCTCGCAAACACCATCTAACTTTGTGATGAAGTTGCCTCCCTTGGGGTCATACTCAAATATTTAAGTTTGGGCATGAATCTGGATCCAGTTGTTTTGAGGTGGGAGGCACCAGGCCCTTCAATACCAACCCGCTTACACTCATGAAGAGGGTTATACCTAGAATTTCAGCTCATATTCCCCAGTTTGCATCTCACCCAGCACCAGCTAGAGGGGGCGATAACAGTCCACACAACCTCAGGCCCACTGGCCGAGGTGCTCGCCATTGTGCTCCTGGTGGGGTGCAACACCCTCCTCTGCCAGGGCAACCTCCTCCACGCCAATGCACATGGTTTACAGGCTGGCAACCTCAACATCTCCTCCGTCAGTCTCACCATCTATGTGAGATCAACCTCGACCAGGTGGTGTCAGGGCCAAGCATTCTCCATACTGATCCCATTGCTACCTGGATCACCTGGCTGCACTGAGAAATAGAAATATCTATTTGTTCAGATAGGATAAGCTGTCAAATCATTCTAGAACCGAAAGCTTATTTTAAAATTATGAGATATATCATTATAGGATACCAGGGAATTAACTGGTTTATTTGAGTCTGGCAAATAATTTATTGAGGGAAATGTACAGCACTCCATGGGGAATCGATTATGGCTTGGCAAGGGCATTCAGATAAAAAATTGAAGTGGCTATGTGGGCTACATCGATGAAAGTTGCTCTGCAAGTATCAATTTATAACATACATCATTACCTCAGTAAATGAAAGGTGTAAGATATCTAGCTCTATTTAATTCATCTCAGCAGCAACTAAATCTGAGCTGCATTGTATGGTCGAGACCAGTGTTGTTAGTCAGGTTTCCATCCAGATGTGGCTCCCTCAACGTGGTAATTTTTCCTGAAAATGTAATTAAATGAAAATTTGTTTAATTCACTACAATAAACTGCTAATACACAATATAGAAAGGATAAATAATAACATTTGAAAGGGGCATTTGAAGGGATTTCAGCTAAATTATTGTAAAAAATGAAGGTGATTTGTCTTCTCTTGCCTTGGCCAATTTGATTAAGGTTAATATTGCATAGCTGATGTCATAATAGGTATTACAAATATGTGGGGATTTATGAGCAGCACATTTTGATAACATGTGCATGTCAAGACAATTAAAATATGTGATTTGTAGACTTGGAACAATAAATAAATTCATGATTGTCTATTGTTGCTGTTATTTTACGTCCTAACTATATATTAGGTTATTTCAGAATGGGCACCAAATTGTATCAATGTACACTCATGGTGACTTTATAGTGCTGCCCACTGGGAGACTAGGCTGCTGAAACCAGGACCCAATATCCCTCACAGTCACATTTTCCTGATACTGTGCTCACCAGTCTTATCCTACTAATGCCTGGCGTCAGGCTAGGTAGCGACACATATAAATTTGATAGGTCATTGGTTTCACATGGCTGGGATTTGAACTCCCAACCCTCCACATGGGAAGCCTGTGCTCTACTGATTCGACCACTGCACAAACATACACATTAACATACCATAGCAAAGAAATACGGATAGAAAGCACTCTTTTGCCAAGATATATAACTCTTTAAAATAAATTGGGAGAAATTTCTGATGGACCCGACACTGATTTTCAGATCTCAACATGAGGCCCAGGTTTGGAAGGCAAATAGAATATTTGGTATGGTCAAGTGGACACTCTTACCTGGATAACAACAGCCTGGTCGAAGTTCTGCATATTCCTTGTGAGACCGAGACTGCAATATGGGCACCATGCCTGGACACCACTATATAAGAAAAACTGGAGCATAGTAAAAATGAACACTGCATGATCACTATAATTCGACAGGTCATAGAGACAGGCCCAATATGTTAAGAGGATATTATACGTAAATATATAAACAGAAGATAAGTATAAACTTATATTTGTAACAACATTTATAACCTATCAAATACACTTAAACGCACGATTAGAGCTTAAGGCCTCACTAGCAATTAATGAAATTAACAAGTTACAATAGAAATGCACAGACAAATTTTCAAATGTGATACATGAATGGACTAATACAAAGTATGGTATAAGCTGGATTTTGGAATCTTGCAATCTACAAACAGCTACAACCCATAAACAAGAAACAAGAAAACCAAAAGCATCCCTTAAACAAAATTGTAATAATTTGTCTCAAATTGGACTAGTGCTGCACAATGGTCAGTAGTATCACTAAAACAAAATAAAAAAGATTTGACTCAAATTGGACTAGTGCTGCACAATGGTGAAAACAAGTGTTAAAACAATTATCCATTAGCCTATGGGCAGAGTAAATACATTCATCACACATAAACGTAAGTATTACCACACATGATAATGGTACAACTTCAAACAAAATTTAGAAATCAATCATTCTAAAAAATGTTGGTACATAAATATATCAATTATGTCATCACCCTGATTGTGTTTTGAGAATAACCTGTTTGAACCTATGATATTTTAAAGAAGTGGAACTGTCCCACAATAGGGAGCGACAGCAAACTATACAATGAAAAACTGAAACAACAAATTATACCAGAATAAACCTGATAGGAGGGCAATCTTATACCCCTATAATGCTGCCTGCTCGGTATAATATTTCAGAGTCTGATTTTAATTGTGCCATGTTTAGAAACCACTAAGCAAAATAAATACAGCCCAAATATTCTGGAAAGACTTAGCAAATAGCAGTAGGGCAAATCCTAGTGCTGTAAGAACCACAGTGGTTTTGTTTCTCGCTTCCCAGTCTAAAAATAATATATAGAGCAATTTGGTTGTTAAATAAGAATTTATGTTGGTGAATTTAAATTAAAGTTGCAGTCCGATTAATGGTCAATTTTTCAAAAGCAAGAAAATTATCTCGATTTGGTTATACATATCTAACTTTGATACGGATTTATTATCACATATGAGGGAATACTGAGTCAATTTACTAGAACCTGTTACTGCAGAAGCCTATTATAGAAACATGAGGTTACTCGGCCGCTGTGAGAACGCCATGAGACTACAATACTCTTCCCCTTCATTTCACCTGTGATGCAGTCATACTAAACCAATATTACCAACTCTGTAACCAATACTAAGGAAGAAAGGAAGACAAGTCACAAAGATAGACAGTGAGGATGTTGTGCTTTATTGGCATCAACTCTTCCTGCACACCTATCAGTGACCTATCACCCTAACCCCTCACCTTCTATCCACACAACATCTCATTACCTCTTTAGCCTGTATAGAGAAAGCAGTGCCTACAGCCCATGGGACAGGAGTCCTATGGCTGTGTACACACTCAATTGGAATAGATGAATTTTGATAGCATCAGACAGAGTGTCTGGGGTTCCTGCTTAAGAGTAGGTGTGTCTCACTCAAGAGCCAGGAGTAGAGTGATCCCTCTCCAGTGTGTCTGGAGAAGTTTCTTGAATAATTAATTAGAATGAGACTTGTGTGGTCATGATAGGCCAAAGGGGGTCAGGTGACCGGACCTCCCACAGCCAGCCAATCAGACACTCCCCTACAGACTGGGCAGTGCAATGCCCTAATATGGGGAGGGGAGTTGCCACCCAACCCAGCCTGCAGGGCGTGGCCCTAAGGAATGTGGTATGGCTGGTGTGCTTGGCCCTGGGTCGGCTAGGGGATGGTAGTTTTCGACAGTTACAAATAGATATATATATGTATATACCAAAAATGTCCTTTTTCTCCAATTGCATTCTTTATGAATACATAGAGGAACATTTCATCAACCTTGAACTGCTTCTTATATAAGAACATCTCTTCATTAACTTTAGGCATCATGTATGAACATATAGCTCACATAGCTTATATCATGTCATCATGTGAGTAGGGGCACCATTGCTTTTAGATTACATAACCTTCTCCCCACTCCATCGTCCAAGAATAATAATGCTCTCTGCCAACATATAATTCTTTACCGAAAATCTGTATATTTTTACACTATGGTGTCAAAGTTTTGGCATGCTTGCCTAAATAAATTTGGCATGTTTCCACTTCAAATATCTCAAAAGATGGCCATTTAATATGAAAGTTACTTCACACTAAAGTCAGGTAAATTACAGTAATCAATTCAATATCCTGATCTCAGAAAAATGATAGAAACACAAAACCATCTGTAAAAGTGAAATAAGAACACAAAGTCATGTTAAGCTAATATTGAACTATGGCATTGATAGGTTTTACAGCAGGGTAGCATGAACGTGTGTAACCGCAACCACTCATTTTGTATGGGGCTATTTCTTTCCTATTTGAATGTTTTCAGCTGGATTGTTGTTTAATTATTTGCAATGCTGTATTACAAATATTAAATTTCTGGTGAGGCACACATATTAACATAAACATGATGAGTTGAGCTTTAGCGAGTTTCAGTTTTGCCAGTTGAATCAATCGGTAAACAAAAAATTCAGATCTTTCTGATGAGTGATGTGGTTATGGCTATTCCCTGTATGTAACACAAGTAATATCAGCTACAGAAATATAGAGAAGTGTTAGCTGAAATTCATCAACATTCAGAATTCAGTTTTTTTGATCTAGAAAAGAGGAAACAAACACCAGCTAATCCATGCTTACGAGTAGATACTTGTAGTATTGGGTGAATCTTTTATCTAGCTTAAAGTTGCCTCGTTTGATTGTTTTGAGTTCTGAGATAAATATATTAAATTGATTGCTATGACATACCTCAGTTTAGTTTGAAGTAACCTTTATTTTACATGGTTAAGTTTTGATATATTTTAAGTGCAAAAATGTCAAATTAGTTTTAGGGAGCTTGTCAAACACCATAGGCTTCAGCAGTAACAGGTTCTATTAAATTAACTCAGTATTCCCTTCTATGTGCCAACAACATGTTTAAGAAGTGCATCATTATCTAAGTCAGATATGTGGAATCAATATTAGATATTTGTTTTGGTTTTGAAAATGTGATGCTTCATCGGACTATGCATTTTTAAGAGAAGCGACGTCACTTACTGCATGACTGGATTTAACCTCACTTTCATACCGACCCACCCACGGGGAGGCTTAAGACTAACGCATGTAGATATATACACATAAACAATACTCTTACTGTGCATGACTTAGACAAAATCCAGCAAACGGAAACGGAAATAGCACTGTATGGGCGCTGCCATTTGTAAACTCGTACCGAGAAACCGAGAAATCCAGCAAACAGAAACGGAAATCGCTCGTCGAATTTCGGTCCGCAGCAAGCAGGGTGGACGACGGCTATTGGTTAATAATATATCAAAACAAATGCCCAAAGCTTCGATTTTATTCAAAATTAAAAGAAATAAATAACAATTTGGCATAAACATGAGTGTACAAATGCAATATTAATACTTTATTCCACGGAAACGACGGCCGTATTCGATTATCACGACCCCGACTCGGGTCATCCGAGTTGCTAGAATTTCAAATCAAACACCGCGAGTGGAGTAAAAAAATACACGCGCAATCTATACTTTACTGTAGTTATATCGGGGGGTCGGTCCTAAGCATTGCTTATTCATATTATTTAGTTACTGGTAGGCATACCGATCGGCGCCTTACAAGTGGTGCACTTTACACCCAGATAAAATTGTGGATTATTAATAGAATAACGTGAAACATTGGATTTCAAACCTAGGAAATAAGCTATTTGCACCAGTCCAATCTGCTAAGATCTACTCTTCTATGCTGAAATATGGTGGAATTGTCTAAATGTTCTGAGCAGGACATTGACAGCATAGCAGAATGACATTGACTGAAATACTAGTTCTAGCACGTAGTCTATTTGGTAATGTTATCTGTTGCACCGTATTGGCAATCCCTATTTTAAAATATCACATAACAGTGAATTTATTTGAGATATTGTAAAAAGAATACCAGTTACCTACCTAATAAGTGATGTCAGAGTGTGTTGATTCGTATGCCAATGCCCCAGTATGCACCAAATGACCTCAGAAGATTCCCTCTGATTGGTTGTATGGCTTTAGGCAGGTACCCTGTTCTTTGTATACCAAGGTCAAGGCTAAACAAACAAACTGAAAACATGAACCCATGCACCCTGTAGTGGTATGTTGCATTCATCGTTAATGCAGATCTGCTTTTCCCCAAAAATTAATGATAGAAATGAAAGGAATAGACTTTAAGAACTCTATATGAGCTGTATGACTGAGGAAGAGGGAACATGTGTGGCTGTTGTTATGTGGTCCAATTGGTGCAATACAGGGTGGACATGTCAAAAGTGAGTGAGTCAGGGTACAGTGACCATCAGGTGACACAGTGCCCGTCAACTACCTGGCTGAGCCGACCTATAGTTGACACTCAATACTCCCTGTGAGTGAAAGTATTAGACGTGTCTCTGGTGCAGATTTGGTGAAATGGGAGAGAATGCAAAAAGACAAGATGGCGGCCATAGAACGCCGTCGATTTCACTTTTAAATCATATTAAACTAGCTATTTTATTATATTTTTCAACTCAAAGGTAGCGGGGAAATAATAAGACATATGTAAAGAATAATTGTTGCTTCTTAGATTGTGAAACTAGGCTCTCATTTCATTAACCCGCATTTTCGACCGTTTTTATATAGGGTTGGTATTCACCCGTGTACTGCGAGTACCGTGTGAATCCTTTATCTAGGCTCGACCATTCTCACCATATCATACATGTTGTTGTTGTTGTTTTGGGGAGTTTTCAGTCGCATTGGTGCGCTGACGGCTGCAAATCTGCAGCACTGAATGGGCACCGCTGAAAGCAGTCCCATGTGGTCTGGAGTTGGGTTCCGGTGTGTAGTGATCAGAGGAATTGAGGGGCAGGGGGGAGGGGGCGGAGGAAGAACAAGGCAGCCTAAGAGTCCAACCAGAGTCCTCTGAGAGGGCCGGGGGAGGCTGGGTGGTTGGTGTAGTTTTACACCCCAGTAAGACCCTAGGCCATACAAGGATGTGCACCGACTTGTAACAGCGCGCACTCATGGCGACTTTATAGTGCTGCCCCACTGGGAAATCAGGCCGCCGGCGCCATGACCCGATGTCCCACACAGTCACATTATCCTGACACTGTGCGCCCAGTCCCTGTCCTGATTTCATAACGCCAAGCGCCTAGCAGCAACAGGTACCCATTTTATAAGTCATTGGTTTGACTCGACCAGGATCCAAACTTCAGTCCCTCCAGATTCACCGGTATGCACCGTAAGTCCGGCCAAGGCCAGAGGAAGAAGTGAAGTGAGGAGGATTAGTTAGGCAGAGAGTGGGGTTACCTGTTTGTTGCAGTGAAAATTAGTGGTTAGTTAGTAGTGGCACCAAGTCAGCTATGGCGATGAGGTGGGGCCTGCTAGTCCCCGATGTCATGAACTGGGCGACCGACAGTGTTGATGATGTCATATCATACAGAAGCCACACACCGCGCCTTCTCCGCCAGGTGCCGCCACTGTCAGTAGTGATCCTTTTCACCATCAGACGTCTCAGTTGGACATGTCATGGCGGCCAGGCCCGCTCAAGTTAACTTGTCACTAGCTTTCCGATGCGTTTGTAGTTTAGAGGAATACACTCAGCAGATGTCAAACTGCCAATTATCATTGGTATGTTTGTTAGATAAAAGATTCACCCCTACTTGCACTACAGGGGTGAACACAAACCCTATATAAAAGCTGGTGAAAACTGCTTTTGTATGGAACAGGAAGTAGAAACGCTGGCTCCAGTATCAAATGACAACCCATATTGGCACAGAGTTGGTGAAATGGGAGAGAATGCAAAAAGACAAGATGGCGGTGATCAAATGCCGTCGGTTTTATTTTTAATGTTCCTTAAACTACATCTTTTATTATATTTTTCAAATCAGAAGTAGTGGGTAAATAAGAAGATTTATGTGAAGAATATATGTTGCTTCTTAAATTAAGAATTTACCAGCTCAGTTCATTTCGCCGACATGTCAAAATTCCTTGGAGTTTTTCTAATGGGTTGGTTTTCACCCCTGTAATGGAAGTATGGGGTGAATCTTTGATCTATCTGGTGGTATGCCCAAAAGAAACTTGGGTCATAGACATTTTAAATGTTACATATTTGAGAAACACTCAGTGAAGTGCCACGTACCAGCATCGAGGCTTTGACTTACTTAATCACCCGCCATCAACTGGTAACTAACATGTAACAAACAAATACTAAGTCATTTACACAACGGTGTAGTAAGCCCACCAATGTCCATCCTTCTTCAATGACGAGCTTTCGTTGCAATACCAGTTTGCATGACTCTGTCGTCAGATGGTGCACCATGACGGTCCCATGTAATGCTGCATGTCGTGTGTTTCACCATTTTCTGAGCTGTCTCAGGGGTAACAAGTGGACTAGCAGACACGTCAACTAGCGTCACATTTGCTCGGCGGACTAGCGGACATACTTTGATTAAGTTGATACCTTAATGATACCAAATACAGTATAACCCCATTAAACCAAACTTGAAGGGACCCTAGGAATTTGTTTGGATTAACCTATCATTGGTTTAACCAAGCTTTGGCTTCGACTTTGACTTGGCGTCGAGGGAGTTGGGGTGGGAAATTGAGGGGTGGGAGATTGGAGATGGATGAGAAATGGGGTGGGGAGTTGGAGAGTGTGAAATGGGATTGGGGTGGGAAGTGGGGGCGGCGTGGAGTTTGGGGTGGGAGGTGGAGGTGCATGGAAGATAGGGGTGTGTGGGAGATGGTGGTGGGGTAGAATTTGGTGGTGGGGGGGGGTGGGAGATGAGGGTGGGGGTTGGGGTGGGTGGGAGATGGGGGTTGGGGTGGGTGGGAGGAGTCTCAGATGACCTTATAACCACATGAAAGTTTGGTTTAACCGTACCGGAAGTGGCCTGGGGTCCGAAATTTAGTTTGGATTCACCGATAATTTGGATTAACCGACTTTGATTTAACCAACTTTTTTTATATGATAAATGGTAGTACTTTGCCGGGCCGCCGAAAAAAGTTTGGATTAACCGATCGTTTGGTTTAACGGAGCTTGGTTTAACTGTATACAGAATTTGGAAGGCTGATTGCCTGATGTCGGTATGTCTGTTTCAGTTGTTCCTAGTTGAATTTATGTTAAGGAAAATTGTGTCTAAATGCTTCATTAACCTGTTACTGCCGTATGCAGAGGCGCCAAGTCTCCCGCTTTGGTGGGAAGTATGCCCGATTTACCACTTTTAATTTGTAATCTCATGCCAAAGAATCATTTTAGCTTGTTTTAGCGAGGTTTTTTAACGCCTACTTTCGTCAAAATGCACCAGATTGTACCATTTTGTATCACCCTCCCCACTTTGGCCATGCTAGTTCTCCCTACTTACAATGTGTGTATTCGGGGGGTCTCCCTGCTCACACTGTTACCTACTTGGCACCTCTGCACATATTTATTTTTTAAACAGAGCAAGTAGCCTATAAAGTATTTTTGATCTAAACTCTTGATTTGCATACGGTACTTAACATACAAACACTTTTCAATGATGCTTTGACTTTTCTAATTTTATTTTTGGTCAACTTTTTTTCTATATTTCGAAAGTTTGACGTTGTTACTATACAGAAAACAGCCAGTGAACTTTGAATGATTGCATTCAATGGCAATTATTTAGACAACATGCCTACACAATTTATCCTAGTCATAGTTAGATAAAAGATTCACCCCGTACATCCAGTACAGGGGTGAACGACAATGTAGTGTAAATACGGGCGAAAATAGCTTTAGTATGGAACAGGAAGTAGAAACTCTGGCTCCAGTATCAAATGGCTACCCATATCGGCACAGAGTTGGAGAAATGGGAGACAATGCAAATATACAAGATGGCAGCCATAGAATGCCGTTGATTTCGCTTTTAAATCTTATTAAACTAGATATTTTATTATATGTTTCAACTCAAAGGTAGCGGGGAAATATGAAGACATATATAAAGAATATATTTTGCTTCTTAAATTAAGAATTTCTTTGCTCAGTTAATTTCCCCAGCATGTCAAAATTCTTCGCCCGTTTTCCTAATATGTTGGTTTTCACCCTGTACAGGGTAAATCTTTTATCTAAGTCGTAGTATGCTTTTTGTTAAAGCTTTTGAACACTGGTTGATCGATGTTTTGTTTGGAAATTACAGAAATACTAAGTCTTGTCTTTATTTTGTATCTGATAAAATTAATTTTGACGTGTTTTTCTCTTTAGATTTATGCTTCCATCTCGTCTCCTTCCTCATCCTCGTCAAACTCTCCCTCCTCCTCAGCAGTGGCCTCTTGGTACTGCTGGTACTCAGACACCAGGTCGTTCATGTTGCTCTCAGCCTCTGTGAACTCCATCTCATCCATCCCCTCGCCAGTGTACCAGTGAAGAAAAGCCTTGCGACGGAACATGGCGGTGAACTGCTCGCTGATGCGCTTGAACAGCTCCTGGATGGCAGTGCTGTTGCCGATGAAGGTTCCAGACATCTTGAGACCACGTGGTGGGATATCGCAGACAGCAACCTTGACATTGTTGGGGATCCATTCAACGAAGTAGCTACTGTTCTTGTTCTGTACATTTAACATTTGCTCATCCACCTCCTTCATGGACATGCGTCCTCTGAACATGGCAGCGACTGTGAGGTAGCGGCCATGGCGTGGGTCACAAGCAGCCATCATGTTCTTAGCATCAAACATCTGTTGGGTCAACTCTGGGACTGTCAGGGCACGGTACTGTTGGCTACCCCGGGATGTGAGAGGAGCAAAACCAGGCATGAAGAAGTGCAAACGGGGGAAGGGCACCATGTTAACAGCCAGCTTACGCAGGTCAGCATTCAGCTGTCCAGGGAAGCGGAGGCAGGTGGTGACTCCGGACATGGTGGCAGAGACCAGGTGGTTCAGGTCCCCATAGGTGGGCGTGGTCAGCTTCAGGGTGCGGAAGCAGATGTCATAGAGAGCCTCATTGTCTATGCAGAAGGTTTCATCTGTGTTCTCAACTAACTGATGGATGGAGAGTGTGGCATTGTAGGGCTCGACCACTGTGTCTGATACCTAAGGTAAAAATAACCTCAGGATCAGTACTCTAGTAGTTCATAATTAAGATAGCACAAGGAAATTTTAAAGCTGCATAGTGCGATGAATGTATCAAATTTTCAAAACTATAAATATTATCTAGATTTGATTCTATATATCTAACTTAGATACTGGTGCACTTATTAACCATTTGTTGCTGTCTCTGTGTTCAGAGTTTTGGCATGCCAAAACTAATTCTACATGTTTGCACTTTAAATATCTCAAAAGTTAGCCATTAAAAATAAAAGTTACTTCAAACTAAAGCAACATAAATTACAACAATCAATGTAATGTATTTATCTCAGAAAATGGTAGAAACTCGAAACCATCGCACTATGCAACTTTAATAATTGTTTGAAGATAAATTTCATTAGGACCTTATCCATTTTAACTTTAATAATTGCTTGAAGATAAATTTCAGTAGGACCTTATCCATTTATCCACATTAACACTATTATTGCTTTGTCTGGAAGTAATCGTTTAAATTTCAGTCATCAAAGTTAATTACTTAAATTTTCTCTGTGCAATGTGAACAATTACCTTTGGTGAGGGCACCACAGAGAAGGTGGTCATGATCCTGTCGGGGTACTCCTCGCGGATCTTGGAGATGAGCAGCGTGCCCATGCCGGACCCGGTGCCGCCCCCTAGTGAGTGGGTCAGCTGAAAGCCCTGGAGGCAGTCACAGCTCTCTGACTCCTTGCGCACCACGTCGAGCACCGAGTCAACCAGCTCAGCACCCTCCGTGTAGTGGCCCTTGGCCCAGTTGTTGCCAGCACCGGACTGACCGAAGATAAAGTTGTCCGGGCGGAAAATCTGCCCGAAAGGCCCTGACCGCACGGCGTCCATCGTGCCTGGTTCCAGGTCGACGAGAATAGCGCGAGGCACATACTTCCCACCTGCGGACGGAACAGGTCGAGGAGCGCGTTAATACAAGTTAATTGGTACAAACTAAATGGTGCAAGTTAATTGGTACAAGCTAAATGGTGCAAGTTAAATGGTACAAGTTAAATGGTGCAAGTTAAATGGTAGAGGCTAAATGGTAGAAGTTAAATGGTAGAAGTTAAATGGTAGAAGTTAAATGGTAGAAGTTAAACGGTAGAAGATAAACGGTAGAAGTTTACCGGTAGAAGTTTAACGGTAGAAATTTAACGGTAGAAGTTTAACGGTAGAAGTTTAACGGTAGAAGTTTAACGGTAGAAGTTTAACGGTAGAAGTTTAACGGTAGAAGTTTAACGGTAGAAGTTTAACGGTAGAAGTTTAACGGTAGAAGTTTAACGGTAGAAGTTTAACGGTAGAAGTTTAGCGGTAGAAGTTTAACCATAGATGTTTAACTGTAGAAGTTATATGGTAGAAGTTAAATGGTAAAAGTGGTGTTCTCTCTGGCGGAGTGGTTAGAGAGTCTGATTTTTTTCTAGATCAGACTCCTAATCTGAAGCTCAGTGGTTCGATTCCCTGGGCCCCACCACTGTTAATTTGGATTTCCACCGGGAAAGTTGCTCTCATACCATGTCTATGTGGTGTGGGAGGTTAAAAATCCCTTGGGTCAGTAAAAGTGTAGGCTCAGGCTTTCTATCGACAAACTGTCTAATGGTGAAAACAAGTCTATTCAGACTTATCCATGATAGGCAGTATAAATCTTCAAGAAAAAAAAAGAAGTTAAATGGTAGAAGTTAAATCATAGAAGAAGTTAAATGGTAGAAGTTACATCGTAGAAGTTAGATGGTAGAAGCTAAATTGTATAAAGTTAGATTGCAGCAGTTAAATAGTGGAATTCAAATGATTGAACCCAAAGTGCATAAGCTAAATGGAATCTAAATCTAGTAAACGGTAGAAATGTGAGCTTCGTAATAAAAGATTCACCCCAATGTACTATAGGTTATGTTAAATCCATTATTGTTTCAACATATCGAGGTGTCGCTACTGTTCTCATCATGGTAAGGCCTGTGATTAGTAGGGACGCGGCTGGCTGTGGTGCAGGCAGGCGATTACCTGTCGCCTCGTTGTAGTACACGTTTATCCGCTCCAGCTGCAGGTCGGAGTCGCCATGGTACGTGCCCGTCGGGTCGATGCCGTGCTCGTCGGAGATCACCTCCCAGAACTGAAAGGAGAAAAACAGGAAGCTGCACCCGCCATCCACGACAGCACAGCGTCACGCCCATTGACGAGGCGCACCCGAATTAGCATTAAAATAGTCCCGGCTTTCGGGTGTCTGTTTGTTTGTCTTTTTGTCTTTTTTAGATAAATGTAGTAGGGTGGTTGTTACAATCTATATCGTAGGACAATAATTTCAGCAAGCACCTCAAAATTCTGACTCCATATATAGGCTTCAGCAGGAACAGGTTCTATAGAGGGGGTGTAATGACGTCATGAGACAACTTCCGGTGGCCATATTGGATTACATATGAAAGGCTTGGAAGTGCTTACATTGTGTTTATTTACCAATTTGTTGGTTTATTTGTCACTGTTTTGAGCAGTTTGGCCTCAAAAGTTGGGAGAAATGGGTTTTTTGATGGAGGAGATATATTTTTTTAATCATGTAGCCTCACATCATTGCTAAAGCGCAGTCTGTTGACACTTTGAATGCTCTGTTGAAGAATTAGATAGGTTCAGGCAGTACCCACTAGGTGGAACCACCCACTTCGGCAGCCCTAACTATAGGTAGGCCCAATGGGGGCTGTAGTGTTCTTGGTATATGACAGGGGGCGCCATAGGTGGCATTAAGTGTACTCCAAGATGGCTAACTGCTAAGTGATGACATCACATGCACTCCCTCTATTAAAATGGTTTCGTGTTCCTTTCTATGCAGAAGCAAATGCGTAATATGTGCATCAATATTTAAGTTATGTAGAGAGCGCAGGCAACGAGGACGACAGAGGGCGGATACAGCATTTTATTCATAAACACAACCGTTATATAATGAATCACCGTATCTGGCTGGGCAAGGCGCCCTACCGAGTTAATGTAAAAACAAAAATAAAAATAAATTGGAAGAGCCAAGTGGTTCAGGCAGCAAACGGGGTGGAAGTGGGGCTGGTCCGGGAAGCCGGAAGGGTGATCAGGGGAGGGCACCGGGGCGCCACCTGATGGATTTGAACCCAAACGCTAGTCCCATTCAGTACTACCCGACAACACCAGGGAGGGTCACTGCGCTCCAACTACACCGGCATATGCAAGATATACGCATGTGTAGAGAGCGCGGGCAACGAGGACGACAGAGGGCGGATACAACATTTTATTCATAAACACAACCCTTATATAATGAATCACCGTATCTGGCTGGGCAAGGCACCATGGACCGAAGTCCACCCAGCCAACTAAATAGTCGCGAGGGCTGTCGCAACACGCATATCTGAAAGAATACGCTCAGACAACGGCGAGGAAATATATTTTAAAACGGTGTCAGAAGCCCAATCCCCTCTGGTTTTAATCTCTTCCAGTGAAACCCCCTGCATTGCCAGGAAAGTAGCGCCACCCCAAAGGAGGGAATGGCAAGAATAATTATCTGGTTTAAGACCAGCTAGGTCTGAAAAATGTTTAATTGTAGCGTGGAGCCGCCTCATAAGATAATGGTGCTAGAGAGCCGTCCGAACACGGCACCAGAAATGCCAGTGCGTCCAGCGACGCCGGCAGGTCAGAAAAATGTTTGTTGAGCCAGTGCACAGCACACAAGTCAGAATTGAGCACCTTCGCGACTGGTAATAAGAGCTCTCGTTGATGAAATTGAATAGTTTTAAACCTCCTAACAGTAATAATAAACCCCCAATCATAGAAAGAGAAGTCTTTACGTAACATCATAGAGTTTGAAGCGGTAAGCTGACATTTGCATAAAAGGGCACAAAACCCTGTTAATAATGCCGCCCTGGTGGCAGTATGACCCACTGAGGGGGAAAAAATAAGAGAACATCACAATTAATTTTTTAGGTAATAAGGGGGCAGCCCTTTTGACTGCACAGCCGAGCTTGCGTTTAGCCCCCCCCATGAACAGTTTTCATGACATGTGAATGATAATCAATTAGTAAGACCCCCTCAGCTCTGAGCATGAAATTTAGGGCACTTAAATAATTAGTGATAGAAGAGTATTTGAGAAATTTCGATAACCAGGTTATATACAGCGCGACCTGGGCAGAAGGGCAAGGCGTAGGCAGGAGAAGGCCTGTGAATTCCTCAATGAATCTCAGGTAGGTGCAAACTTGCATGCTACATGTCAACTTGGTATTTGGCACATAGTAGTGATCCTGTAATATTTTCATATCTTGACGCAATTCTAAAATTAATAAGAACTAACTGTTAACATAATAAAGAGGATCTAGCAGTAATATGCTATAATCATATGCTAATTAAAGAATAGTTGCGACATAGCATGTCGGCTGAGTCAGCCGAATTGAGGCGGATTTTAGTCCTATGGTCAGACCACCTGCTCAAAGCGTCGCAAACGGTGATAATATCGCTCCGGATGCAGGCTGACAAAATCTCGAAGTTATAATCGCATGACGACCAGAAAAGGTCCTTAAGCCAGGCCATAATCCATTGCGGCCATGGCACACAGCACAAGGAGGCACGGATGGGATAACATGTCTTTATCCCGGGCAGCCCCCGGGGGCATTACATGAATGGCTTTCTGGTTTGCGGGCGTCCCCGAGCTGCAAAGAATCAGTGTCATGTGGTGATCAGATTGGGGGATGAGAATGGCATGAATGAGGTGCGACAGGTGAGCAAGGCGAGGTGAGGAGATGTCAACCAGCAGGTAGCAGTGGTTGAGTAATGTAGAATATTATATAATAATGATTAATGGTTAATTAATTAATAAGTGTCAATTAGAGGAATGGTCATGACCATTGTTTAATTACGAGCCCCCGCAATATAATTAATTGATGATTCATTGGTATTGTTTATAGTTTTACCGGCCAAGCCAATGTAGTATCGGGGTTTGTCGTAGGTTTGGTTGTACCGGACGCTACTGTGTCATGGCTCGGACGAGCGCCGCATTGATCTTCTTGGAGGCCTGGGTGCTGATGTAGCATTTGTAGGCATCGGAGGTCCATCCCCCGAATCGCTGCACCTCGACCTCAGAGCTGCCTGAGGCAAATGCGACCATCGCTGCCGCCCTCCTTATGGCGTGGAGTGTGTATGGGGGGCGGTCGGACCGCGCCGCCTGGGCCTCCCTCCACCTCCGCACAATGTAGGGGATGGTCATGGGCTGCCTGTCACCCGGGAACAGCAGGAGGGGCTGGGCGGGGGCGGAGGTGGGGGCAATGCGGCGCATCGCGCGGTATGCCCGGACCGGGCAGAAGCGGGGTCCGGAGCCGAGGCCAGCACCAGAACGCTTGACTGGTTGTTGGCGTGCATGTTTTTGGCCCACTTCTGGTCGATGCACAAGGCCCAGTCCCGCTCCCAGACGTCGGCCCTCATGGTGTGCCGCGTTCTATCGAAGGTGGCCACCGACCTCGGCGCGACCTCCGATTGCCGGGGCCCCGCAAAGAACATGAACAGCAGGGCAAAGGCCACCACCATCCCGGGTGGGTCCGACCGGATGTCGATGACCGCCTGCGGGATGACGCTCATGGGTGCGTGCAGGAGGGCCTTGGGCCTGTGGCTCTTGGACCTGGGGAGTGCGTCCATCGCCAGTCGCACCGTTTTGTGGTCGAGGGGTCCGGTGGAGGCCTCCCTGATCCGGAAGAAGAGCCTGAGGTGCGACACCGAGTTTGCCACAGATGATGGGCACAGTCAGGCCGCACGCTCTTCTATCCAGCACCTGATCTGGAGCGGGGTGAGGGACATGGGCTGCACCGCGTAGTGGTTGCAGTGGGCTGTGTAGTTGGTGATGGTGGCGTTGTAGTTGGCCCACGACCCCGGGGCCCTGGCCTCCATCTGCCTGGCCATCGCGGCCCGGGCGAGCCCCGCGTACTCCGTGCCTGCGAGCAGAAAGAGGTTGGAGGGGAGCATAATGTAGCAGAACTGGTGAAACAGGTGTTAAGCAGTTTTCAATGCAAAATTTTATGGCAGTAGCCTGGTGCTTATGGCTTATGTGGGCCCTACTCAGTGTGTCGGCTATGACATTCAGGTGGCCGGGAATGTGGTGGTAGGTTATGCGGACGGTCGGACTGCCTGGAACATCCAGGTGGCCCTCGCAATTGCGAGCAGCCGGGGGTCCTGTCCCCTGCCAGTCAAAAGCACTTGGACGACGGCGGCGTTGTCGCACCATATAGCTATTTGGCCACCGGTATCGTGGGGGCGGGCCAGCGTGTGGAGCGCGACCAGCACGGTGAGGGCCTCAATTTGTGTGATGCTGTCGTCGGCGTTGCAGTAGCTGTCCCTGAGGGGCATGGAGTAGGCGTGTGTGTCATCGGCCCCGCCTATGGCCCCAAGACAGGCATCCACCGCTATGTCCCTTCCTGGGTGGTTGGGGGGGATGATCGCGGTTCCGTTCCAACCTTCAGCAAATGCGTGGAACCAGGCATCTTGTCGTCAATGTGGGCGCTGGTCACGGACATGGCCCTAAGGGCACCTAGCAGTCGTCCGATGAAGAGCCTGGCGGGCCGACACACTTAGAGAGGTGAAGGAGCTTTCCAAGCAGGGACTGGAGCTGCTTCCTGGTCAGGCGGGCCCTCGCGGCAGTGGCATGTACCATCCTCACGGTGGCTGCGACCTTGTCGGCCAGCATGGCCAGGGTCATGGTGGGGGCATCTATAAGGATTCCGAGCCACCGGACGGCCGTCGCGGGTGGCTGGGTCTTCTCAGCCGCCTCGTGGAGGCCGAGCTCGTGAAACACGCCTCGGGCGGTGTGGAAGTGGGCGTGGGCAGTCGGACGGTCGGGTGCGACGACTATGAGGTCGTCCAGATACATTGTGGCGGCTATCCCGCGTCCGTGTAGTATGTAAACCACTGCCTCCGGCACCCTCTGTATGTGGCAGCTGGACCCACGGGCGCCGAACGGAAGGGAGGTGTCGAGGTAGTAGCCACCTCGCCAGTGGGCCCCGAGGAGGGGCCAGTCGAGAGGGCAGGACCTAAAGTTCTTGTAGGCCCTGCTAATGTCCATGGTGAACATGAAGCTGTTAGGGCCGCTGGCCCGGAGCTGTAGATGTTGATGTACGCATTGACGGATGTTTTGCGGGGGAAGGAGAGGTCGATGATAATCCTCCTCTTTCTGGGGTCAGCCTTCTCCCTCGTCATCATGGGCGAGGCATGGAACCATGGTTGGAAGGGTGGTTCGTGGTAGGGGCCGTGGAGCGCCCCACACTCCATCTCCTTGCAGATGTATTCCCCCACGGCCTCCGGGTGTTTGTCGGCGCTGGGGTGGTTCCCGACCTGTCCTATCCCGGAGGTGGGGCAGAGGTAGCCGAGGGGGAAGCCGAACCGGAGGAAGTCGACCAGCTGGCGGTGGTCGGGGGACCCGGAGAGCAGGGCGCCCCACCGGTCGACCCTAATGCCACTTGGTACCGGTATGTGGGCCTCGACCGCGTTGGGCATCCCGGTGGCGCGGACGGCCGCGTATATATCCGCTATGCCGCCATCCACCACGGAGGTGGGGCGCGGCCAGTGGTCATGGCGGTGCGCCGCGATTGCCCATGGGGCGGGGGTCGATGCGGCTCCCAGGGAGGGTTGTAGCGTCTTGAGCGCAGTGGGGTCGGATCCGGTCAAAGTCGGGATGGGCCTCCCCACCACCGCGGGCGGCACCAGGGCCATTGGTGGGTGCCCCGGGGTCGGCCCTGCCGACGTCGGGTGGGGGGTCCCGGCCCCCGGAGGCGGCGCCGGCAGGAGCCACATGGTGAATACTCATGCAGCGCCCGCGTATGTGGCGCTGCCCGCAATCCATCGGGCGCCCGCATTCCCCATGCTGCTCGCACCCGTCGGGTCGTGCGCATCTGCCAGCGTGGGCGCTGACTGGCGGGGGCAGGTGTGATGGGGGGGGGCGGTGGTGTGTTGGGTTGGGGCCTCCCGGGGGGGCGGCGGCAACGGGCGGTGCATCTGTCAGGTCGTCGAGCCGAAGGTTGACCGCCAGATGTGGCGGTGAGGCGAGATGGCGATATGGCGCGGTGATGGGCGGTGCGTCTGGCGGGCTGTCCAGCCCTGGCGTGACCTCCAGATGTGGATTGTGTAGTGGTCAGTCCGGATGTGTGAGGCGGAGTGACCAGCTGAGGGCGTGAGCATCGGTGTGCATGCATTGTGTGCCCCCCCTCCCCCCCACACCCCGCCACTTGTGTCTGTATTGGTGCCGGTGTTGATAGGCAAGTTGGCCGTGATAACACTTTTGCGGGCAGCCACAATGCGGGTGGTCACAATGATATTGCGGGCTGCCGCAACGACGAACCTGTGATTGTTTGTACTGATGACTGTCATGATATCACGGTGCCCATGGGGAAGATGTTGTCGGCGGCAGACATTTTTTTCAGGATGGTACTGCCGGGCACACTGATTGTATTGATGCCGGCGATGGCCATGGCATGCTCGCCTGCTTAGATATGCCAGTTTGCCGTGATAACACTTTCAACTACTCCGATTGTATTGGTTGTGATAATGTGGGCGGCCGCACTGATAATGCAGGCGGCCGCACCGACGGAACTGTGATTGTTTGTGCTGATGACTGTCATGATATCCCCAGTGCCCATGGGGAAGATGTTGTCGGCGGCAGAAAATATTTTCCGGTTGGTACTGCTGGGCATGCTGATTGTCGTGAAAAAAATGTTGACTGCAGCACGCATGTTTGTCATGAAAAAATTGTTGGCCGCATCGAACCCAATGCAACTGTTAAGCCTGTGTCGATACAATTGCCTTCGATAACACCACTGTAATAACTGACGTTAACCCTATTGAATTTGTAAGCCTAACCTCTCACGCCATCGGTGCCCCTCAACCCTCCCATGTTGCTCATCCTCCCCATGGTCTATGTTCCCATTATAACCAGTTTGATGTGCGGCTTGATAGTGGTAATGCCAGTATCGCCCCTAGGGTCTGGGGGGAGGGAGCGAAGCTCGTGGAGTTGAGTGGCGGTGAGGCGAGATGGCGATATGGCGCGGTAGGTAGCACAGCACTTGTGCCGGTCAGGCGGTTAGTCACAGTGCCAGAGGTTCCTATCCCATTCCTCACCATGAGATGGTAGTAGCGGAAGAAAATAGCGGGGCGCCCTACCCCACCCGCCAGGCAGCAGAGGTAGCGAGCCGTAATGGCGATGTCCGCGGCAGTGCCACCCCCTATCAGGAGGGGCTGAGTGAGAATAATACACAGGGGGAGGGCGATCAGTAGCTTTCTTTTGTTAGGTGTGAGACGGCGGGCCCCCTCTACAGGGACCAAACGCGATATAGACGGTCAGGTGAACAAATTTGCGGTCTACAACGAGTGCACCAGAGGCCACTGCAGCTGTTCTCATAGCGTAGGCAACGCGGTCGCTCAGCTCCTTCCCTGTCGTTTCTTTGCGGAAGCCTTCCTGCGGGGCGATAACGATAACGATTGGGACTATGTCATGAGGGGGGTTATTTTTGGCTTCCGCATGATAAATGATGGCTGTAACTTGGCCTACAGCGGCCGTAACTATGGCTCAAGCACGGGCGAGCTGACTCATGCCGCGATGTCGACGAAAGTCCACCGCAAAAGCGAGTCTGGAGTGTCAGGGAAGCCCCCGAGATAGGCACTCACCCGATAGGTACTGTCCCAAAACCTGACTCAATAGGCTTCAGGACCATTATCGACTGTAGCTCCCCCAATGACAAGTGTGTTAATTTATTTACTGACCAGTGTGCGACAAAATTCGCGTACAAAAGTATTGACCATGTAACCGATAATATGTTAGAGGGCGAATTCATGTCGGTAGTGGACATCTCTGATGCATACAGGGCGGTGAATATCCACCCCTCCAGTGCTCGCCGCCAGGGCCTCTCATGGGAATTGACCAAGGGTGTCACAACTTTTCTCAGGGACAAGAGATTATGCATGGGGCTCAGTTCTGGTCCTTTTCTCTTTTCAAAGCTCTCAGATTTTGTGGTACGCTGCATGCTTCGTAGGGGGCACGATAGAGTAACCAATTATCTGGACGACTTTTGCTCACTTACGGCCATGTTGGAGGAGGGGGTTTTAGTTCAGTCAGACCTGTAGGAGTGTTCAGGATGCTAGGGTTTTTCATCAACTTTAAAAAAACTCACCTCCCCCAGCACATTGTGCAGATTCCTCGGCATCATGATTAATTCAGTGAAAATGAACCTAAATTTACCAAACGACAAACTGCAGAAACTACTAGCATGCATATGCAGCCTATTCGGCAGGAAGCGCACCACCCGCATCGAAATTGAAAGCCTGGCGGGGCTGGTGTCGCACTGCGCCAATGTAGTTAGAGGCAGCCGCACTTTCGCGCGCCGCATTTATGACTTATGCGGTTCAGTTAGGCGCTCCCATCACAGTATCCCCCTAATTGAAGAGTTCAAAGCAGACCTTAGTTGGTGGCTCGAGTTTGCGGCCACTTGCAACGGCTCCGCAAACATCTGCCCCCGCCAGTCCCAGGCCCTGTGTACTTACAGCGATGCCAGCGGCTTTGGATTTGCGGCCTTCCATGTGGGTGACTGGTTGGCGGGCGAGTGGGAGGGTGGTTCAGGGGCTGGCGGTCTGCCCATCCTCGGTCACCACACCGAACTACCCCCTTTGATGATTGTATTGATAGCACTGGGGAGCTAGCCCACATAAATGCACTTGAGTTTTGGCCTGTCCTCTGCGTGGATAAACGCTGGGGCCACGGCTGGGCGGACAGGAATGTAGTGATGGTTACAGACAATACCACTGTCATGCACGCTTTAAATTCCGGCAGATCAAAAAATGCCTTCATAATGAATTGGTTGTATGAGTTGTTTTGGCTCGCAGTGAAGTTCAACTTTGACGTTTCATCGGTATACATTAAAAGCAGCAACAACACGATATGTGACAGCCTCTCCCGCCTTAATGAACATGATGCGAGAGCGCGTCTGGTTGCGGCTATAGTGAGTAGCATGTGCTGTAGCCACATCTTCCACTAATGTCTCCATTTCAGAAACGCACGAGCTCGACAAGGAGTGTAATGAATTGATGGGCCAGTATATGTAAAGAATATATTTTGCTTCTTAAATTAAGAATTTATCAGCTTAGTTCATTTCCCCACCATGTCAAATCTTGTTGCCAGCTTTTATATAAGGTTGTTTCCTGGCTAACACATAACATTAAGTCACGTCAGGCTAACATTATTATTTGGCGAGGTACATTATAACATCACAGTAACGTTATAATGACGTTATACCATGCATTGTAATGTTATAACGTCACACATTATACTGATGTTATCATATGTACCCAGATAGCACAGAGCCGTCGGGCCAACAGTGGCTATTGGTCGGACGGTCACCACACATTTTGAAATCTATTCTTTTAACAAATAGAGAGAGATAGATACTGGGTTGTTTGTAACCTTATGACGGTTACCGGTTGCAGAACTGCAACATTATAGAGAGGCTCCGATAAATCGGCCCAATCTTTGGTTGAATAATAATCTTCCGGTGGGGCGGTTGTAGAAGCTGGGGGATGTCTTTACAACAATTAAACGACGAGTCGTTGGGGCGGTCCAGGATCTCCGGTCCGGCGGTAGCACAGCACTTGTATCCAGCAGACAGCAGCAAGGGTTTCCGAGGAAGGGCGGGTAAAGATGGGTCCAGCGGCTCCAGCAACGAGAAGAAAGCGAGAGAAACCTAAAGGTAAAGGGCCCCACCCAAGCACACAACTCCCTTGGTCAGGGGGAGAAGTATGCCTGGGAGGAAAAAAAAAAGGGTATGGTCTAGGAAAGAGAAATGAGGAGAGTTGAGTCAAAGGACCGTGTCTATTTGCTCGATGGCGACCATCCAGGGAGCCAAAGACACAGACAGAGTAAGGGTAGAAAGTGAAATGCTGGTGGGCTCCCCCTCCTTGAACTCTTTTCAGACATATCAAGGAGGAAGGAGCAAGGCCAGCGGAGAGGAGATAGAGAGAGGTGTGGACGAAGTGCGGTCCGGATAGCAAGTGTTTTAACAAATATATATTTATTTAATCTTAACCAAAAGGATTTTGCAATGAAAATGGTGTTTAATGAGCACTGGTGGGCACTTATAACTTCTGACTCTCCGCCGACCTGCTTCGAAAGCAACCAAATTACACCTCACCTAGGCTTGTTAGTTAGGCACGTTGTAATATCCTTCTCAACCATATCCCGGGTGGCCCGGCATTGGTTGTCACTGCCCCGCGTCGGGACACCACCCATGGCCCGACGTTGGCCCGACAGTATTGATTGGGACCCATGTGGGATCAACATGGCATCACCTCTTAGCTTAACTTTTTAGCCAAGATTAGCGTCTTATCATCTTAATATCTGATATGAGGTGCATGCATCTCCATGATATTAAACTGACTTTTTTAAATTGGAGTTTACTCCTCCAGTGTCACATGTGGTAGACGCTACCCTTCAGTTCCTCAAAAGGAGGGTTCTCTAATTACAATTTAGGTCTTGTTTTCATGACATAGAGCACAGATTTCTCTACAAAATCTTCATCAACTCACTCAAAGGGGGTTAAAAGAGTTCTCAAAAGTTAAAAAAATATATCCTATTGGTGTTAAAAAACGTTGCACTAACGCTAAGCAAAAACATCATAGTGATTTTTAAAACGTCTCTATAGCATTATAAAATAACGTTATATAACGTTATTTACTCCATACAAAATAACATTTATAATTATATGACGTTTTTTTAATAACGTTATTGTAACATTCAATAACGTTATACTGACGTCAGTGTGACGTTTTTTTGTTAGCTGGGTTTTCACCGCCACTGTAGTGCGGGGTGAATCTTTTATGTAGAGTGAAGCATGATTCGCGTTGTGTGAGTGTGTTGGAAACACAGTGTAGATGAATCAGGCATGAATGTTATGCTAGCGCCGTCTGTGCGTCGTCAAGGGGCGTGGTGTGGACACGTCGGGTCGATGCGTAAGTGCATGGTGACCGTCACCAAGGCACGGAGACACGCTTCATTATGAATGCATGCCGGGTAGTACCGCTGTGTAACTTCACCTAACAATCCAACAGCGGCGTAGCGCAATTAATTGAGCTCAGATCACACAGCATGCACCACAGTCACGGGGCAGTGCACCACACCCCTTCACCGTGCCCATATTTGATTAAACAACTCGGGTCACCCGAGCCACTTTTTGGCGCATGCGCACATCCTACAGACTCAGGTCGAACACGCTCAGGGTGGAAAATGGTGGTTTAATCCAAAACTTAAAGAAAAATATTTTAAAAAGATATAACGACAGCAAAATAGGATTTAAAGTATTTTATGATTGCATAGTTTCGTTATATTTCTATTTAATTAATCTGGGTTATTAACAATAAACAGCATTAAAACAACACATCGTGTACTGGTAGCTGTTGACATACAGGTACCAGCACAAATGTGACGTCATCGCTCCTAGCCACCCCCAGCCAAGAGGTGGGTTACTGGGGTCGGGTCGTTTGCACACGGTACGGTGACCCGAGTCGCCCGGGTCGTCACAATCGAATACGGCCCAAGAGAACATGAATCCACGGATACGGTGTGCCTCAGGTAAGCTGTCAGAGGTATATATATTATATATATATATATATATATATATATATATTTATATATATATATATATATATATATATATATATATATATATATGGCGTGAGAGATGTATATGTGCTCTATAATAGGATTATGGACATATAAACACACAGTTCCATCCATAACCATAGCGGCGTTAAGGGCACTCGTATTACTTCCTGGGGCCAAATGTAAGAGCCACAATTTATCGGCTGCGGAGTTAAGGGCGGCCGGCGGGGTATCTATTGTCGGCGTTAATATATGTGTCACGGGGAATGTATTAGTCCAAAGCGCGCACGGGTTAGCTAACGTTTCAGTTATTTATAGATTTGGGAAATCCCTCTGCCTTTGTAGCCATATATTAGGCTCAAATATATTAAATCCGACCATATTTAACAGAATTACATACTCAAATCGTGAAATTTCATTAAATTAACCCTAAATTCGAAGCGTTATTAAGGCTACCGCCGCATTGGCGGCGACATTAACAGTTATATTTTCGAATCGACGAATGTAATCGCCGCAACCGCCGCATCGACGTCGCGTTCCATACTGGCGGCACCGGCGGTTTGTTTACTGTACGTTCGTCGATTCGAAAATATAACTATTAATATCGCCGCCAATGCTGCAGTAGCCTTAATAACGCTTCGAATTTAGGGTTAATTTAATGAAATTTCACGATTTGAGTATGTAATTCTGTTAAATATGGTCGCATTGAATAGATTTGGCCCGAATCGGTCCCTAACCTGCACGTTATCCCTGGCTCAAGTTGGGGTTAGTGAACTCGACCTTAACTCCCGAGGTGTTTGCCTAACCCGCCCTCATACATTGACAGTTTGGCCGCTAACCCGGGAAATCCGCACGACGCGTGGGTTACGAGCCCTAACCCGCCCTCATACATTTGGCCCCTGGTCTAGCAGGTGACGCAAGCGCATCGGCGAGTGGCCAGGACCGCCTATAGCGGTCACTTTGTATGTAGGCCTATGTGTATATTTATAATGAATATATATATATATATATATATATATATATAACTCGCATACAGGCCTGTATGGGGATGTAAAATAGAAGGACTCCCGCTATACTACTTCTTTGATCATTCCACTACTGTGGTTCCTGGGTTCGCTACCAGGGGTGCAGGCGGCGCTGTCTGCCCATGCCCCCACCCTGTCCGAGGTGCGCTGGACTCGTCACTTGCCTGCCAGCCGCGCCCAGAGTACAACCTTGAGTTTGACCAGAGCACAGCCGTCGAGTGGCTGTCGAGTGACACCGGTGCGTGACAGAGGGGCGTTCCTAGACCCATGCAACATATAACCGACTATTGCGGGCCGTGAGGTCAGAAACACGTGTTACCGGTGAATGAATTGTGCCCTATGAGGTTATCAGCATCTTCGAAACGGGCAACCCGTGCACACCCTGTGCCTGAGCAGCAAGTAGAGCAGGTAGAAGAAATGACGACTGAAGTTAAAAGCGAGGCGCGTGGCGCGACGGCAGCAGTGGTGGAGGACAACCTGTCGGCGGAAGAGGCTGCGCTGAAGTCGCAAGTGCAGTTGCTGGAGAGGCGAAGGAGGGTAGCAGCGTTAGAGAAGCAGAGGGCCATGGTGGAGGAGGAGCTCCGCTTGTTGGACACGTCGGCAGAAAGGGGTAGGAGCAAGTCTGGTCACATGCACCGGTGTCACCGTCGTCGCAAGTCTTCTTCGTCAAGCTCGGGAAGTAGGACTCCAAGTAGGGAAAGGAGACGCCAGCGTAAGTGGACTTTAAAACACCACACAGTCGATAGAAAGCAAGTAAAAAAGTTGAATGCGTATGAACTTATTGAGTCAACATGTGCCTGGTTTCAGGATAGTAGTGCGTATGACGACATTAATGCTTGCCATGCGTTATTCAACCATATAAGTTATCAGAGTGCCAAGGCAAAACATAATAATTACAATAACACCGCACATGTAGCATATTTTATTTTTAATTTTTTTAATTTTTTGGTCCTTTAGTTGTTTAAGCAGGGGAAATTTCAGTCATAGACGACTGGTCTTCCTCATTCCACTGCTGGTCGATAGAAAGCCCGAGCCTACACTTTTACCGACCCAAGGGATTTTTAACCTCCCACACCACATAGACATGGTATGAGAGCAACCGGCCTTTGATGATGCTGTAAGTAATACACAGCGGTGGAAATCCAAATTGGCAGATCTGGGGTCACGGGGAATTGAACCGCCGACCCTCAGATTAGGAGTCTGACCTAGAAAAAAGTCAGACACTCTAACCTCTCCGCCACAGAGAACGCCACTGGCGTTCGAAAATGGGCTCAAAAACAAGGTTTCGAAGCATTCGTAGTAGGCAACAGTGATTTGGCATTAAGACACTATGCATTTGAGAATATCAAGGACAGTAAAAAACCAAGTATGTCTGCTAATGCAACTAGTGCTTCTAATCGTCTCTACACGCGTGACGGTAAGAAACCGTGTTTTGCCTATAATGGCGAGCAAGGATGTTCTCGTGATAACATGACATGTGACTACGGGCACTGGTGCTCGCGGTGCGGTAGCCATAGTCACAAGCGAGTGAATTGCCGTAGAGATTGAAAAAATAGTAATGCTCATAGAAATAATTTAAATAAGCAAAAGATTAATACATTAACTACGGATAGAAAATTCTATAGTAAAAGAAATGTAAATGGACATGCTATTAATAATACGAGGGTACAGAAGTATGAAGTTGCAAAATATACCATAGTAATGAATGGGCGAGAGTGTGCTTCCCCAACTCTACTAAAAATAGACATACCGGTGCATGGTCGCCTAATAGGCAATCATGTGATTGGCAAAGAGCCAACTATGCCTCATTGGAATCCAATTGAAGTAGCATGGTTAGAGGTATCAAATAGGGTTGACTACTTCTATGTCACCGCGTATGATAAATACTCTAATGGTTCATATAAACGTAGTTTTTCAGTTTCTCATAATTGTTTTAACGGAACTTGTAGTTGTCAACACACAATTGCCAGTGCAATTACACAAATGAAACCATGCCGAATTTTTGTTGAGACATTTTTCCAAGGTGACACCGACCCAGACTGGGAATATATATTGCATGGAGTAATTTTCGGCTTTAAAATTATTAATGAACAATTTAATAATTCTTATACCAGCACTTATACTAGCAAAAGTGACCAGGAACATAACGGTTTTATAAAGGCAAAGATACAAGCCAAAATTAATAAGGGCTATATTTCTTCAACTAGTACGCTTCCTACTTGCTCTCATAACATGTTCTGCATACCAAAATCTACACGCTCAGGTAATAGGGTGATAGTGGACTGTAGCAAGCCCTATGGGAAGTCGGTGAATAACTTTGTGTCAGAAACTTATTGTAAATTTCGGTATAAAAGTGTCGACACATTATTAAAAATGCTTATACATGGTGATTATATAGCTGTGGTTGACATTCAAGATGCTTACCGAGCAGTCAGTATTCACCCGTCGGACAGGGATAGACAAGGTTTAATATGGAATATTAATGGGAAAGACAGATATTTTTTGGACAATAGATTGTCTATGGGACTGTCTTCGACCCCTTATATATTTACAATATCTATATTGAGGCGCCTAGGCTTCTACATTAATTTGTCAAAAATGGTTACTCCCTCTACAAATACTAGATTTCTTGGTATTATGATAGATAGTATAACTATGAAGGTGAAGTTACCTTTTGATAAATTGGTTAAATTAAAGAATCACCTTAATACATTCGTTAACAAGAAAAAAGCAACTAAGAAGGAGTTAGAGCAATTGGGGGGTCGGTTATCGCACTGTGCTGTGGTAGTACGGGGTGGTCGCTGCTTCTCTGCTCGTATTCATAGTGCAGTAAGGGCCCTAAAACTCCCTTATCATAAATATAGGATAAATAAGTCTTTTCGAGAAGAAATACAGTGGTGGTTATCCTATGTGGATCAGTTTAACGGTGAGCAAAAAATATTATTAAACCAAAAAGAAACTTTATCGGTGTATACTGACGCTGCACAGCAAGGTTATGGCGCGCTACATGGTGCTGACTGGTGCGTAGGTTTTTTCAAGGATGACCGGCCTATTAATTGTTTAACCCACCATAGGGTGTTAACGCCTATGGAATTTTGTCAGTGTTGCAAAGAATCAAGTTATAATGAATCTACTGAAGCGCATATTTTGGGTTTCGATACGTTATAATTTTAATATAACGGCAGTTCATATTAAGACCAATTACAATATAATATGTGATAGCCTAAGTAGGTAGGATACCCCATGACAGCTAGAAAGAGTAGTACAGGCCGATAAGACGAGGAGCTTATGTTGTTCTCATTTGTTTGAATAATAATGCGTTATAAGACATATTGCATTGTAGGTCTGGCAACGCTGCAGACGGAAGCAAGGACAATAGCCATGCAGTATTACGCACCAAATAGTCGCTCCACGCGTTCTATGCAGATAAGAAAGTATTTTACTTTCATAGATCAATTTAGAGGTCATTTAACTCGATATTGTACTGATTATTCATTATGTGGTATCATATTGATTATTGCTAAGCAAATTATTCGATGAGTGTTCATCTTGAGAGATAATATTGTGCTGATGTTCAAGCATTCATAACACATGTTGTAGTAGGAATAAATGATGTCGCCCTTATGTTTGCCTCCTTCGTTACATTTATATATATATATGAGAATGAATATGTGTATTAAAATGGATTATAATAATATAAAGAACGAAGCAGAGTCCAAGGTTAATTATTATTATTATTATTGTATTATTCATTGCTTTCATATGATTTGAAGTCGCGCGCCCACCCTGTTTCGGCGCGCGTGTATGGGGCGCTACCTGTGTGGCGCGGAATAATATCTAAGAAACGGGATCACTCCGACGAATTTTCCCTTGGGCACGGTCATGTCTGGCTGATGCTGAATATCTGCCATACTGGACATGCCGTATTGTGACGCGTGTGGGTCTTCGCACAGAGTCGAAAGGAGTTGCAAAAAGAAGAAAGGAAGGAGGAAGGGGAAGAAGTTTCAGTCGACTAGAGTGACACGGGGAATGGCAGCCACAGAAGCAGCCACAGAAGTAGCCGAAATGTCGAATACGGACTCTCGAGACAATTCACCTGAGTTAGCAGCGAAAATAGCTTCACTAACATTGGAGGAAGAGGAGAAAGCAGTGTTAAAAGAAATTAATGACATGGCATTAGAAAAACGAGTAGCTGAGCTGAAGGACCGACGGGACGAAATGAAGAGACAACGTGAAGGGCGGTACCAGGGCTACAATGACGGGCCAGGTCGCATGACGGCGGCCATAATGGACGACAGGAGGACGACCGGTGCCGCCGGCACCGCCGGTGGCACTAGGACGGCAGCCATTGACGAACACTCAGAGTACGGAATGGCAAAGGCGCGACATAGGTCAAGAACCCGAAGGCGGAGACGAACTCCGTCTGACTCCAGAAGCAGGAGCAGCAGTAGTACGAGAAGGCGCAGAAGTAAGTGGAGTCTACGACGTCATGCTGTACTAGGTAAAGAAGTCAGAAAGTTAAATTGCTACGAGCTTATCACAGCGTCCATTCGCTGGTGCTTGGACATACAAGTCTTAACAGTTAAAGATTTTCGTGCTTTTCTTGGACATGTTTGTTTCCTGGCTTCCCGTGCGCGACAAAATGATTTCCTTGATAGCACTCATGTCGAGTATGACAAGGATATAAGGAAGTTAGCGGAAGTCGAAGGTTTTGCTGCTTTCGGAAGCGGGAACACTGGCTTATGCATGTTTCACTCTGGGATGCATAATATGCGCACCAAAAAGCCGGCAGCCTATGCAAGTACACGTAAAACTAACACATATACTAAAGATGGTAAGACAGGCTGTTTCAGATGGAACAAGGAGGCTGGATGTAGTAGAAGTGAAGAAGCATGTAATTTCGGACATTGGTGCGCAAAGTGTGGAAGCAAAAATCACAAAAAATACAGCTGTTCGAAGGAATGACGAGTGACTGCCAAGGCCAAGAACTGCAGTGCTGCTAAACATAATAGTAGTAAAACTACGTCCAATTTGAATTGTGTGAAATTGCAATGTGTTCCAAGTCTGACTGAAGTTGATATTGTGTGTGCGCTTGTGGGTGATATACCCATGAAGGTCAACAAACTACACTCGGCTGAGCTCCATACGTCAAATGACAAGCTCAGTGATACCAAACAATTGACTATCGTTAATAAAAACTGTGCCCGCACTGTTGTTTACAAGACTGTTGAATTGCCGTTCAAATTAAGAGAACAGCATTGTATTGATAATACTAGTCTTAATAACCCTTTGCTTTGCAGGCGTCAAGCTGCCGTCAATCAAAATAATGTTACATGTGATACAAATACTATCGTGCCGACTGGGTCTGTGGTAATAGGCCACTTGAGGGACCACTCGGTATGCGGCGCCAAGTGGGCGCCAAATTATGTAGGCCAGGTTAACAGAGTAGATTGCAGTCATACTGAGGAATGTGCTAACAATGTTACATGTGCTACTAATGAGCAAAATAAATCTCAAAATGTTAGGCCTAACGACGTTGAGTATGGTCGAGAAAATAATGAGAATATTGCAAATAGCCAAGTTAACAGTATAGCAAAGGATTGGGTACATATAAATGATAGTAGTAAAAATGATATTTTCTATGTCGAGACAATTGAAGGAGATTGTAAATATTGGAAATTTCACATTAGAGAGGTGCCTGGAGCTGTGCCGACAGTAATTAATGTAACTAATGATTGCATTAACGGTAAGTGCCATTGCATACACTACATCGCCGGCAACATCGTACAGCTGAAACCATGTCGAGTAATATGCGAGCTGTTGTTGCTGGGAGATTCTGACCCGGATTGGGTATACATTCTTTGGGGAGTAGTATTTGGCTTCCATGTTACTAACGGTGACTGTACGGCAGAATATAATACAAAATTCAAAAAGATTGGCAACCCGAGTTATGAAAGCATAATAAGTGACAAATTAAGATCTGAGATCAATCAAAGCATTATTTCTCTGACCGACCAAACGCCACAGTGTGTGCATAATATATTCTGTATACCAAAAGAGGTAGGTGGGAGAGGGATAATAGATTGCAGTAGGCCTAAAGGCAGTTCAATCAATGAATACACGGAACAAGTGTCCAATAAATTTCATTACAAAAGCATTGATGATGTGGTGGACATGATGAGCCAAGGCGATTATCTCGCCACGGTAGATCTAAAAGATGCTTACCGTGCTGTAGCAATACACCCGACAGATAGACAAAAACAGGGCTTGGTATGGGATTTTAATATCCGAGGAGAAGGACCGGTGTACATGCTAGACAATAGACTGTGCATGGGTCTGTCTTCCAGCCCCTTTGTATTTTCAAAAATATCAGACTTTATTTGCAGATGCGCAATTAGAGAAGGCATTACTAATATAGTAAATTATTTGGACAATTTCTGCATTGTGGCACCAGACTGGGACAGTGTTCAGGAGCAACAAAATAAACTAATTGCTATATTACGTCGGACTGGGTTCTACATAAGCTTTAAAAAGCTTATTTCCCCTGCTACTAAAATAAGATTTCTAGGTATATTCATTGACTCGATTAAACTTGAATTAACTCTGCCAAGCGATAAGCTCAATAAGCTGCGTAAACTATTGA
The DNA here is from genome assembly GCA_030323885.1 of Branchipolynoe longqiensis. NCBI lineage: Eukaryota > Metazoa > Annelida > Polychaeta > Phyllodocida > Polynoidae > Branchipolynoe > Branchipolynoe longqiensis. Next base: position 71,693,526 of record CM059186.1, on the reverse strand, counting down.
TGTCATTTAAAGGCAGGAAAAATGCAACTAAGAAAGAACTCGAGAGGTTAGGCGGAATGTTAGCCCACTGCGCCAAAGTAGTGCGTGGTGGGCGAACTTTTTCGCGTGGGGTGTATGACTTGATGAACACAGTAAGGGAACCATATTATAAAATTCGCTTAAATGCGGGGTTCAGAGAAGATATTCAATGGTGGATTGATTTTGCAAATGAATTCAATGGTACAGCAATAATGCTAGGGAAATTTTCAGCAGTGAAGGCCAGCTATAGTGACTCTAGTAAATGGGGCTATGGAGCGATGCATGATACGGATTGGCTTGTAGGCTGTTTTGACCCGACTTTTTCGAAGTCATTGAAAGCGGCTGTGGGCCACCATTATGATGAACCAGAAGATGAAATTAGAGAATCGCATATCAATTCACAAGAGATGTGGGCTGTGTATGCGGCAGCAAGGCGCTGGGCACCTAGTTGGGAGGGTTCCTCACTAGTAATGGTCACAGACAATGCCACAGTAGAAGCGGCACTATGTACAGGAAGATCTAAATGTAAATTAATTATGTACTATTTGAGAAGACTTTTTTGGATGTCCATTAAATATAATTTTGTTTTTACTGCGGTGCACATAACTAGTGAATCAAATGTAATAACAGATGCCTTAAGTAGGCTAAACGTTATTGGCATGGGGAAAATCATTTATGAGTCAAACCCAGATGAAAGACTTTGTTGTAGTAGTTTATTTAAACAATCATTTTCTTTACAGAAATCGATAAGCTTAAGGCAGAGCAGAGGGAGTTTCAGCAGAAATACTACGCGCCAAACTCCTTATCAACAAGAGCTGTTCAGATCAATAAGTACTTAACTTTTGTAGATGAATTCTCAGAGACACATGCTCCTTTCCCGTGTAGTTCGATGCAAGTGGCGTTGTACGCTACATGGTTGGCCAGAACATTGAAATATTCGTCTATAATTAATTATCTGAGTGGCTTGAATTTCTTCCTCAAAGAACAAGGAGCGGAACAAATTGATTATTCTGACTTCATAATATCTTCAACCCTGCGGGGAATTCGTAGAGATCTAGGGGACATGCCTAGTCAGGCGGTACCATTATTACCTGATATGCTTAGACTGATATTTTCTTATCTTACTATGAATCCTGGACATATTGCTTGGAAAGCAGCTGTTTTGTGCAGTTTTAGAGGTCTGCTAAGGAAATCGAATGTGACCTTCTCTGAATCCATGCTCCTCCGGAAGGATTTTAAGTTTTACCCTTGGGGTATGTTAATGCAAATACATAGTTCAAAAACAATACAATTTAAGGAAAGAACACTTAATATCCCTGTAGCCAGGTGTCCAGAATTGGACTTATGTGCAGTCTATTGGACGGAAAGACATTTTTCTGATTGTCCGGCTGCTAAAGACTCGCCCGCTTTCCTATTGCCAAATGATGAGGGTGGAAGCTCACCCTTGACGTATAGGATATATCAATCTACTCTCAAGCTGTTTGGGGGCCGGGCAGGCCTCAATGTTGATATGTTGTCATCGCATTCTTTGCGTAGGGGTGGGTGCACATACCTTTCTATGTGTGGAGCGACCTTGGAGGAGATAAAGACCAAGGGGGATTGGACTAGTAATGCGGTGTTCCAGTATTTAAAAAAAAAAATGACAGTGCGTATAATGAATGACATGAGAGTGGCAGCCAGGTTGGCTGCAAAGAATTAATCAGAGTTGGGTTGGAGGGACCGTTGGGTCTTTTGGCATATTTACGTTCCGCCAGAGCTAATAAATAGAACTCAGCCCAACTCTGTGTTTGTCCATCCTTATACGGCCGTAGTGGCTTATGTGTATTATAATGGATTATAATAATATAAAGAACGAAGCAGAGTCCAAGGTTAATTATTATTATTATTGTATTATTCATCGCTTTCATATGATTTGAAGTCGCGCGCCCACCCTGTTTCGGCGCGCGTGTATGGGGCGCTACCTGTGTCACGTGGAATAATATCTAAGAAACGGGATCACTCCGACGAATTTTCCCTTTTTAGGTGGGGCATATTTACGTTCCGCCAGAGCTAATAAATAGAACTCAGCCCAACTCTGTGTTTGTCCATCCTTATACGGCCGTAGTGGCTTATATATAATAATGAATATATGTTTGTAATGTTGTTGCTAAGACGTAAAACCCAAGCAAACAAACAACTTCCCCACCCTTATATATATATATATATATATTATCGCACATCTAAATATGGATATATATATATATATTTATATTCATTATCGCACATCTATTTCTATGCACACTGTATCATAGTGTATGTACTTCTCGGTAGGTATTTGTTGGGGCTTTACTTCCTAGCAACATTTACGGTCACATCAGGACGAGTACCGACTTATGACAGTGTGTAGTTATGGAAACTTTATAGTGCTGCCCCACTGAGAGACCAGGCCACCGGCATCATGACTCCATATCCCACTCAGCCAAATTATCACTGCCTTATCCTAGTAATGCTGAGCTTCAGGCTAGGTAGTGACAAGTATCAATTGTGCATCTCATTGGTTTGAGTAGGCCGGAATTCGAACAACCGACCTTCCGCATGGAAAGACTGCGCTCTTACTGATAAAAGCGTAAGCTTTTCGAAAGCAAGCTCCTTGTCTAGGTTTGAACCTACATTTCCAACTTAGTAGCGGCATAAGGGACTATTAGTATGACTAAGTCATTTTAATTGAACTTGTTATTGCTGAAGTGATGACAAAATTAACTTTGCATGTTTACATTTCAAATATCCAACGTTGTTTATTGCTGTTCAAAGTCAATTCAAGCTAATGTAAGGTAGATTAAATATAATGATCAACCTAATATATTTATGTCAGAAAGTAATTGGAACTCAACACCATCGGACTATGCAACTTTAAGGGAGAGGTGGGGCGCTAAGCGGCATCCGGCCTGGACTGCCAGCGCGCAAAAAACACCCTGATGGTGGCTGCGTGCATCCGGACGCCTAGATAAATGATTCACCCGGTACTTGTAGTACACGGGTGAACGACAACGTAGTGTAAATACAGGCGAAAATAGGTTTAGTATGGAACATGAAGTAGAAACTGTGTCTCCAGTATCAAATGGCTGCATATATAGGCACAGAGTTGGTGAAATGGGCGAGAATGCAAAAAGACAAGATGGCGGCTGCAGAACGCCGTCGATTTCACTTTTAAATCTTATTAAACTAGATATTATATTATATTTTTCAACTCAAAGGTAGCGGGCTATCAATAAGACATATGTAAAGAATAATTGTTGCTTCTTAGATTGTGAAATTAGGTTCTCAATTCTTTGACCCGCATTTTCGACAGCTTTTACATAGGGTTGGTTTGCACCCCTACTGCAGCAGTACGGGGTGAATCTTGTATCTACCGGACGCCATGCCCTGCCGTGTGAGCAGGTCGTGCAGTAGGACATGAGAAGGCAGGCCAATTAGAAGATAATAGTTCTTCCTGCTTTGAATATGTCCAGTTCAAACTAATGCGTGTACGTTTTGAGAATGTGTGTATCAACAGTGATCAAAGAATCGTGTGAGTGCCGTGTTAACAATATACGTTCTGAAAGCAGTGCGTTCGTTGAGCACAATGCGAGCTTCAACTTGTAAACAATGCATGTACACGTCGTACCTCCTGTTATCTGAATGACGCCAGTACTCACCTTGGCCCCGATCTGGTTGCCGCACTGGCCGGCCTGGACGTGGACAATTTCTCTCATGTTGGCGGATCAGGAGGAGCTTGTCGTAGAGCTGTGTGTTGGGTGTGGTGCGAGGTGCCGCCTGACAACGCTCATATACCGGCGGACCGCCTGCATTATGCAGCACGGCAACGGGGCTGTCTCCAAACAACACCTCTTACTCACTAGTCGCCCAACAAAACCTCAAATGTTAATGGTTATTTGGTAAAAGGCGGCCGCTGTCGTGTGAGATGCGTCGCCGACCAGTGAAGATGTGAGACTCCATGAACAGAGGGAGCTTTGGGAATCCACTTCCTTAGTTGGTTGCCGACTGCATTTATTTAGTGAAGCTGGCCTCTCGGCGTAGGCCACAGTCAGCCCTAGTTACGTGCACGAGTGTACACAGACTGTACTACGCTGCGCGTTCTGCATGGCGGAGTGGTGGTCATGGTGAATGGTGAAATATTAATTCTGTTTTTGTTTGTGACACCCGTGTAGCGGCGTTAGATAATGTCAACGACGCATGTCACATCCTCACCACGCCAAACAAGACGGCGAGGAGCGCCCCACAACCGGTACCACAGGTGGCGCCACCCGTGGTTTCAACAGTCAGCTTCGTGCACTCCACAAGGTGAACACTTACATCCGGGTTGAAGGGTAATCAAGTAACCACACTTAGTGGGCGGCCACACTCAGGTAGTCAGATGAAGGAACGACTGAGCCGGTGTGTGATATGTGGGGAGGCTAGAAATACTCAGTGGCTGAACATTTGATGCTCCCCCCCCCCCCATATGGAATGTGAAGTCATTATAGTGCAACTTGCCACACTCCACACTGCAAGACGACAATGTGCAGCTGTATAATATTCAGTTACACACACATGAATATATATATACATATATATACATATATATACATATATATATATTATATACATATAATATTATTAAAACTTAAGAAGTAAAGCAAAACAGTCCAGTCGTCAGGAAAATATTATTAAATATAGCATAACATAGCAACCACCGCACTTTGATAAGGACAACACAGAGTGCACAACCACGTCCAGGGCCGTAGCTAGCAGGGGAGCACGGTGGAGCAGTCCTCCCCTCTCCCCCATAACCAAAGAATGCACCTCTCTGAAATTACTGGAACTAGCATTTGAGAGCATCTCGATTCAAAGTTTCATGGTGGGGGAGGGCGGGGGCACACCTCTAGAACCCATAGTGCCTCGCACCTTCTGCAGTTCTGTAGATGTGCATTCCAAGAGTTTATCATCTCCCCAAACAAAAACTCATAGCTACGGCTGTGAAACCCATCCATCAAAGTGTTATATGGCGCTGGGTGTTCAGCTCGTGACGCCGGGAGGCCGGGTATGACTGACTGAAAGTACTGCCCTCTTGGGTCAGTAAGGTGTCTACACATGGCGTACCTGGGGAGGCCGGGCATGACTGACTGAACATAGCACCCTCTGGTGTCAGCAGCTGGTCAGTAAGGTGTCTACACATGGCGTACCTGGGGAGGCCGGGCATCACTGACTGAACATAGCACCCTCTGGTGTGCAGTAAGGTGTCTACAGGTGGAGTCCCTGGGGAGGCCAGGTATAACTGACTGAACATAGCTCCCTCTGGTGTCAGTAAGGTGTCTGTGTCAGTAAGGTGTCTACACATGGCTGACTGAACATAACACCCTCTGGTGTGCATAAAGGTGTCTACACGTGGAGTCCCTCGGGAGGCCAGGTATGACTGACTGCACATAGCGCCATACAGTGTGCAGTATGGTGTCTACACGTGGAGTCCCTCGGAAGGCCAGGTCAGGGGTGCTGTGACGACGTCCGGCATACACGCACTGGTCACCGGCAGGTGGTCTTGTGAAGGAATAGGAATCGTGTGTCACAAAATATATACGCACAAAGTTACGTTAAGTTCGTTACATAATCCCGAAATGTTCAACTCTTCCCAAATTGAAGCTGTGGTTGTACCCATATACTTAATTCGAACAAATGAGCCAGTACTAAATTGCCCAGCCTTAGAAGTATTGTCCATAATTAATTATAATCTTTCGCGAAACTAGCGATCTACTTGTTACTTATAAGTTACATTACACCCAGTCACACGAGGCCTGCGTTCGTTTCCGATCGATTTGCGACGTAAAACCGTCCTCCTTGCGCCCTCCTTACGCCCTGATTGAGTGCTGTCACCGCGAAATCGCCAACCTCCCAGCGACCATTTCGGAAATTTTGGGCGCAAGGAGGTTGCTGCTGCTACACGTGCAACCTCCTTGCATCCTGTTCCGGCGGCGCCATTCAAAATGGTTGGCGCCCTGGCGCCGCCCTGGCACCGCCCTGGCGCCGCCCTGGCGCCGCTCTGGTGCCGTCCTGGCGCCACCCTGGGTTGGCGAGTTGCCATGCGATGCTGCAGTCACCATGTGGTTGGCGCCGACATGGCGCCGACCTGGCGCCGACCTGGCGCCGACATGGTTCGCTCAGTGTCAGGATAATGTGACTGAGTGGAATATCAGGTCATGGTGCTGGTGGTCTGATGTCCCAGTGGGGCAGCACTATAAAAGTCGCCATGAGTGCGCACTGTCACAAGTCGGTACCCATCCTGATATGACCTTTGATGTTGCTAGGATGTAAAACAACAACAAACAAACCAAACATGTGCAGTAAGTATGCTAATGACAATCGACATTGCTATTTAGTTTTTAGTGAATAACTTGGTTGATTTATCAACTCGGACCAAGTTCCTCTGCATACCTGGATGTTCCGAAAAGCGGTTTCCGTGGACAAGGACAATGACGATGATCAAAACGAGGCAGGAGACGGCCACACTGAGCAGGACACACAGACATCCCCGCACGTTGAGCCCGAACCACCTGCAAACAGGACACTCGGGTCAGCGCACTCCCGGCCAACTGGGCAGCCGGCCAACTGGGCAGCCGGGCAGCCGGGCAGCCGGGCAGCCGGGCAGCCGGGCAGCCGGGCAGCCGGGCAGCCGGGCAGCCGGGCAGCCGGGCAGCCGGGCAGCCGGGCAGCCGGGCAGCCGGGCAGCCGGGCAGCCGGGCAGCCGGGCAGCCGGGCAGCCGGGCAGCCGGGCTGCACTCCCCGCAGCTCATGTGTGTGTGTGTGTGGGGGGGGGGGGGGGGTCTGTAACTTGATAAAGGGGCAGGCGCCACTCATCCTCAGACATTGATGCAACAGTTGAAGGTGGTCAGTATTGACAGAGAGCGTGTATATAAACAGATGAGAGGGACAACTCTCGCGAAAATCGGTAACACAGGCTACAGTGGCGTTCCTGGCGGTTATTGTTGAACAAGCTTTGAGTTTGACAGTACCGGCAGTGCAAAACATTTGTTTTATTCAAAATTAATAGAAATCCAGAACCCTAACCTTGTAAATTTAATATAATCTATTCGTTGAGTATGTGTACAAAGCGATTTGTTTCTAGATGGTGTGGTTTTAGAGATACTTCACTTTTTCTGTATGAAGATTGCTCACCGCCATTGTCATTGACAATGCGTTGAGTTTCCCGTACGCATAGTGAAAAATGTCAGTTTTATTCCAAATTAATAGAAATCCAGAACCCTAACCATATCAATTTAATATAATCTTTTTGGTAAACATGTTTCCTATGTGTATTCCAATCAGTTTGTTTTTAGGTGTTGTAGTTTTAGAGATATTTAACGTTTTCTGTATGAAGATTGCTCACTGCCATTGACAATGCCTTGAGTTTGCCCATATGCGTAAACTGTTCAACAACCACCACTTGGAGCGCCACAGTCGGCAGCTGTAACACGGTCTAGTATGAGAGTTGTGCCTCTCATCTGTTTATATACACGCTCTCTGGTATTGACTAGCGAGACTCGACCTCCCACACGTGATCTGTTACATGTGTCTACCCCAATTCTCTGCCCATTGAACCCAATGAGAATGACAGGTTGGTTCACAATTTGAGATGCGGCACTGACGGATTGATTGCCACGATGTTGCAGGTGTTTTATTTTAGGTTCCGCCCCCCTGCACAGAGGACCAAACGTAATCACCGGAACGTAGTCAGGGAAAGTACAACCAAGTGAAGAAAAGAACGTTCCACTTGAGTTTCGCAACAAGATGTGAGACTGAGAGATACACAGACTGACACGTTAATCCGACCACGAACAATGTGCGATGACAACACTGCTGCACGGCAGTGAAGCACCATGACTGCCACTTAGCTAGTCATGCAACAAGTTCTAGAATTCTAATTTCACATATTTCAAAATATAATTATTGCCTATTTTAGGGTCTGTTCAAAACTTGTTATGTGCAAATGCTAATATAGCAATAATGTCTACATGGAATACTTTTGAGAGTTGTTCAATACCAAAAGCTCTTATTTCCCTTTAAATGCATGATTGTGGCTGAGATGTTGGGACGTTGGGACAATAATTAAATCGTTGTTGTCAGTTTCGCGTTGGGACAGTGGGACCATAATTAAATCGTATTTTGTCAGTTTCGAATGTACACACTGCTGAGAACACGTCTGTTGGGCGCAATGCATTATGTTAAAGGTTGCTACTATATATAAAGGGATGTTTAATTCTGATATCGGACACGCGACTGCGTGCAGAGGGCGAACGCTTCCGACACGGAAGGTTGTGGGTTCAACACTTAACTGACTGGAACCAGAGAACGTGTATCTGCGTTATCTTGTCAACCCTAAAACTAAGAACGGTAATACCTTGTCACATACACGTTAGTCGACGTAGTTGAACGTAGTGGAGGCTAACGTAGTTGAACGTAATTGAACGTACTTGAACGTATTGAACGTAGTTCAACGTAGTTCAACATAGTTCAACGTAGTTCAACGTAGTTCAACGTAGTTCAACGTAGTTCAACGTAGTTCAACGTAGTTCAACGTAGTTCAACGTAGTTCAACGTAGTTCAACGTAGTTCAACGTAGTTCAACGTAGTTCAACATAGTTCAACGTCCCAGCATCCGTACTTCTCCATCATGCTACCTTGGTAAGAACGTGGGTGGGCCGTGAGTCCGATTTAATCTTTGGACATGTTCAAAAGAGCACTATGTTAGAGGCTAACATACTGTGGTGAGGTCTCCATACTCTTAATATACTCTAGTGTACTCTAGCATACTCTAGCATACTTTAGCACACTTGGACGTAGTTGAACATAGTTGGCCGAAGTGGAGGCTAATGTACGTTGAATGTAGTTGAACATATTTGAATGTAGTTGAACGTGGTTGAACGTAGTTGAACATACCGGCATCTGTGCCGTAACATATTTATCCATGCCAAAACCTGCCGTACCGTAACGTGTTTCACCGTAGTTTAACGTACCTACACCACGTTTGACCCAAGTTAATCTATCCTATGTTCAACTACGTTCAACTACGTTCAGTAACATGTATGTGACCAGGGCTTGTGTGTCGGTAGGTAGGTGATACCTTGCTGTGAGTCTAGGGTAGGACAAGGCTTCGTGTTAAGATAATGTGACAGTGGAATACTGTGCCATGGTAGGCTACTTGCAGTGACAGATTAAAATTGCACAGTGCACCTGTATTTAAGTTGGATATGTAGGATCAAATGTAGGTAAATGGTTTGTTTTTGAAAATGTGATGCTTTCATCGGACCTGGGGCACCTAGGCTGAACTTTACTACACTCAATTAAACCATGTTGTGTATGAAGTCGGGTCTCCTTCCCTTCCGGGCCGTAGGTTTAAGCCTACTCAGCCTAATGGTTAATCCACCACTTTGCACCCCGGCGGGGTAACACCATACAGCTAATATGAGTGTCAACCAATCATAAGTCAACCTTACTTTATAGGACCACAGTTGTTGCTGGGACGTAAAGCAACTAATTATCGAGGTAGTTTCATTCGTTAACAGCTGTTTGAAAAGTTCGACAATATTTAGTGTGGTGTTTGTGACATATCATGTATACATTCTAAATGCACTTGAATTCGACGGAATCAACATGCGAGAAGAGTATCCTGTCATTTACTAGATTTAGAGCATCACTCCCTCGTGACACGAGCCCTGCTCGGCACGGTGCTGTCCGCGTGCCGTGCAGCGCGTGTCAGCACGACCCGGGCCGGGGGTAGTAAGTGGTTACCTGGCAGCGTCCCTCCGCCCGCCCCCTCCTAACGAGGCGTATTTATCCATGGTCTGTCGGGACCCTCCTGCTCCACCTGGTCCCCTCACCTCCACCGGCGCTGTACTGGGGCACAGCGGGCACGTGTGTACAGCCCGCCGGGCTACCGCCCCAACAGGTGGCGCCACTGTGTGCCCGTGTGTGCCCCGTGTGTTTTATGTATACCGGTGTGTACAGTATATGTGTGTCTCGCGTGTGTTCTATATGTGTCCTGTGTGTGATTTATATTTATCCCGTGTGTGCACTATATATGTGTCCCATGTGTGCACTATATGTGGCCCTGTATGCCCCATGCATGTCCCATGTGTGTCCCGTGTGTGCCTTATATGTGCCCTGTATGTGCACTACATGTGTCCCGTATGTGTCCTATATGTGTCCCATGTGTGCCATATGTGTCCCGTGTGTGCCCGTGTGTGCCCTATATGTGCCCAGTGTGCATCCTGTGTGTGCCCTATATGTGCCCCGTGTGTGCACTATATGTGTCTGGTATGTGTCCCGTGTGTGTCCCATGTATGCCCTGATGAGTTGGTGATGAGTTTGAGTGCGCTGTCCCTGCTCACTAAGTAGTTCGTCAGGTGAGTTGTAATGGGGCTGTCACACTACGACGTAACGACGTCAACATTGGGAGAACGTGAAGAACATTGAACTTCTCGGCGTAGTATGCAAATTTGGGCAGAAGTTGAACGTGGATGCAGCGTAGTGGACGAGAGAGTAACGTCGGTAAAGCGTAGTGATACCGTCGTTCGACGAGAGAGGTGAACGTAATGACGCTGACGGAACGTTATGAACGTTATTCCATCGTCAGAAGAACGTTACGTGATGTTAGCTACGGTCATGAGACGTTGAACGTACGTTGAATGCACGTTCTCTGAGTTCTCCTGACGTTCTCCTGACGTTCGTTCCTGACGTTCCCATTAGCCCCGTGGGCATTTGCACTTGGTTTAATGGGGGTCAACATAGTGGAACGTAGTTGAACGTAGTGAGGAGGGTTGGAATAACGTCCGTTTAACGTCATTGACGTTCGCTGAACGTGAACAGAACGTAGGTCGAACGTAAACCCTTACGTTCGACCTACGTCGAAACTTTTGAACATGTCCAAAACCTCGACGTATCTCGACGTAACACGACGTAATGTGACGTAGCTCGACATCACTCTAACGTCATTATGACGTCATCATAACGTAATCCAACGTACATCAACGTAATGACGAAATATCACCACGTTAGGCTCACGTTGGCTCATTACGTCGTAGTGTGACAGGGGTATTAGGTGGGGAAAGTGTCAGGGTGGGGAGAGAGGGCTCCTTTTAAACCAGGTGTGGCTAGCTCCAAACCGGCGGTGAGGTAGTTCGTGCGGTGGGAACTAGGTGGATTCACCATAACTTAGTTGAGGCAATACGATGTATATATACGATGTATCAGTGTGTATGTGATGCAGGAGTAGCCAGACGAAGATGGTGCCACCGAAACCTCTTGTTAAAGTTGGATAGTTCGATGGCCTTGAGTTTCTGATACTATTTAGGTAAATATATTAGGTTCATTGTTATGATCAACCTTACTATTAATTTGAAGTAACTTTTATGGTTAACTTTGGGATTAAAAAAACCATTAACAAATAAATGTTGGCACGCATACCAACATTCTGATACATATTTCATAAATGCACGAGCATCTAAGTTCAATATGGAGGCTCAGATCCAGATAACTATTTGGGTTTGAAAAATATGATGCTTACATTGATCGGAATAAGCAACTTGAACCACATAGTGTAGTTGGTTGACCATTGAGTCCCAAGGCCATATACCTGTATAACAAGAATGTCTTTGAACCATCACGGTGTATACTCAAATATTTACGACTCTGTATTTGCTTAAATAATATTTGGGACTCATAGTGAAATGCATCTCCGAACAGTGACAACCGTAGCACAAAGCTCCCCTATTGCTGATTTATTTGCCACTGACAGCCGTTCATTCCTGGATGTTGCGGGTACAATTTGCCTGGATGAGCCCCCATACTGGACGGAGTGCTGCTGTGAATGCATTTAATAGAATAAAGATAAGCCACAAACTCAAAGTGTGGGTGTGGGTGTAGAACAAGGCACACTGGTGCGGATAGCATTGTGACTTATACTAAGTTATATGTCCTATTAGTTTGTCACTTAGTGACAAATGGAACCTGACATTAGCTCGGCAGTCCAGTTCAAACAACAAATAGTGCAGTGAGGGGACGGGCATGCACAGGTCAGGTGGTACAGTGAGGGGACAGGCGAACACAGGTCAGTCGGTGCAGTGAGGGGAAGGGTGTGCACAGGTCAGTCAGTGTAGTGAGGGGACGTGCCTGCACAGGTCATGCAGTGAGGGGTCGAGCATGCACAGGTCAGTCAGCGTAGTGAGGGGACGTGTGTGCACAGGTCAGTCAGTGTAGTGAGGGGACAGGCATGTACAGGTCAGTCAGTGTAGTGAGGGGACGGACATGCACAGGTCAGTCAGTTCCGTGAGGGGACGGACATGCACAGGTCAGTCAGTTTTGTGAAGGGATGGACATGCACAGGTCATGTGGTACAGTGAGGGGATCAGCATGCACAGGTCAGTCAGTGCAGTGAGGGGACCGATATGCACAGGTCACGAGTGCAGTGAGGGGAGGGGCATGCACAAATCACATGGCACAGTGTGGGGACAGGCTTGCACAGGTCACATGGTGCAGTGAGGGGATGGTCATGCACAGGTCAGTCAGTGTAGTGAGGGGATGGACATGCACAGGTCAGTCAATGCATTGAAGGGATGGGCATGCACAGTTCATGTGGTGCAGTCAGGGGTGGGCATGTACAGGTCAGTCAGTGCAGTGAGGGGATGGGGGTGCACAGGTCAGTCAGGGCAGTGAGGGGATGGGCATGCACAGGTCAGTCAGTTCAGTGAGGGGATGGGCATGCACAGGTCAGGTGGTGTAGTGAGGGGACGGGTGTGCACAGGTCAGTCAGTGTAGTTAGGGGATGGGCATGCACAGGTCAGGTGGTGTAATGAGCGGATGGGTGTGCACAGGTCAGTCAGTGTAGTGAGGGGATGGGCATGCACAGGTCAGGCTGTGTAGTGAGGGGACAGGCATGCACAGGTCAGGCGGTGCAGTGAGGGGATGGGCATGCACAGGTCAGTCAGTTCAGTGAGGGGACAGGTGTGCACATGTCAGGCAGTGCAGTGAGGGGATGGGCATGCACTGGTCAGTCAGTGTAGTGAGGGGATGGACATGCACTGGTCAGTCAGCATATTGAAGGGATGGGCATGCACAGTTCATGTGGTGCAGTGATGGGTCGGGCTTGAACAGACCAGTCAGTGCAGTGAGGGGACAGGTGTCCACAGGTCAGGCGGTGCAATGAGGGGATGGGCTTGAACAGACCAGTCAGTGCAGTGAGGGGATGCGCGTGCACAGGTCAAGCAGTTCAGTGAGGGGATGGGCATGCACAGGTCAGGCGGTGCAGTGAGGGGATGGGTCTCCACAGGTCAGTCAGTGCAGTGAGGGGATGGGCATGCACAGGTCAGGCAGTGCAGTGAGGAGATGGGTGTGCACAGATCAAGCAGTGCAGTGAGCGGATGGGCATGCAGAGGTCAGGCGGCGCAGTGAGAGATGGGTATCCACAGGTCAGTCAGTGTAGTGGGGGGACGGGCGTGAAGAGGTCAGGCAGGGCAGTGAGGGGATAGGCATGCACAGGTTAGGTGGTGCAGTGAGGGGATGGGCATGCACAGGTCAGGCGGTGTAGTGAGGGGACGGGCGTGCACAATATTTGGCGACTGATAGCCAAATGATTCTCCGAACAATGACAATCATAGCACAGAGCACCCCTATTGCTGATTTATTTGCCACTGGATGTGGTGAGTTTCAATTTACCCGCATGAGGCACCATACTGGACTGAGTGCTGCTGTGAATGCATTTAATAGAATAAAGATAAGCCACAAACTCAAAGTGTGGGTGGGGGTGTAGAACCAGGCACACCAGTGTGGATAGGGTTGTGACTTGTACTAAGTCATAGGTCCTATTAGTTTGTCACTTAGTGACAAATGGAACCTGACGTTACCTCGGCAGTCCTGTTCAAACATCAAACGGTGCAGTGAGGGGATGGGCATGCACAGGTCAGGTGGTACAGTGAGGGGACAGGCGAACACAGGCGGTGCAGTGAGGGGAAGGGTGTGCACAGGTCAGTCAGTGTAGTGAGGGGACGTGCCTGCACAGGTCATGCAGTGAGGGGTCGAGCATGCACAGGTCAGTCAGCGTAGTGAGGGGCGGGCATGTACAGGTCAGTCAGTGTAGTATGGGGACCGAATTGCACAGGTCAGTCAGTGTTGTGAGGGGATGGATATGCACAGGTCAGTCAGTGTCGTGAAGGGACGGACATGCACAGGTCATGTGGTGCAGTTAGGGGACAGGCATCCACAGCTCAGTCAGTGCAGTGAGGGGACTGACATGCACAGGTCACGCGTGCAATGAGGGGACTGGCATGCACACATCACATGGTACAGTGAGGGGACAGGCTTGAACAGGTCACATGGTGCAGTGAGGGGACGGTGATGCACAGGTCAGTCAGTGTAGTGAGGGGATGGACATGCACAGGTCAGTCAGTGTATTGAAAGGATGGGCATGCACATTTCATGTGGTGCAGTCAGGGGTCGGGATTGCACAGGTCAGTCAGTGCAGTGAGGGAATGGGTGTGCACAGGTCAGTCAGTGTAGTGAGGGGATGGACATGCACTGGTCAGTCAGTGTATTGAAGGGATGGGCATACACATTTCATGTAGTGCAGTCAGGGGTCGGGCTTCAACAGGTCAGTCAGTGCAGTCAGGGGAAGGGTGTGCACAGGTCAGGTGGTGCAGTGAGGGGACGGGCATGCACAGATCAGTCAGTGCAGTGAGGGGATGGGCATGCAAAGGTCAGGCAGTGCAGTGAGGGGACGGGTCTGCACAGGTCAGTCAGTGCAGTGAGGGGACATGCATGCACAGGTCAGTCAGTGTAGTGAGGGGATGGGTGTGCACAGGTCAGGTGGTGCAGTGAGGGGATGGTTCTGCACAGGTCAGGCAGTGCAGTGAGGGGATGGGTGTGCACCAGTCAGGCAGTGAGGGATGGTTCTGCACAGGTCAGGCGGTGCAGTGAGGGGATGGGCATGCACAGGTCAGTCAGTGTAGTGTGGAGATGGGTGTGCACAGGTCAGGCAGTGAGGGGACGGGTGTGTACAGGTCAGGCAGTGTAGTGTGGAGATGGGTGTGCACAGGTCAGCCAGTGCAGTGAGGGGATGGGTGTGCACAGGTCAGTTGGTACAGTGAGGGGACAGGCATGCACCGGTCAGGCGGTGTAGTGAGGGGACGGGCATGCACAGGTCACATGGTGGAGTGAGGGGACAGGCATGCACAGGTCAGGCAATGCAGGGAGGGGATGGGCGTGCACAGGTCAGGGGGTGCAGTGAGGGGATGGGCGTGCACAGGTCAGGCGGTGCAGTGAGGGGATGGGCGTCCACAGTTCAGGCGGTGCAGTGAGGGGATGGGAATGCACAGGTCAGGTGGTGCAGTAAGGAGATGGGCGTCCACAGGTCAGGTGGTGAGGGGACAGGTGTGCACAGGTCAGGTGGTGAGGGGACGGGTGAGCACAGGTCAGGCGGTGCAGTGAGGAGATGGGCGTGCACAGGTCAGGCGGTGAGGGGACGGGTGTGCACAGGTCAGGAAACATGCTAGCTATGAATGTCTATGTGGGAGGCTTATTTACGATAATTTTGTCCAATTGGATTCTATTGTAGCATTTAATTTTCATGGAAAGCTGACTGTTCACGGTGCATGAACAATTTGCCTTACTGCAACATTAATTATTCGGCCAACTTGTACGGTATACGTTATGAGAAGGCTGCTTGAAATATTGATCAAACAACTATAAAAATAGAACTATGGTTTACTTCCTGGCAACTGTTGGGATTGTATTCAAGGAAGACATTGTGGCAGGTTTGTAGGAGAACTTTATTTCACTGCGGGCATTTATAGGAGCGGCATAATTAATGTCTTAAGCTGTGCTTGACCCATGTTCACCGACATATATATATGTCATCACATGCAATGATATATCAGAGATACATGCATTTAGGGAAGGAACAAACTAATCATTAAAAGTAAGTTAAAGACTAGAGTGACTTGAACTTCCTGTCTAGAGAGGCAGTGCCTTAGCTACGAGACTACAACAGCCAATAGAATCAGCTTAATTTGCTGCTGTATTGGGGCATACTTGATCATATTGCTATTGGGATCATTCTTGTCCCAGTGGCCTATATCGAATCATATTTGACCAAAATAAAAAGAAGACCAAGTCAATCTTATTTACAGTGTAGATCCAATCCAAAGGAGGCCACCACCTAACGCATCTATTGTAAATTCAATCCAGAACGGGGCGCCATGTAGTTCATTCACCACAGTGCGCCACCATTTCTTTAGTGTCATGTCCACCGGATAACTTCGGAAGTAACGTTAACTTCGATGATTGGCAACCAGAAAACAGTGTAGAATCAGTCAGCAGTTGTCAGTGTGGGCCTCTGTGGTGAATAAGACTGTACCACATTCCCGCAAATCGGTTCTCCAACAGGGTGTTGGGCGCGCACCACTCACCGCACTGTGCTGCACGCCTACCCACAACCAGCTTCCTTGTATGTAACAACCAAAACCCATCCACATGCGCATTAAGCAGTGTTCAATTCCGGTATTGTCAACTCTCACGAAAGTCCCGTGAGAGTCACGGAAATTGACGATTCTGATCAATCAGTTCACGAGTCACGGATCAATGACCAAATTCCATTAATTTCTGTACTTTTGTACAAAACCATTTCACGAACGGGATGGCCGAATGAGTTAGAGCGTCCGTCTCCCGTGTTGGTAGATCGTGGGATCGTGGGTTCGAATCCTGGTCAAGTCAAACCAATGACTTAGAAATTGATACCTGTCGCTTCCGAGCCAGATGCTCGGCATTACTAGGATATGGCTAGGAACAATGGAATGAGGAAGACCAGTACTCTGCGACTGAAATTTCCCCTGCTTAAACAACTAATGTACCCCCAAAAAACAAGAAAACACGAATTTCTGTTCATTTGTACACATTTCTGAATGTTTGATTAAATGCAAGCAAATATGTTATGCATATACTAAAATAACACTTAATCGGCATAACTGGTTACGTGAATGAAGAGAAATACAGAGATCAAGTACTTCCGATCACTGTGGGAGTGCTTCAAATAGCGAGCACCACATTACCAAGCCTCACAGTGATATCGCTATGTACAACACATAATCCTGTACACATTTCTTGTGTCGATCATAATTGCATTTAATTTAAATAAAATGTATATTTACAGAGAATAAAACAATACATCAATCAAAGTATACAGTCCTGAAACTAGAGCACCGGATATATACAATATAGGAATGCATTAAAAGTAAACAGCACATTGTTTATAGGCGACTACCATCCGGCTGATATGGTTAAACACATTTACAGTTCCTAACGGTTGTTTCTGGCCAAGACCTAGGCATCCCTTATTGCATGCACCTCTCCACATTGAATAGCGCTAAAAGACAGTGCGTGAGCACTGCTTTGTTGCAGCGTCAGTGCACCGAGGCCTGGTGTTCATGGAGGTTCACGTTCTGTTGTTCTTGTTGCGCCGTTAGTGCACCCACGTCTGGTGTTCATGGAGGTTCATGTTATGTTGTTCTTGTTGCGCTGTTAGTGCACCCAGGTCTGGTGTTCATGCAGGTTCACGCTCTGTGGTTCTTGTTGCACTGTTAGTGCACCCAGGTCTCGTGTTCATGGAGGTTCACACTCTTTTGTTCTTGTTGTGCCGTTAGTTCACCCAGGTCTGGTGTTCCTGGTGGTTCACCTTCTGTTGTTCTTGTTGCGCCGTTAGTGCACCCAGGCCCGGTATTCATAGAGGTTCACACTCTGTGGTTCTTGGTGCGCTGTTAGTGCACCCAGGTCTGGTGTTCATGCAGGTTCACGCTCTGTTGTTCTTGTTGCGCCGTTAGTGCACCCAGGTCTGGTGTTCATGGAGGTTCACGCTCTGTTGTTCTCGTTGTGGGGTTAGTGCACCCAAGTCCGGTGTTTATGGAGGTTCACGTTCTGTTGTTCGTTGTGGCAGTAGTGCAGGTAGCGATTTACAGGCACCTCAGAAGAGCTCGCCGTCCGCCTGCAGCACGGCGGCGGCCTCGCCAACACGGGCGGCGAGTAGTGCAAGGTGGCGCCGGGCCGCGCCCCACTTGGCGGCCGAGTTGACGGTGGAGGTGCGCGCCTCGGCCACGCTGTCTGCCAGCCCCGGGAACGGCGCCCGCAGCGACCCGCTGTGCGCCGCGAACAGCGCGTGTCTGCAAAACGAGGTGGCACATGTGGAACTAACGTCAAGGCACGGTCAAAAGATAAATGTATCAGTTTGTCTATTATAATCTACTATTCATTAGTCTGGAGTAATTTGATGAACAATGGTTAATATTGGAGAGATTTGAACTGAAAAAAGAAATAATAATTTCGTCAAGCATGTCAAAACTCCTGTAGCTATGGCCCAGATTCCCATCTCGGGAATGCAGGCTGCACCTACTAATACTATGTATAAATGTAGGTAGCCTCCCTGGACCTGATTAAGCTACACATGGAACGAGAATGAGAGCAAGAATGGTGAGGTTATGGGATTGACCTAATTGGTTAGTGGCCTCCCTGCCCAAGGAGTTGGTCAAAGTTTTTGTTCAAAGGGAGGACATCATAAATCCACAGATTATTCTTTCTATTCTGACCCAAATCATTTGTTGGTGCACCAGTATCTGAGTGAAACAACATCAACCTGTATAAGTGTTTGCAGAGAAATCTCTATGTGCATCTATTTCCCACCCGTTGATTTTACCTGCAATCAATGTCAACACCCCGCACTCTCACCACACGAACGCACACGCACGCACACGCACGCACACGCACGCACACGCACATGCACACGCCGCCGCCACGCACACACCGCCCCACCAGCACACACACGCACACGCCCCCCCACACGCACGCGCGCACACAGGCCGCCCCACACACGTCCCCACACACACACACCCCACACGCGCACGCACCCCCCCCCACACACACGCGCGCACACAGGCCGCCCCACACACGTCCCCACACACGCCCCCACACGCGCACGCACCCCCCCCCCCACACACACACACACCTGCACACATGCATACGCATGTCGCCCCACAGTGAGGCCTTATTCGATTAAACAACTCGGGTCACCCGAACCATTTTTTGGCGCATGCGCAGGGCATACAACCTCGGGTTGCATAAACGAATATGCTCGGGGTGGAAAAAACGGTGGCTTAATTTTTGTAATAACCAATATAACTACAGAAAAATAGGATTTAAAGTATTTTATGATTGCATAGTTTACAGCTGGTTTAGCTATATTTCCATTTCATTAATGTGGGTTATTACCAAAAAGACCTGTTAAAAAAAGTAGCACTTGTATTGGTAGTTGTTAGGTAGAGGACGGTACCAGCACAAATGTGATGCCATCGCTCCTAGCACTCCTAGCCAATAAGGTCCTATTCGATTACCACGAACCGGGCGACTCGGGTCACCAGAGTTGCTAGAATTCAAATCGAACACCGCGAGTGGAGTCGACAAATACACGTGCCATGTGCAAAAAGTCCCGACCCCAGTAACCCACCTCTTGCCTGGGATTGGCTATGAGTAATGACGTCACATTTGTGGCGGTACCGTCCTGTAGCAGTACAAGTCCGATGTGGTGTTTTTTTGTGTGTTTAAAATATAAATTATATTAATGAAATTGAAATATAACTAAACTATACAATCAAAAAATACTTTAAATCCTATTTTGCTATAGCTATATCAGTTATTAAAAAACAGAAACAAGTTTTGGATTAAGCCATTTTTCCCACCCCGAGCTTGGAGAAGCGTGTTCGTTTATTCAACCCAAGTCTGTAGAATATGCACATGCGCCAAAAAGTAGATCGGGTGACCCCAGTTGATTAATCGAATACGCCCTAAGTGGGTTACTGGGGTCGAGTCGTTTTGCACACTGCCCGTGTATTTTGAGGCTCCACTCGCGGTGTTCTATTTGAAATCCTAACGCCTCGGGTGACCCGAATCGCCGGGAGCGTCATAATCGAATACGGCCTGAGGCAGTGAGGACGGTCAGACCTTCCGGCCGGCAGTCCCGGGTGCTGATAACACTTGACGCACCACCGCCTCAGACAGGTCCTGAGGTGGATCCATGACGCGGACACGCCCTAAACACCCCGGGTAACGCCGCCCGGCCGGCGGGCGATGAGCCAGCCTTATCGGGCTGTCGTCTGGAGGTGACAAGCTCCACCCTTAGTTACTCCCACAGCAGTCTCTGTGACAGGACTGCTAAACAACCCATTAGAAACAGTCCCGGAAGGCTGAGTTATGCAAATAACCACATGCAGTTGTAATCTAATATGCAAAATATATTCAAATACTTATCAATCATAGCCTGCTACTTATTGGGTGAACAACTTCTCAAATCATGTAGAGCAATATACTTTTCCTTTTTTCCTTTTCTTCAAATTTCTCAACTCTACATCAATATAGATCAACACTGTGTGCTGGAACCACCACCTCCACAGCTTGTTTATAGATCAAGCAGTTGTTGACAGTGACTTAGGCACGGTTGTCCTTCCCTCATCTAGGTGAATCTTGTATCTAGCTTCGCCCCCCCCCCCCCCCAGACGGACCAGACTGATGGTGCTTCCTGATAGCGGGTGGTAGTAGCAGATGGTGCCAAGTTGGCACCATTCTGTTCTTATCGGCAGTAAACAAAGTAATTAATGTAAACACACTGTGTGCTACCAGTTAACCAGTAGAGACGTGCTGTGGTAACGGAGTGGTCGCTGAAGTAGCGCTCAGCCTCCTCATTAGTAACCACAGCACACTGTTCATGTTTCGGATACAGACAGATGTTCGCCGCAGTGACAAGTTGGACGGTAGATGGCTCTGATATACTACACGATTTACACTGCGTCCTGGTGCTGGTCGCAGACACTAGATGGCGCCACCCACGGGGTGAGCTGCTCTGTTAATGTGTTATGTTATGTACTGTGAACCACCCACCATGTCTCGCCTGTATCTATGTATCATGATCTCACGGTGCACGTGCTCTATAATCGAATTCAACTGCACCACAGCGCCCCCCAGTCGGAGTGTTGGTTAACATAGTGTATATAGAACAGTTCCCCTGTCGGAGTGTTGGTTGACATAGTGTATATCAAACAGTACCCCCTGTCGGAGTGTTGGTTAACATAGTGTATATAGAACAGTTCCCCTGTCGGAGTGTTGGTTGACATAGTGTATATAATTTATAAAACAGCTCCCCTGTTGGAGTGTTGGTTGAAATAGTGTAAAATATTCTGATAATAATGCATTGGTGGGGGAATAAAAATGTTCTATTGTGAAACAGGTATTCATGACCAGGTGCATAGATATGTTTATGTAGTTGCTGGTGGTGCTTGATTGATAGGTAAATAGACATAGTGGTGCTGGCAGGACTGTGTGTAAGCAGCACTCAGAGCCCTACACACTACCCCTCCCCCTTCTGCTAGTCAGGATCACCACACACAAGCTCAAGGCAGGTAGGTGGTGGCCAGGGGAGCCACACAGCTTGGTGGTGGTGGGCAGATCACTGGTAACCATGGGGACCAGGAATGCTGGATCCCTATTGATAGAGCTAGAAATGCTTGTTTGTCATTGGGAGAATAGGGTGGGGTAATACTCTATACTGAATCCATGTACCATATGAATAATAAACCAAAGGGCTTGACTCTCTCTCTTCTGTCACACTTTGTACTCTTCCTTTCTCTTTGCCTGTATTGATTTCACTATAGCCTGCCTACACAACCACAGATTCGAGCAGTAGACTTTACAATAGTGTATATCAAACAGCACCCCCTTTCGGAGTGTTGGTTCCCATAGTGTATATCAAACAGCTCCCCTGTCGGAGTGTTGGTTGACATAGTGTATATCAAACAGTGCCCCCTGTCGGAGTGTTGGTTGACATAGTGTATATCAAACAGCTCCCATGTCGGAGTGTTGGTTGACATAGTGTATATCAAACAGTGTCCCCTGTCGGAGTGTTGGTTCCCATAGTGTATATCAAACAGCTCCCCTGTCGGAGTGTTGGTTGACATAGTGTATATCAAACAGTGCCCCCTGTCGGAGTGTTGGTTGACATAGTGTATATCAAACAGCTCCCATGTCAGAGTGTTGGTTCACATACTGTATATCAAACAGCACCCCTGTCGGAGTGTTGGTTCACATACTGTATATCAAACAGAACCCCCTGTCGGAGTGTTGGTTGACATAGTGTATATCAAACAGCTCCCATGTCGGAGTGTTGGTTCACATAGTGTATATCAAACAGCACCCCTGTCAGAGTGTTAGTTCACATACTGTATATCAAACAGCACCCCCTGGCGGAGTGTTGGTTCCCATAGTGCATATCAAACAGCACCCACTGTCAGAGTGTTGGTTCACATAGTGTATATCAAACAGCACCCCTGTCGGAGTGTTGGTTCACATACTATATATCAAACAGCACCCCCTGTCGGAGTGTTGGTTCCCATATTGTATATCAAACAGCTCCCCTGTTGGAGTGTTGGTTGACATAGTGTATATCAAACAGCTCCCCTGTTGGAGTGTTGGTTCACATACTGTATATCAAACAGCTCCCCTGTCGGAGTGTTTGTTCACATAGTGTATATCAAACAGCACCCCTGTTGGAGTGTTGGTTCACATAGTGTATATCAAACAGCGCCGACTGTCAGAGTGTTGGTTCACATAGTGTATATCAAACAGCTCCCCTCTCGGAGTGTTGGTTCACATAGTATATCAAACAGCGCCCCTGTCAGAGTGTTGGTTGACATAGTGTATATCAAACAGTGCCCCCTGTCGGAGTGTTGGTTGACATAGTGTATATCAAACAGCTCCCCTGTCGGAGTGTTGGTTGACATAGTGTATATCAAACAGTGTCCCCTGTCGGAGTGTTGGTTCCCATAGTGTATATCAAACAGCTCCCTGTCGGAGTGTTGGTTGACATAGTGTATATCAAACAGCACCCCCTGTCCGAGTGTTGGTTGACATAGTGTATATCAAACAGCTCCTAGGTTGGTTACAATGTATATCAAACAGCACCCCTGTCGGAGTGTTGGTTGACATAGTGTATATCAAAGAGCACCCCCTGTCGGAGTGTTGGTTGACATAGTGTATATCAAACAGCTCCCATGTCGGAGTGTTGGTTCACATAGTGTATATCAAACAGCACCCCTGTCAGAGTGTTAGTTCACATACTGTATATCAAACAGCACCCCCTGGCGGAGTGTTGGTTCCCATAGTGCATATCAAACAGCACCCACTGTCAGAGTGTTGGTTCACATAGTGTATATCAAACAGCACCCCTGTCGGAGTGTTGGTTCCCATATTGTATATCAAACAGCTCCCCTGTTGGAGTGTCGGTTGACATAGTGTATATCAAACAGCTCCCCTGTCGGAGTGTTGGTTGACATAGTGTATATCAAACAGTGTCCCCTGTCGGAGTGTTTCTTCACATAGTGTATATCAAACAGCACCCCTGTTGGAGTGTTGGTTCACACAGTGTATATCAAACAGCGCCGACTGTCAGAGTGTTGGTTCACATAGTGTATATCAAACAGCTCCCCTCTCGGAGTGTTGGTTCACATAGTGTATATCAAACAGCACCCCCTGTCCGAGTGTTAGTTCACATAGTGTAATTCAAACGCACCCCCTGTCGGAGTGTTGGTTCACATAGTGTATATCAAACAGCGCTCCCTGTCGGAGTGTTGGTTCACATAGTATATCAAACAGCTCCCCTGTCGGAGTGTTGGTTCACATAGTGTATATCATGCCAGTCACCTGCTGGGCTGTATTCGATTGTGATGGTCTAGACCATTTGGATCATCCGAGTCGTCAGAATTTCAAATAGAACACCCCGAGGTGAACGTAAAAATACACGGGCCATGTTTCAAAATGATCCGACTCCAATGACCAGGATCCGACCAATGATCCGACTCCAATGACCTAGGGGCATCAGGAACAATGACTGGTATCTGTAGGCCAGCACAAGTGCTACATGTTATTTTAATGATTAAAAAAAGAGTCAGACCACACAGATTAAAATAAATTACTTTAAATCCTATCTTGCTGTAGTTATATCAGTTATTTACAACAACAAAAAGATTTGGATTAAGTCACCATTTTGTCCACCTCGATGACATTAGTAAAGCAATCCGAGGTTGTAGGGTCTGCGCATTAGCAAAAAAACTGGTTGGGATGATCCGATTTGATTAATCGATTACAGCCCTGGTCGCGCGATTGATGGCGGCGTGGTGGCGTACCTGGCGGACGGCCGGCCTGGCAGCCCGCGCGGGTCCAGGAAGGCGCGCTCCACGCTCATCAGGCGGTCGTTCACCATCCGCACCGCCAGGGGGCTGCATCAGCAACACAGCAGTCAGGGCCCGGCGTGAGGGTGCGAGGGTGCGAGGGTGCGAGGGTGCGGGGCGAAGGGTGAGGGGGGTGAGGGTTTGAGGGTGTGTGGGTGTGAGGGTGTGAGGGTGTGAGGATGTGAGGGTGCGAGGGGTGAGGGTGTGAGGCGTTGAAGGAGTGAGAGTGTGAGGGGTGAGGGCTGAGGGTGTGAGGCGTTTAGGGAGTGAGGGTGTGAGGGTGTGAGGGGTGAGGGTGTGAGGGTGTGAGGTGTTGAGGAGGTGAGTGATTGAGGGCATGAAGGGGCGAGGGGGCGAGGGGGCGAGGATGAAGGGTGTGAGGGTGTGAGGGTGTGAGGGTGTAGATGAGGGTGATGGTTGATGGGTGGGAGGGGTGCAGTGATGGGGTATGGGTGAGGGGGTGAGGGGTAGAGAGTTGAAAGGTGATGGGGTGGGGGGGTGAGGGAGGGTGAGTGGGTGATGGGGTGATGGGGTTGAGGGGGCGAGGAGTTGAAGGGGTGTGGGGTGAGGGTGAGGTGATGAGGGTGAGGGGATGAGGTGGTGAAGGGGTGGGGGGTGAGGGTGAGGGGTGAGAGGGTGACGGGGTTGATAGGGTGAGGGGGTGTGGTGATGGGTGAGGGGGTGAGGATGTGAATGGGGTGATGGCTGAGGGGGTGAGGGGGTGAGGGGTGAGGGTGAGGGGTGATGGGTTATAGGTTGTGAGGTGAGGGGGTGAGGTGTGAGGGGGTAAGGGTGAACGGTGAGAGGCGAGGGTATGAGGGTGATGGGGTGAGGGGATGAGGGGGTGTGTGAGGGGTGAAGGGGTGGTGGGTGAGGGGTGAGGGGCGAGGAATTGAAGGTATGGGGTGAGGGGGTGAGAAGGTGATGGGTGAGGGGGTGAGGGGGTGAGGGAGTGAGGGGAGAGGTGGTAAGGGGCGAGGGGGTGAGAAGGTGACGGGGTGCTGGGGTGACAAGGTGACGGGGTGACGGATGAGGGTATGATGGGATGAGGTGGTGAGGTGGTGAGGGGGTGAAGGGTGAGGGGGTGAGGGGCGAGGGGTTGAGGGGGTGAGGATGTGTAGCGGGCTGTGGAGTGGCGGGTTGTGGGACGGAGTTACCGGGAGCGTGTGTGTGTAGGGGGGGGGGGGGTGAAGGGCTAGGGAGCGGTGCTGTCTACGATAGGTGTTTCTTGTAACCGTAATGGTGGAGAAACCTTGCTAAAATGAATACCTATTACACCACCATAATACTAAGGTGTTATTATTATGACTTAGTAATGTCAGATCTATACTTTATTTTAGACTGGGTACTTCACTCATAAGAACATTTACACTATTTTTCCTCCATTTCTGAAATGAATTGTCATAGAAAAGTCACAGTTGAAGTAGCTTCTTACTCAGAAAAAATACAATTCTAGATTAATATGATAATTAAAAATGTAGACGTAACATTTATTTTAATATATATGCTCTTTACATTGTCAGCACTTTTTATATTTGCATCCGTATATATTTGAATCCAAGTATTGCTATTGTTTTTTGTTCCAATTCTATGGCTGAAGCTTTAGTTATAGAGCATCAGGCCTACATTCAGAGTAATAGCATTCAGACGCCATTCAGTAGGTGCCAAGTCGGCCTGCTGCTGGCGGTACTTCGGAACGTGCCAAGTCGTCCTGCTGCCGGTGGTACCTCGGTGCGTGCCGAGTCTGCCTGCTGTTGGCAGTAGCTCGGTGCGTTCCGAGTCAGCCTGCTGCTGTTGGTACTTCGGTGCGTGCCGAGTCGGCCTGCTGCTGCACTCGGTGAGTGCCGAGGTGGCCTGCACTCTGAGTCGGCCTCGCTGCGTGCCGAGTCGGCCTGCAGCCGGTGGTACCTCGGTGCATGCCGAGTCGGCCTGCTGCCGGCGGTACCTCGGTGCATGCCAAGTCGGCCTGCTGCCGGCGGTACCTCGGTGTGTTCCGAGTCTGACTGCTGCCGGTGGTACCTTGGTGCATGCCAAGTCGGACTTCTGCCAGCGGTACCTCGGTGTGCGCATGGTACCTCGGTGCGTGCCGAGTCTGCCTGCTGCTGGTGGTACCTCGGTGCGTGCTGAGTCGGCCTGCTGCCGGTGGTACCTCGGTGCATGCCGAGTCGGCCTGCTGTCTGTGGTACCTCGGTGCGTGCCGAGTCTGCCTGCTGCCAGTGGTACCTCGGTGCGTGCCGAGTCTGACTGCTGCCGGTGGTACCTCGGTGCATGCCGAGTCGGCCTGCTGCCGGTGGTACCTCTGTGCATGCCCAGTCGGCCTGCTGTCTGCAGTACCTCGGTGCGTGCCGAGTCTGCCTGCTGCCGGTGGTACCTCGGTGCATGCCGAGTCGGCCTGCTGCCGGTGGTACCTCTGTGCATGCCCAGTCGGCCTGCTGTCTGCAGTACCTCGGTGCGTGCCGAGTCTGCCTGCTGCCGGTGGTACCTCGGTGCGTGCCGAGTCGGCCTGCTGCCGGTGGTAACTCGGTGCATGCCCAGTCGGCCTGCTGTCTGCGGTACCTCGGTGCATGCCATGTCGGCCTGCTGCCGGCGATACCTCGGTGCATGCCAAGTCGGCCTGCTGCCTGCGTGACCTCGGTGCGTGCCGAGGCGGCCTGCTGCCCGGCAGAAGCAGGAAGTCGGGTGGGTGTTTTTACTGAGAGTGCGTGTTACAGCAGACCTGGCAGTTTACCCCAAACACTGTTGACACACGTGCAAGCCACATTGCGAAAGTAACCCCCCGCCTTTACTTACTCGGATTTATTAATGCGACCCAGCGTCTGACTGAAGTGCTCTGAGGCTAAGTGGAGCGTTGCGATCGCATCTTGAAGATATTCTACAGGAAAACCAACAGAGGTGTAATTAGATAAACGTTGAGAAGCAATCGATCGTAGTCAATTATAGCATTTACTAATAAGTAAATGTGCATAGCAATGCGCTTGTCATCATCTTGCTTATTATTAAATCTAAAACTTAGTTGGAAATAGTTACTTCAACCATAATCTTGCTCATTATTAAATCTAAAACTTAGTTGGAAATAGTTACTTGAACCATAATGGTTGAGGCATGCTGCGAGTGTCGATACCACGTGACATCACTAGTTACCGAATCCTGGCTCTAATCCTCTCGTCTTCACAATATCCTCGTGTTCCTCAGTGAAGTAAGTCAGATAGTTTTGTAGCGAAGCTGAATAGGCCGTGACGTCATAGGGTAGTATCGTGTGCTCCGACAGGCGGCTTGCCAGTTCCCCGACGTACCGCGTGACACCGAGGTGGAACTGAAAAGTAAGAAGTGTTACATCCAACCTGCGTGGTAACGTTGAAATAGGTCAATCACGTGGCACCTGCAAGTTGGCTGTGGCGTCATACAACTAACTATAATGACCTTAGATGTTGCCAGGACGTAAAACTCCAACAACCAACTAACTGTAATATATGTGGTGTGTAGGGGCTAGCTGTAAATGTGTAGTACCATTAGGTAACGACGCACTGATAGAGAAACGAATGGGCTGAGAGATCTGACAACTATCCACCAACCATAACATTAACAGTTGACACCCCCCGGTGCAGCCAAACTGGGCAGTAGGGCGAAAGCTGGCTGCATCACCGCTATGAACGCTTAAAGCGGCATAGTTCGATGAAAACATCAAATTTTCCAAACCAAAGCAATCATCTAGATTGTATTCTACATATCTAACTTAGATACTGGTGCACTTATTAAACAATTGTTAGCACAGAGAAGGGAATAGTGAGGTAACTTAAGAGAATCTGTTACCGGATAAGCCTATGATGTCAGAGTTTTGGCGTCTTTGCCAAAATCAATTTGGCATGTTTGTTGGTTTTTTGGTGTTTTTTTTCATGGGGTGTTTATGCTGTCCATAACATGGAAGCCCAGATGATTGGGCTTGTTTTCAATGCTGGGCAGTTTTCGGCTTTTTTTCTTTTTCTTATGGTTGGTGTTTATGGTTAGTAAATCTATGTTAGTTTTTTTGTTTTTTTTCTTGACAATTGTTTTCCTTCTACTCTTATCCCTAGACTAGCCTACTCTATTTACATATTATAGGCTTGTACACAATATATGGTTGGTATGTGTTTGGTGTGTGGTTTTGTTGATATCTGCTTAGTTTTTTGGCTTGGGCACCTCCCAAGAGCTGTCCAGCTGGCAGGCCATGACATATCACATGCCCCACTTGGTCACAGTTCAGGGGTGGTTTCCTGGTTTTACCTTGCACCGATATTTTTTGTACGTTTTTAGGTCAGGAATTTGTCTTTCCTTTACCATTTGGGCATTCCAGACTTTAGCAGCCATTTCTAGCATACTTCTTTGATGTGCTTTCATGTGGCTTCTGGTTTGCATTAGTATTGGTGCATTGTTTGCTATGGTGTTCCTTTGTGGCTGGGTTAGGTACCTTTTTTCTTTACTATACCCAAATGTCAGTGTTTTTAAGTGTATTACTCTCCAGTTCTCTAATAATTTAACTTTCAGGTTTTTTGTGGATGTCGTAGGTTGGGTGTAGTTTGTCCACCTTAAGACAGGTCTTTAGGGCTCTGTTTTGCAGTATTTGCAGTTTTTTTTAGCAGTTCCTGTTTGGCACCCATGTAGATGACATCCCTGTAGTCGAAGTAGAGGAGCACCATTCCCTTAAAGACTTTTAGTGACTTTTCGTGGGTCATGTAGTTTCTTAGCTTTGTTATTTTATTAGACTCACACCAATCATCTAGTTTTAGTAGGAGCTTGTTTAGTTTTGTTATTACCTCTTCTTCTGTATTTCCTTCTGCATATATGATGGTATCATCTGCATACAGCTGGAGGTGCTCTGTTTCAAGCCACTTTTCTAGGTCATTTATGTAGAATATAAAGAGTAGTGGTCCCAGGACTGATCCTTGGGGTACACCACACTTGACAGGTTGGTGGTCTGATAGTGTATTGTTTACTTTAGTTTTTTGTTGTTTGTCTTTTATGTAGCATTTTATCCAATTTATGCAGGGACAAATAGTTTTGCGCCTGTCTTGACATGTTCTTGCCAGTGTGAAACCTCTATTTGCTCCCCGCGAGAGTGCCGCTGGTAACTTGCAAAAGCCAGCAGCACTTCAAAACTTTTGCAGGCAGCTTTCATGAAATGTAGAGAGCTAAATGGAGAGTGGCAGTCAAGTAATGAAAGCAGTCTTTGTCACATCGCGACCAACAGCATGATGATGATGATGATCCAATTTATAGAGTTAGATTGGATGCCCATGTGGTTTAGCTTTTGCAGTTGAATGTTCTGGTCTACCATGTGAAAAGCTTTGCTGAAATCAATGAAAGCTACTCCAACTAATCACTTTATTGCTTTTTTCTAGGTGTTCATTTATGTGCCTGTGGACAATCTTTTCAATTAGCTTGCCTAGGGTTTGCAGAATTGATATTGGTCTATAGTTCCCCATGTTTTGTTTGTCACCACCTTTGAAGATAGGGGTAATAGTTACCATCTTCCAGGCTTTGATATATTTTCCCTGGTCAAAGGAGATGTTGCATAGGTCCATCATTTTGTTAGGGATGGTTTGGAGTGCATCCTTCAGTATTTTGGGTGGATTCCATCTATCCCACTTGCTTTGTTTGTGTCTATGCTGTTTATGAGGTCCGTTATTTATTTTATATTGGTTTTGCAGGTGGGGATTTTCGCTTCAAATATCTCAAAAGGTAGTCATTTAAAATCAAAGTTGGTTCAATCTGGACTAAGGTGGATTATAATGAGCAACCTAATATATTTATCTCAGATAATGACAGAAACTCAAAACCATCGGACTATGCAACTTTAAACTTATCTCAGGAAACGATTCGGTTGCATTTAGTTGCAGGCAGATATTCAACCCGGGTGTGGCCGGGTGTGGCCGGGTGTGGCCGGGTGTGGCCGGGTGTGGCCGGGTGTGGCCGGGTGTGGTCGGGTGTGGTCGGGTGTGGCCGGCTGTGCCTGGGTGTGGCCGGGTGTGGCCGGGTGTGGCCGGGTGTGGCCGGGTAAGGCCGGGTGAGGTTGGGTGTGGCCGGGTGAGGCCGGGTGTGGCCGGGTGTGGCCGGGTGTGGCCGGGTGTGGCCGGGTGTGGCCGGGTGTGGCCGGGTGTGGCCGGGTGTGGCCGGGTGTGGTCGGGTGTGGTCGGGTGTGGCCGGCTGTGCCTGGGTGTGGCCGGGTGTGGCCGGGTGTGGCCGGGTGTGGCCGGGTGAGGCCGGGTGAGGCCGGGTGTGGCCGGGTGAGGCCGGGTGAGGCCGGGTGTGCACGGGTGAGGCCGGGTGTGGCCGGGTGTGGCCGGGTGTGGCCGGGTGTGGCCGGGAGTGGCCGGTGTGGCCGGGTGAGGCCGAGTGAGATCGGGTGTGCACGGGTGAGGCCGGGTGAGGTTGGGTGTGGCCGGGTGTGGCCGGGTGTGGCCAGTTGATGCCGGGTGAGGCCGGGTGTCGCCGGATGATCCGGTGGGGGGAAGGGGGTGGCGTGGTCCAATCACGTTGAGACGCCCCCCCCCCCCTTGCACACAATGCGCACACGCCCATGCGTTAACACGGTTATTACTTGAATATTAAGGGGCTGTCACATTAGGGTTATTTGCGGGAGCGTATGGCGGCGTAGGCGCTCTACGTCATATACGTCGGCATATGCCGGCATACGCCGCCATACGCTACAGGTACGTTCTGCATATGCTCCGCATACGCCATCATGTGCCGGCTTATGCCGGCCTATGCGGCTGTACGCCGCCATACGCTTTCTCTCGTCCACGGCCAGAAGGATGTGCCGTATTTTCTGATCAGTGACGCCGCCTTTGCCCTGCGGCCGACCATGATGAAGCCGTACAGTAAGAGGGGCTTGACCAATGACGAGCGACTCTTCAACTACTGGCTTTCCCGAGCTAGGAGAGTGGTGGAGAATCCCTTTGGCATTCTAGTCAACCGCTTCCAAGTGCTGCTGACGACTATGCAGCACCACCCCTCCAACGTGAAGATCATCGTCAAGGCGTTCATTGTTCTGCACAACCTCATGAGGACATGCTACTCAGCGCTACAGAACATGCAGCTGGATCGTCCCGAGACAGCCAACAACAACTTTGTGCCTGGAGGTTGGCGAGAGGGCCACTACCTTCCTGACATTAACGTTGTACCTGTTAACCCCAACACCGCGTTGAAGCTAGGAAAGGAAAAGTGCAATCTAATTAAAGACTGGCGACTGTGTGGCTGACGACTGTGTGGCTGACGACGAGGCGAATAAGTCCAAATTGGACCCCAACATGCCAGATATCCCGGATAACCCCGACAAGTTCAAGAGTCCCTCCGAGCTGGCCGACTCAGACAAGTTCACTTGGGGGTCGCCGCGTGTCGGAGTCACGATGTCTGCGGCAGTGCAAGTCCCTGGCCATGCCGGACCCACAGTGGGCGGAGCACCCCCACGCACCACAACTACAGGAGAGCCCCTCGTGTGTGCCACCATCCCTAATGTCCGTACTTGTGCGGTGTGCGGTGGTGACGGCCGTACCACCAGCGGAGCTGCGGTGGCCTCATGACCCACGGAGGTTGGAGGCTGAGGCTGAGGCGGAAGACTTAGCAGAGGCGGCTGTGGCTGTGGCTGATGAAGAATGTGCGGCTGCCCCATATAGCGCTGCACATAGTCGTGTGTCTGTGAAGCCCATGGTGATGCCGGTGGTGACTGGTGAGTCCACTGGTGGGGTTGAGGCTGGTATGCCTCACTTGCAGACACACGAGCAGGTGCAGGAGCAGGTGCAGGAGCAGGTGCAGGAGCAGGTGCAGGAGCAGCCACATGAACCACCGGTGCCACGAATGTTCCTTCCTCCTTCTCCTCCAGATGGTGCGACACCATGCGGTTGAGTGCACCGCAAATGGGCACAAACCGCTCCTCTGGCATCGTGAGGATCATGTCCCGCACATAGTTGGCGAATGCCACTCGCTTCGTCACCATTGGTGGAGGTGGAGGAGGAGGCGGCTGCATCACCTTGAGGATGTCAGCAGACTCATCGAACCTCTTGTGGATGGCAGCGAGGAGGTTGTTGTCGACTGGGGCAGATCGCTTCCCTCTCCCCTTTCCCCGCTCTTGGGATGTAGTGGGAGGAGTGGGTGGAAGATCCTCGTCCATCGCCACCTCCACATCGGTCCCGACATTCTCCTCCACGCTGAGATCGAGCTGTGGAGCCGCGACAGGAGTGGCCAACTGCAAGACAAAATCATAAAATAACATGAATGCAAATCGATATTTCGACAAAAGACACGACAAGTCAACAGTAAATCAAAAATATATAAAGCAAAAATAATTAACGTTAAATGCAAACATGGATTTATAACGATTATATCACGATACATCTATTGTCAATATCTCGATTTAAGAACAACTACACAACAACTCAACATTAAAGAAATAAATAACATTAACAAATTACTAGAATATTAGATGTTGCTAGGACGTAAAACAACAACAAACAAACAAACAAACATAAATACAACAAAAGCATAACATAACAAACTTAGAATACGAGCGGTTTTAAAAGAATACTAATGGCGCACTTGTCAGAACGATAAAAGATTATGTACTTACACTCCTGCAGGGCTCCGGTCGGTGACGGACGACGGACCGCAGGAACCGGAACTTGCGCAGGATCCACTGCTCCTGCTCAGTCAGGTCAGCGCTCTGTCCCCGCTCTTTTTCTTGTGGAGCCGCATGTTTGTGTCCCTGAGCGACTTGAACCACTTCTGGAGATGGACTGTTGTGGTCCCCAGAAGTGTCGCCTGGTCCTCCCACATCTTGGCCTTTCTGTGTGAGCGGCGGTAATCTGTGAGCTTCATATTCCACATGATGGGGTTCTCCTGGAGGAAGTCCAACATTTGATCCTCCTTGAAGACCGACAGAGAACAGTCGCTCTTCTTCGCCCTCTGTCTCTTTGACGCGCAGATGCCACCAGTGCTGGTGGAGGCGTTGGAGGCGGTGGTGGCGGCGGAGGTGGCGGAGGCAGCGGACGACGCCCGTGAGCTGCCCCGAGAGGCAGGAGATGGCGAGCTGGAGCGGGGATGCCAGCGTTTCGTCGTCAACCTCTCCACTTCCATCTCCAGCTCCTCCAGTGGATAGTGGTGTTCTGGAGAGTGGTGTTCTGGAGAGTGGTGTTCTGGAGAGTGGTGTGGAGAGTGGCGAGGTGGCAAGGCAGGTGAGGAGGCTGGTGATGGAGAGCATTGTAAAGTCTGCCTCTTTCTGCCTCTCCCACGGCCTAGTCCTCCTCCTGTAGTTACAGCAGCTTTGGAGGCTGGTGTAGTAGCAGTAGTACTGGTAGTAGTAGTAGCAGTAGCAGAAGCAGCAGCAGTAGCAGTGGTGTTCCTCTTAGCAGGCATGGTGGCAGAGTGAGGGGAGCCTGTTGCTCCAGGCTATATATACCCAGGAGCCACCAAGTGGCGGACCGCGGAGAGATAACATAGGTCGCGCATAGGTTTCGCATACGCTCCTCATACACTCCTCATACGCTCCTCATACGCTCCTCATATGCTCCTAAAATATTCATACGCTCCTCATACGCTCCTCATACGCTCCTGCTATGCTCCTCATACGCTCCGCATGCCAATCAAAACCGTCAAAAAAGGTCGCAGCACGCTCCCATACGCTCCTCATAGGCTCCTCATACACTCCTCATAGGTCCCCCATACGCTCAAACCCACCCGAAAGTTCACCGAAGGTCATCATAGGCCGGCACCCGCATGACTTACATAGGTTTTCAATACGCTCCCGCCATACGCCATAATGTGACAGGGCCTTTAGCTGTGTGCAGCGGCTGGTGTGGTGCGGCTGGCGGGAGGCGCAGGGTGACTGATACAAGCAGGACGCGCTCAGCCCGCTCAGTGAGCAGTCACACGTCTCACATGTCGGGCAGCAGCTCACATGTCTACCCGCAGCTCACATGTCCGCCCGCAGCGCCGCACCTTGCCGACTCGCAGTCGGGTCGCGATAACTAAGCTTGTACTCCCTCACCTCAGTGCCTTGCACGCAGCAACTGACCACCCCAGCGAGTTGCTACAGCAGCACGCAGCAACTGACTGCTCCAGAGAGTCGCTACAGCAGAATGCCCCAGACAGTCGTAGTGTGACAGTCGCTACAGCAGCACACACCAGCTGACTGCTCCTGACAGCTGCAGTATGACAGGCACTACAGTCGCATGCACCAGCTGACTGCCCCTGACAGCTGCAGTGTGACAGTCACTACAGCGGCATGCACCAGCTGACTTCCCCAGACAGATGCAGTGCGACAGTCACTACAACAGCACGCACCAGTTAACTGCCCAAGACAGTCGCAGTGTGATAGTCACAGTGCGATAGTTGTTATAGAAGGTGTAGCCAGCCAGCACTGCGCACAACATGCAGCTTGGCCTGATGGCTAGACCCTCACGTGCACTGACATGTGCATTCAGATTTGTTGGTCTTTTACTTTTGAGCAATTGGCTTTTAAGTCAACATGTATCTAATCAATCTTGTTATCTGGACGTTTTTATATTTGAGAATCATAGTCCGGGCCTACATGTTGTTATATGTCAGTGGGAGCTGCATATTTTGTGCTGATAGTGATGGGCATATCTCACTTCATAGTCTGGGTCTTATGGGCCTGTCACACTACGACGCTTCTCGCCGGCGACCCGTCAACGTGTGGTGTTTTTGGGCGATATTTGGTGAAATATGGAGACGCGAAAAGTTTGACGTTTCTCGACGCGCAAGATTTCATTTTCAACGCTGACGGGTCGACGAGAGAAGCGTCGTAGTGTGACAGGGCCATAAGTGTTGTTCTATGTCAGTGTGGTCTGCATAGAGAGTGTTATTAGTCTCACCTCATAGTCTGGGTCTATGCTTTGTTCTGTCAGTGTTAGCTGTATAGACAGTGTTATAATACATGTTTCACTTCCATAGTCTGGGTCTGTGCTTTATTCTATGTCACTGTGATCTGTGCAGAGAGTGTTATTACACATGTCTCACCTCATAGTCTGGGTCCACACGCTGTTCTGTGTCAGTGTGAGCTGTGTAGACAGTGCTCAATATGCCTGACTCACCTCATAGTCTGGGTCTACGCGCTGTTCTGTGGCTTTCAGTGTGAGCTGTGCAGAGCAGGCGATGCACGACGACAGCGGCCACGTTTCACTCGCCGCCTGTGAGAAGCAACAAAGGGTCGCAGAGAAGGTATCTGTCCGTTTGTCTCTCAAGTGGAGCCAGAGACAAAATTATGTTTGAGAAACTTGGAAATTGACAAGTGGCAGCACCAAGAGAAACTATGCACAAACGCCACAGTGTTAACGGAATTAGTGCAGCTCTACGTTGTTGTTGGGTGTTTGGTTGTTGTTAGATTGCAGACATGCATGCTTTACTGTACCACTTGTGGCAGTGCCGTCATCACATTGACAGATGCACTGACCTGCTTTGATATAAACCCGACGTTTATACCAGTAACGCCTAGGGCGCTGATGAAGGGAGCGGCGTCCGAACGAGGGTCGGGTGGAAAGATTCTGTAATGTGGGACAACAAAAGAGTTATTTTGTTGAATAGTTTTGAAGCCAAATAATGTGAATGTCAACATATAGCTAACCAAATTGTGAGTTAATTATTTCAACCATGTTTTTATGTGCCCATGCCTTTGTCTACATATTATCGTTTTGGAAACTCTCATCTTGCATTCACGTAATTTCCAACCAATTGCCATCCTGGGGACGCCCTAGTCACCGCGCGGCGGGCCGCCGTGGACTGACCTGGGCTTCGTGCGGTCCCCCCACAGTCGCGAGGCGGCGCCTTGCCGATGGGTCCAGGTGTCGTACACCCTCGTCCGACCTTGTGACCTTTCGCGCACGTCCGGGTTTAAGATCTGAACAAATGTACAACAATAAGCATAACGTCCCCACACCGACAACCACGACATCCCCAATCACGGGAAGTCGGTGAAAAGTCGCTTCTCGTTAGAATTATCTTCAGAGGATACTGAGTTGTGCATATATTGTTGGTCATAGGATTAGGTATTACTATTAGGTAAAGTAGCAATAACCATAAAAAACGAGATCTTTAAGACGACGTACGTGTTTGGAAATGTCTCTCATGAGGCTGTGTGCTAATGGAGTCCCTTCACCGCTAAACGTGTAGTTACCTGCAAAGGGGCGGGGGTAAATGCACACGTATCAACAATATTCAATAGCATGCCTGGGTGTCATTTACACATCCAGTCATTTGTGCACCTGGGTGTCATCTACACATCCAGTCATTTGTACACCTGGGTGTCATCTACACATCCAGTCATTGGTACACCTGGGTGTCATCTACACATCCAGTCATTTGTACACCTGGGTGTCATCTACACATCCAGTCATTTGTACACCTGGGTGTCATTTACACATCCAGTCATTTGTACACCTGGGTGTCATCTACACATCCAGTCATTTGTACACCTGGGTGTCATTTACACATCCAGTCATTGGTACACCTTGGTGTCATTTACACATCCATTCATTGGTACATCTGGGTGTTATTTACACATCCAGTCATTTGTACACCTGGGTGGCATTTACAAGTAGTCATTTATACACATCAACAACATTCATTTGTACACCTGGGTGTCATTTACAATTAGTCATTTATACACATCAACAACATTCAATTGTACACCTGGGTGTCATTTACAATTAGTCATTTATACACATCAACAACATTCATTTGTACACCTGGGTGTCATTCACAAGTAGTCATTTATGCATATCAACAACATTCAATTGTACACCTGGGTGGCATTTACAATTAGTCATTTATACACATCAACAACATTCATGTGTACACCTGGGTGTCATTTACAATTAGTCATTTATACACATCAACAACATTCATTTGTACACCGGGTGTCATTTACAATTAGTCATTTATACACATCAACAACATTCATTTGTACACCTGGGTGTCATTTACAATTAGTCATTTATACACATCAACAACATTCATTTGTACACTGGGGTGTCATTTACAATTAGTCATTTATGCACATCAACAACATTCAATTGTCCATCTGGGTGTCATTTCCAATTAGTTATTTATGCCAATCAACAACATTTATTTGTACACTGGGGTGTCATTTATAATTAGTCATTTATACACATCAACAACATTCATTTGTACACCTGGGTATCATCTACAATTAGTCATTTATGCGCATCAACAACATTCATTTGTACACTGGGGTGTCATTTACAATTAATCATTCATACACATCAACAACATTCATTTGTACACCTGGGTGTCATTTACAATTAGTCATTTATGCACATCAACACCATTCATTTGTATACCTGGGTGTCAATTACAATTAGTCATTTATGCACATCAACAACATTCATTTGTACACCTGGGTGCCATTTACAATTAGTCATTTATGCACATCAACAACATTCATTTGTACACCTGGGTGTCATTTACAATTAGTCATTTATGCACATCAACAACAGTCATTGGTAAAACTGGGTGTCATTTACACATCCAGTCATTTGTACACCTGGGTGTCATCTACACATCCAGTCATTTGTACACATGGGTGTCATCTACACATCCAGTCATTGGTACACCTGGGTGTCATCTACACATCCAGTCATTTGTACACCTGGGTGCCATCTACACATCCAGTCATTGGTACACCTGAGTGTCATCTACAACTAGTCATTTATACACATCAACAACATTCATTTGTACACCTGGGTGTCATTTACACATCCAGTCATTGGTCCACCTGGGTGTCATTTATAAGTAGTCATTTATGCACATCAACAACATTCAATTGTACACCTGGGTGTCATTTACACATCCAGTCATTGGTACACCTGGGTGTCATTTACATATCCAGTCATTGGTACACCTGGGTGTCATCTACACATCCAGTCATTGGTACACCTGGGTGTCATCTACACATCCAGTCATTGGTGCATCTGGGTGTCATCTACACATCCAGTCATTGGTACACCTGCGTGTCATCTACACATCCAGTCATTTGTACACCTGGGTGTCATCTACACATCCAGTCATTTGTACACCTGGGTGTCATCTACAATATCCAGTCATTGGTACACCTGGGTGGCATCTCCAAGCAGTCATTTATACACATCAACAACATTCATTTGTACACCTTGGTGTCATTTACAAGTAGTCATGTATGTACATCAACAACATTCATTTGTACACCTGGGTGTCATTTACAATTAGTCATTTATACAC
The DNA here is from genome assembly GCA_030323885.1 of Branchipolynoe longqiensis. NCBI lineage: Eukaryota > Metazoa > Annelida > Polychaeta > Phyllodocida > Polynoidae > Branchipolynoe > Branchipolynoe longqiensis. The sequence continues at coordinate 71,654,932 of CM059186.1, read as the reverse complement.
ATCAACAACATTCAATTGTACACCTGGGTGTCATTTACAATTAGTAATTTATACACATCAACAACATTCATTTGTACACCTGGGTGTCATTTACAAGTAGTCATTTATACATATCAACAACATTCAATTGTCCACCTGGGTGTCATTTACAATTGGTTATTTATACACATCAACAACATTCATTTGTACACCTGGGCGTCATTTACAATTAGTCATTTATACACATCAACAACATTCATTTGTACACCGGGTGTCATTTACAATTAGTCATTTATGCACATCAACAACATTCATTTGTACACCTGGGTGTCATTTACAATTAGTCATTTATACACATCAACAACATTCATTTGTACACTGGGGTGTCATTTACAATTAGTCATTTATGCACATCAACAACATTCAATTGTCCATCTGGGTGTCATTTCCAATTAGTTATTTATGCCAATCAACAACATTTATTTGTACACTGGGGTGTCATTTATAATTAGTCATTTATGCACATCAACAACATTCATTTGTACACCTGGGTATCATCTACAATTAGTCATTTATGCGCATCAACAACATTCCTTTGTACACTGGGGTGTCATTTACAATTAATCATTCATACACATCAACAACATTCATTTGTACACCTGGGTGTCATTTACAATTAGTCATTTATGCACATCAACACCATTCATTTGTATACCTGGGTGTCAATTACAATTAGTCATTTATGCACATCAACAACATTCATTTGTACACCTGGGTGTCATTTACAATTAGTCATTTATGCACATCAACAACATTCATTTGTACACCTGGGTGTCATTTACAATTAGTCATTTATGCACATCAACAACATTCATTGGTAAAACTGGGTGTCATTTACACATCCAGTCATTTGTACACCTGGGTGTCATCTACACATCCAGTCATTTGTACACCTGGGTGTCATCTACACATCCAGTCATTGGTACACCTGGGTGTCATCTACACATCCAGTCATTTGTACACCTGGGTGTCATCTACACATCCAGTCATTGGTACACCTAGGTGTCATCTACAAGTAGTCATTTATTCACATCAACGACATTGATTGGTACACCTGGGTGTCATTTACACATCCAGTCATTGGTCCACATGGGTGTCATTTACAAGTAGTCATTTATACACATCAACAACATTCAATTGTACACCTGGGTGTCATTTACACATCCAGTCATTGGTACACCTGGGTGTCATTTACAGATCCAGTCATTGGTACACCTGGCTGTCATTTACACATCCAGTCATTTGTACACCTGGGTGTCATTTACACATCCATTCATTGGTACATCTGGGTGTTATTTACACATCCAGTCATTGGTACACCTGGGTGTCATCTACACATCCACTCATTTGTACACCTGGGTGTCATTTACACATCCAGTCATTTGTACACCTGGGTGTCATCTACACATCCAGTCATTTGTACACCTGGGTGTCATTTACACATCCAGTCATCGGTACACCTGGGTGTCATCTACAAGTAGTCATTTATACACATCAACAACATTCATTGGTACACCTGGGTGTCATTTACACATCCAGTCATTGGTACACCTGGGTGTCATTTACAAGTAGTCATTTATACACATCAACAACATTCATTTGTACACCTGGGTGTCATTTACAAGTAGTCATTTATACATATCAACAACATTCATTTGTGCACCTGGGTGTCATTTACAATTAGTCATTTATACACATCAACAACATTCAATTGTATCCTGGGTGTCATTTTACAATTAGTCATTTATACACATCAACAACATTCATTTGTACACCTGGGTGTCATTTGCAATTAGTCATTTATACACATCAACAACATTCATTTGTACACCTTTACAAATATAATAACTTGCCTATAAACTCAGTCTAGCTAGACACAATGCACGTTTAATAGACGGATCATAAGGTGGCAGTTTGATCCCCTGCTGGCTGCTGAGCTATAGACCCCTTTCAATGTTTATAAACATTGTGTATGTGCGCGCACCTTGGCTGCAGAAAAAAGGCACACTGCCATTCGGTTTGCCAATATGCGCAGTGCAAAACGGCAGTTTGATTCAAAATTAATAGAAATGCAGAACCTTATAAATTTAATATAATCTGTTCGTTAAACATGTTATCTGTTTGTGTGCCAAGCAGTTTGTTCCTAGGTGGTGTGATTTTAGAGATATTTCACTTTTTCTGTCGGAAATTTGCTCATGGCCATTGACAATGCATTGAGTTTGCTGTTATGCACAGTGCAATATGTAAATTATATCCAAAATTAATAAAATGCAGAAGTCTAACCCTATCAATTTAATATAATCTGTTTGTTGAACATGTTATCTGTTTGTGTGCCAAGCGGTTTGTTTATAGGTGGTGTGGTTTTAGAGATATTTCACTTTTTCTGTAGGAAGATTGCTCATAGCCATTGAGTTTGCAGTGTGACCGTGTGTCGTCCTGCAGCCAAGCTGCATGCGCACTGACCTAAATACCCATGCTGACGTCATATGAATTGGCCTATTAAGTCCCTCCTTCTGTGTGGCCGTCTGTCTGTCTGGGTGTTGGGCTACACCACCCTCACACGGGACGCTTGCTTACCTTCCACTGCCATCCCCACGTTTATCACACCGACGGCTCGCTCCGATAGCAGTTGGGGAAATTGCTGAAAACGCAAGACTCACACTTCATAACAGTCCATCACTACAATGTACAAAGCAGTGTGTGCATAGCTACTTCTTTCTCACAGCAATCCTTACAAGGCGACGTGCAGTGGTGTACGTGCACAGGAATGTAAATGTTCTTTATGCTTATGCCATTGTTACACAAAATCTTTACAAAATAACATCGAGATAAGTGAGAAGTGCCATCTTGCGGGCGTGCCAGCTGAGGCCCGGCTGGAAGGCGCCCGTGGTCTGCATTGGGTCAGCCACCTCACCCTGTGCGCCGGGCAGCGCCCACCACAGCATCCACGGCTGACGTCAGAGCACAGTTACTAATACTACTACTAATAGACCCCTTTCAATGTTTGTATACATCGGGTATGCACGCACAGCTTGGCTGCAGAACGAATGCACACTGCCACTGAGTTTGCGAGTAGGCGCAGTGTAAAACGTATATTTTATTCAAAATCAATAGAAATGCAGAAGCCTAACCATATCAATTTAATATAATCTATTCGATAAATATGTTTTCTATATGTGTTCCAAGCGGTTTGTCTCTAGGTGGTGTGGTTTTAGAGATATTTAACTTTTTCTGTAAGAAGATTGCTCACCGCTATTGACAATGCACTTCGTTTCCCGGTACGCGCAGTATAAAACGTTTATTTTATTCAAAATTAATAGAAATCCGGAACCCTAACCACATAAATTTAATAAAATCTAGTCGTTGAATATGTCTTCTATATGTCTTCCAAGCGGGTTGCTTCTAGGTGGTGTAGTTTTAGAGATATTTCACTTTTTCTGTATGAAGATTGCTCACGACCATTGACAATGCATTGAGTTTGCCGATAAGTGCAGTGCAAAACGTCTATTTTATTCAAAATTAATTGAAATGCAGAACCCTAACCTCATAAATCTAATATAATCTATTCGTTGAATATGTCTTCTATATGTCTTCCAAGCGGATTGCTTCTAGGTGGTGTGGTTTTAGAGATATTTCACTTTTTCTGTAAGAAGATTGCTCACGGCCATTGACAATGCACTGAATTTGCCGGTACGTGCAGTACAAAACGTTTATTTTATTCAAAGTTAATAGAAATCCAGAACCCTAACCTTATAAATTTAATATAATCTATTCGTTGAATATATTTTCTATATATGTACCAAGCGGTTTGTCTCTAGGTGGTGTCGTTTTAGAGATATTTCACCTTTTCTCTATGAAGATTGCTCATAGCCATTGAGTTTGCAGTGTGACCGGATGTTGTCCTGCAGCCAAGCAGCACGCGCACTGACCTAAATACATGTGCTGACGTCATATGAAATTGGTCAATAAGAATAATGAAACCTTTATTTGTGAATTATAAGTTCTCAGTGTCTGTAGTCCCGGTGCCTGTGCGTGTATGTAACTTGTAAAATGTAAACGTTTAAGTATATATATATATATATATATATATATATATATATACATATAAACCGCCTTATCCTCGTGATATTTGCACAGGTGTGGTGCTCATACACACATTAGCTGCCAGCTTTATTAGCTGCCAGCTAGACAACCGGAAGGAACTGGGCAGGGCCGGCTATACTTGTACGCATTTCCGTTCCCTGCCTGCACGGCGGGCTGCCACTGGGGCTGTTACGGCGGGCTGCTGGTGCCCAGCCCGGACGTGGCCTGAAGGCCGACTCGGCACTGCGACCCCTGGGCCGTAATCGATTAACACGACCCAGGCGACTCGGGTCACCCGAGTCGTCAGAATTTCAAATAGAACACCGCGAGTGGAGTCGACAAATACACGTGCCGTGTGCAAAACGACCCGACCTGAGTGGGGTGGCTAGGAGCGATGACATCACATTTGCACTGGAACCATCCTGCAGGATAACAGCCACCGGTACCAGTCATACATGTTTTTTTTGGGTAATAATAGGTACCGGCAGCGCCGATTAAAAGTCCAGGAATGGTACTTTTTTCATCAATATTCACATGCTTGTAACTATTTCTGTATGTATATGATTTAGATGAAATTACATAACCAAAAACATCAACATATGTTCTATCCAATAGTGTTGTTGAATAGAATATATAGTGAGCTTGGATTTAAGTAAACTCAATTTGTATAATGAGTGTATTTAGTGAATATTCCTTCATTACTGATGTAAATGAAAACGGCTGTGAAAACAGGGTATCTTTAATGGGCTCGCGCTTCCTTGCGCTACCTCGTAGAACGTCAGAAGAAGCGCAACGACCTCAGCTTTCTAACCATATAGGTTTGCCCTAGGTCAAAAAGGTCAAATTCTGCAATTTAAATAATTTTGAAAGTTTAAAGCCCATCTACTGAATTAAAAGATATTTTAAACCTAATAAGATTTGGTATGTATAGATAGACAATTTGATTCCCTTTCCAATAATACAAATCTTAGTATAGTGCTAGTTAGTGCAAGGAGCCGCAGACAGAATATTGACACCAACCTGTTTGGGTCTTTGCTGACCACACTAGTTTCACAATGGTGACACTCATGTAGAAACATGTTCATAACATTGATGTCTATTGAGATATATCAGAGAATATATAATCTAATATTGGGCCAAATTTGGGGAACATCCAACCATTGCTCTAGCCACAGTGAATATTTAAAGATTTATTTAAATCAATATTTTTGGTTTCAGACACTTTTAATTTGTATTTGCCATCAAAATGCAGCTTTTGATATTATTAGCTAAATTATTGTCATAGGTAATATCCATTAGTTCCATATGCTATGTCTGCAAGATTTGGAGAAGATCCACCTATTGGATGAGCCACAGTAAGCGTTCAAAGTTTGATGAACAAATCTTTTTATTTTTTATTTTGTATACTTTTCTTTTGTAAGTGCACCTTTTGTATTTCTAGACAGAATATTAATATGATTACGTGTATTACCTGCAGATGATTGGCACTGTCAATTTATAGGAAGTTTAACCAATTGGTTAAGCTACAATGAACATTTAAAGATTCATTAAATTGATATATTTGGTTTTCTAACAATTTGTCTTTATATGTTCAATCAAAGTTCAATATTTTCCATACTTTTGGATATAATATTGATATCAATAATATCTATTAGTCTCAGTGAATGGTTATTGTAATACTATCTGGATTGATTGATTGATTGGTGGTTGCTTTACGCCGTGTTAACAGCATAGGCCATATTCACGGCGAGAAATGTTTGTTTTTTGTTCAAACCATCGCTTTTACATGTAAAAGCAGACAATCAATTATGTGCCAATATAGACTCCTTAAATTAGAAAGCTCACAATCATATATTTGTGGTCAAGGGAAACAAATTCCCATAGAAAAAGAAAAGTTTAATTAATAATTGATAGAATCTATTTATTAAACTATATGAGGTGGTACAGTCCAGCTGCCCTCAAAAAGGCTAAAATGTTTTCCTGTTTTACCTTAGTAAACTGTCTGCAGTGTAGAACTGTTGGCACAGGGCCAACAAATCAATGCAACTTAGTAAAATGTCTTTGAGTGTCAGCGGGGACTGACACCCAATACATTCAGGGGGAGGTTCCCGCTTGAGCAGAAAAGCATGTGTAAGCCAGGAGTGGCCAATACGGCAGCAGCTAAGGACCACCCACATGAGTCTGTGGTGGCTTTTCCACAGATGGTTCAATTTAAGTTTATTAATGTTTTCATCCCACTCATGTTGCCATTTGGATTTTATGCGGGTGGCTATTAGTGGGTTCAGATCAGAGTGAGGGATCAGACACGGTTCAAGATCAGAGGTCAAGGCCTTCTTCGCAGCCCGATCAGCTCGTTCGTTTCCTTGTATGCCGGCATGGCCAGGCACCCAGCACATGTGGATGTCATACCCATCCATTGTCAGTTGGTTCATTTTATAAACGACCGTTGCTAGAATAGGGTGATTTGTTTTCAGTCCAGCAACAGCCAGGAGGCAAGAGAACAAATCACTGTATATAACATAGTTAGTGTTGTTGGATACCTCGATACACTCCAACGCGAGAAGGAGTGCTCGGGCTTCTGCAGTGAAAATCAAACTCTGATCGGGCAAACATACGCCAAATTTTTCCCGTCGGCAGACTTCCGCAGCAGCTACCCAGCTTTGGTCTTTCGACATATGAGGAAGATTCAAAATATTGTTTTGCTGCCATTAGCTTTCAAAGATAAGAATTCACTTACAGATGCTGTTTACATGTAAACAATTACACTTTTTGACATTTTAGGATGCAAATAGCTTTTATTCTCTGAATATAGAACTCTGAAAGAAAATAGGGTGCTACACTGTTATGAATAGGTGAACGATTTAGCATTTATTCAGTCTTGTTGCGGTTTTCCAAGAAAATATTATGCTTTGAAAATGGCTATTTGGCCAAATCAGAATGATTTTTTTGTTATGAATTGTACTTTTGACATTGTATTATTAAAAATCTGCTTAACTAATTGATTTAGCAATTGACAATTTAAATTCATTTATATATGTACAATGGAAATTGGTTAGCAGAACACCCCTCACATCCTATCACTTTTTATTATATTTGGTCAAAGTTCCACCTTTAATTCAAAATTAAGACATTTTTATATAATCAATCTTAACCAATTATTATCTCCAGAACAAAACTATATATAGCCCAATTGAGTTTTGGATTTGGGTTTCTAATTTCAACGTCTACAGGAAGGAATAAAAATATTTGATCATAGGTATATTCTTTTATTTCGCTGCCGGTACCTAGTAATAACATAGATTAATTAAATGGAAATATCACTAAACTATGCCATCATAAAACAATTTAAATCCTATTTTGCTGTCGTTATATCGGTTATGACAGAATTTTAAAAAGGTTTTGGATTAAGCCACCATTTTTTCCACCCCAAGCATATTCGATTATTCGACCCGTGTCTGTAGGATGTATGCATGCGCAAAAAGTGGCTCAGGTGACCCGAGTTGATTAATAATCGATTACACCCCTGGTGATGGGTGGCGGGCCGCAGCGGCACTTACCTCGACCCACTCGGTGGAGCCGACGAGTCCATAGTTCGTGGCCGCCCAGCTGCAGAAGACGATGGTTCTCCGCGGCCGCCAGCCTGTGGAAGAGGACATGTGACATGAGGTGTGAGCGGGCAGCAGGTGGACGGGAGTCGGCCACTCAGCCCGCTGTTTTATACACACCTGACTGCACCAGTTTGCCCATGGCCCTGCCCAGCTCCATCGTAATGGCGGTACCGGAAGTAGAGTCAACTGCACCGGAAGTCCACGTGTCATGGTGGCTTGAGATGATTACGTAGCGGTCTGGAATAAATCACCCGCTAGGTGGTAGTACCGGGCAAGCATCCATGCCCAACAAAGAATACGCTATACACCATGACATAAGTAAATACACAACCACATTCACACTCACTGTGGGGAGGGGACCTTTGGGGGACTGGGCGGACCGTATTTCCAGGGAGGGGGGCAGACTGATGGTGGCCTGGGGCCCTTGGGACCATGTCATCTGGGCGCACTTCCTCTAACAGATCTGAAGGGCCTGCCAGGACTAAAGATTGGCCACCTAAACGTACGTAGCCTCACACATAAGATCAACCAGCTAAGGGCCGATCTACCCGGGTCTGGTTTTGATGTCTTCACTATATCAGAAACATGGCTCAATAGAACAGTTGAAGACAGACTCACATCTATACCAGGTTACCAATTTATAAGGGCTGATAGAAAAACAAAGCAACTTAGTGGGCAGACCAAAGCTGGTGGAGGACTGGGTATTTACTTTAAGCAAGATCTCCATGTTGATGCAGGTAAACATGCAGAGCATAACCTATCAAATAGCAATATTGAACTACAGTGGGCTGTAGTCACCAGACCCCATACAAAACTAATACTCATCGGCAACGTATATAGACCCCCAAATGGCAACCTAAACGAAGGAATTGGGCAAATAAGTAACTCTTTGAATAATATAGCCATTATCGATAAATATGAGATACTCCTCATTGGCGACTTCAATGAAGAATATAATGGCAAGAGGCCTATGATGGGAGGGATAATAAAGCAACTTGCAGCTGAACATGAGTTGCAACAAATGATCCAGCAACCAACCAGGGTAACTAAAACCACTAACAAAACAATAGACCTGGCACTTACCAATATCAAACATTGTACAAAGGCTGGAGTCCTTAACTATAACATAAGCGACCACAAACCAATATTTATAATAAAGAAAAAAATAAGAAATGACAAAAGAATCACCACCCACTGGGGACGCTCTTATAGGAACTGCAATTTTAATGAATTGGCCGGCACACTCAAAGAAATAAACAGTGCTGAATTTCTGGATATGAGAGACCCCAACCTATGTTGGGATATGCTAAACGCAACAATCACTATTGCAGCTGACAGGCACTGTCCCCTAACCAAGATCACCACCAGAATCACCATGGGAGGTTACCTTAATGATGAACTACTAGAGCTTCAAAAGGATAGAGATTACTTTATCCAAAAGTTTGAGAAAACAAAAGATCCAGGGGATGAATTCATAGCTAAATGTATGGTCAGAAAGGCTAGGAGTGAAGTAAGGAAAGCCAAAGCAAGGTATTATCAAATCCAGATAGACAAATATAAACAGAATGCCAGAAAATGTTGGTATGAAATAAACCAAATCGAACCTAAAAACGAGACAAGAATCAGTGGCCTTGCAAGTGAAGAGACTGGTATTAAAATCCCAGATGAATTACTGGCAGAGGAAATCAATAACTATTTCATAGATATAGATGAGAAACTAGCCAATAAATTCAAACAGAAGGATGATCAGCACAAAACCTTCCATGCCAAACTAAATAAAGAAAAGTATGACCTTCTGGAAACCACCCAGGATGAAATCCTTGATAGAACTAACAAAATATCTATCTACAAATCATCAGGAATGAAGGATATCAGTACCACTTTGATAAAAAGTGTGATCACAACACTGAGTGCAGAATTTACACATTTATATAACCTAATAATCAGTACAGGCATCTTCCCTGATGACTGGAAAGTGGCCACAGTGACGCCCATACCTAAAGTCAGCATCCCGCAAACCTGTAGTGAACTACGCCCAATATCGATCCTCCCACTGCCTGGCAAGATCATAGAACAAATAATACATGACCAAATTAAGACATTCCTTGAGTCCTCTAACTATTTGACCTACCAGCAAAATGGCTTCAGGAAAAATAGGTCCACCACCGGGGCACTGGCATCTCTACTGGACGAACTTTTGTCAAACATAGACAAGGGTGATCTTACTATCGCAGTCTTCCTTGATTTCAAGAAGGCATTTGATACGATCGACCACAAAATCCTCATGCATAAAATAGAACGAGCTGGGCTAGGCAAAGAGCACATAGCTTCCTCACAAATTACCTCAGCAATAGGAAGCAATACACAAAACTAAGTGACACCAACTCGACCACTCGAGAAATAAAAACAGGAGTTCCACAGGGCTCCACTCTGGGACCCCTACTGTTTCTAATATTTATAAATGACCTACCTCTAGTTTCCAACAAAGCATCTTTCACATTATTTGCCGATGATGCAGCACTAACAATACATAACAATGACCTTGCCATAGCCACAACCGAGGCTGGAATGGCGCTGGATGGAGTGAACACATGGTGCCATGAGAATAAACTAACACTAAATGGCACTAAAACTGAGTACATAATCTATGGAACCAAAGCCAGGAAGGTGAGGGCCCGGCCAATACAACTGCAGATGGGTGGCTTAGTGCTCCGTGAAGTGAACTCCTATAAGTATCTAGGCACAACTCTCGATGCGACTCTAACTGGTATCCAACAGCTGGCAAGACTTAACCAAACACTGGCACTAAAAATGAACACATTCAGAAAAATAAGGTCATATGTAAGTGAGAATACTGTGCTGCAGCTGTACAAGTCAACAATATTACCAATTATAGACTACAATGATATCATCTATGGATTACTAACGAAGCAGCAAGAGACCAAATTACAAAGAACGCAAAACAGAGCCCTCAGAACAGTATTCCAAGGCAAGATACTAAGTGTGGTTGAAATGCATAGCAGAGCAGGGCTGGACACTCTGGATGTACGTAGGAAACTACAACTAATGATGTTGATGTATAAACGTGCGAGTGATGACAAATACATAGATCGCACAACAAGGGTAACGAGAAGGGGGACATCGACTCTGCTCGGGGTGCCCAACCCTAATACAAATAAGTTAATGAGAGCTCCGATTTACAAAGGAAGTGTCATGTGGAATAAGCTCCCAACCAAAACCAGAGAAGCGGGTTCGATTCTTGCCTTTAAAAATGCATACAGAGGTCACCTGGTTATTCAGGCCCAAAACCTGGCACTGCAAATATATAATACGACCTGCTGAACGACCCATTGACTTTGCCTGCCCTCTCTCATGCCTGCTCTCTCCCTGCGTGTCCGCGCCCCCTACCCATGGACCCTTCCCCCCCATCCACATTTGACAAAACAACTATTATAACTCAATGACTCGAGACCCACTACCCCTACTTTAGACCCATTACCACCACTACATAACTACATCTCCAACCAGCAATGCACACAATATAAACCACTATACATGCACAACATGGCACTATTTAAAGACTAACCGTTATTAAAACCAAATCTAACTGATATACAAACACAGCATATGATTTAACCACTAGTGTACATTACTGCACACTCAATCTTGATGCATATACCTTGCACTATGTTCAGTACATATGCTGTACACTATGCAGCATAGGCTGCTCTCCACTTTCTTTTATGTCAGAATGGGTTGTGCTGCACACAATGCAACACATTCCACTTCCACTATGTATAGATGAAATGCGACCACTCCAACGGCTGGAAGACCAGTGCCCCGGCGCTGACAAAATATGTATTCAGATGAATACAAATATTTACCAAAAAAAAAAAGAAGAGAATTATCGTGTTAGACAGCAGATTCCAAGGACTGAACATGTTCACAAACTGACGAATGGATTGCAAACCAACAGAACAACCTGTCTCACAGGTTTTCTGATACCTGCAACAATTTACTTTTTTTTTCTCTCTTTTTTGTTGTTGTAAATATGTTTATTCGGCTGAATAAGTCTTTTGTCAGTGCCGAAGCACTGGTCTTCCAGTCATTTTTCAATTCAGGGTTATTTACACAAAAGGGATATAGAATAAGGTATACAATAACTGTTGGATACACAATTTGCAGCATGTGACACAATGAAATTCTGTAACCCAAAGGTTCCATAGCAATATGGTAACAGTAGTGACATATAACTAGATCAATATTAGTCAGATCAATGTGAGTATTTACATAGTATTTAGAATGTAAGCAGAAGTTATTTTCTGTATTCAGTTGGTAAAGTTGTAGTAAGTATTAATGTTCAGTTGCAGTTAGGCAAGCGGTATATAAATGTCAGTTTGTTAGAAATATTCTAGTGTAGTTAGTTATGTGAGTTTCTGAATTATGTTGTTGGGGTGGGGTTGTTAATAAAACACTGGACCAGCTGTGACCAGTGAAGCAGTTGGACCAATCCGAGTGCATTTAGGTCTTAAATTTTACATTTTTATTTGGACTGTCTCTGTCATTGTATATGGTTGACTGGAAATAACAGAGGAACAGCAACAAATCAAAAAGGGGGAGGGGGAGAACCGAGGCTGAGGGTTCGGTGGTCTGTCACTTACAGTATGGTGACGCCATGGAACATACTTTCTTGTAACTGCATAAGGGGCTGCCCAATCCGATGTACTCTTAGTGAGTTTTTAAATTCTAGGTAAGAGGACACTGCCCTGGTTCTGGCTGGTAGGTTGTTTCAAATCATGCTGCCTTTGTAAATTGGTGCTTTAATTAGTTTGTTTGTGGAAGGCTTGGGGACTTTGAGTAGAGTGGAATCATCCCATCTAGTATTCCTTTTTGTGTTGTCTATATGTTGGGTCTCTCTGGCTCTTCTGTACATAAGTGATAGGACATGTGAATCTCTTCTAACCATTAGGTAATCTAGGTTTGCTTTGTCATGCATTTCCTTCACACTTAGTGTTTTCCCCCAATAAATTGTTCTTAACACCTGGTTTTAGATCCTTTGTAGCTTAGTCAGTTGCTGCTTTGTGAGCAATCCATGAATTATATCATTATAGTTTATTATTGGTAGAACTGTTGATTTATATAGCAGTAGGGCAGTGTTTTCACTTATGAAGCTCCACATCTTCCTGATTGTAGTCATTTTTAGTGCCAATGAGTTAGTCTAGCCAGCTGTTGATTCCCATTTAATGGTGCTGTCACACTACGATGAAATGGACAACGAGTGTGCGATGAGTGGGTTTTTTCGTCATTATGTCAGAAGACGTCGGGTCTCGTTAAAGTCTCATTACGGTCACGTTAAGGTCTCGTCACATCACGTCCGCTCTCGTCGCCTCTTGTCGTCTCTCGTTTTGGACATGTTGAAAAACTTGGATTAACTCGACGAGTTGATAAGTCCTTCACGTCATGTCACGGTCACGTTACGGTCATGTTACGGTCACGTCATGGTCTCGTTAGGCTCTCGGTCCTGTTAGGTCATGTTAGGCTCATGGTCATGTTAGGCTCTCGTTATGACCACATCGTCTGGTTGGTTGGTTGGTTGTTGGTTGGTTGATTGGTTGGTTGGTTGTTGGTTGGTTGATGGTTGTGCGTCTCTCTGTCTGTGTGTGTCACATACACACAGACACATACACACACAGACACACAGACACACACAGACACATACACACACAGACACACACCCACAGACACACACAGACACACACACATACACACAGACATACACAGACACACACAGACACACACAGACACACACAGAGACAGACACACACAGACACACACACAGACACACAACCAACAACCAACCAATAATACTACTAGTACCACAAATAGTACTACTAGTACCACAAATAGTACTACTAGTACCACTAATTGTACTACTAGTACCACTCTCTCGTTCCGATGATGTTAGACCGTTGTTTCACCCACGTCGACCACGCCATGGTGTCGTCCATCGTCCAACTTGGCCCCGTATTTGCATATCTCATCAGTACTTGATAAGTGCACCGCTGTCTAACTGATGGTTGACTCAGTGTCAATAAGTTTTGTGCATTGTTTCCTATTAGTTAGGTAGTTGACTTTCTTCCCCAGTCCTGCTTTCTGGATTTTGTGCAATAGTATTCTATGGTCAATTGTATCAAAAGCATTTTTGAAGTCGAGGTATACTGCAATTGTAGGTTCACCTTTGTTCATGTTGGTCAATAACTCATCCATAAGAGAGGCCAATGCCCTCATTGTTGATCTGTCTTTTCTAAATCCATTTTGTTGGGTGGTTAGGTAATTGGAAGACTCTAAAAATGTTTTCATCTCATCATGTATTATTTGTTCTATGATTTTGCCAGAAAGAGGGAGAATAGATATAAGATGCAGCTCACTACAGTATCTTGGGTTATTGGCCTTTGGGATGGGTGAAACTGTAGCTAGTTTCCAGCTTACCGGAAAAAAACCAGTGTTAACCATTAGGTTATACAGGTGGGTGGATTCATTTATAAGTGCAGTAATTGAAACCTTCATTAGGACTGAGCTGACGTCCTTAATGCCAGATGACTTATATGCTGATGCAGCATTGACCTTTCTGAGGATTTGCTCCTGTGTTATCTCAGTCAAATCATACATCTGATCATTAGTGGTGACCGTGTAAGTGTTCTGACTATCTACAGCCTGGTCAAACTTTCTGGCAAGATTCTCCCCTACAGCAATGAAGTAGCTGTTAATCTCTTCTGCCAGGAGGCTATCTAGTATTCTCTCCCCATTGTCTTCATTACTGAGGTTGCTGATAATAGATTTTGCTTCTGGGTTAATTTGTTGCAGGTCATGCCAGAGTCTCTTTGGATTTTGCTTATACTTATTTATCTGGTCTAAACAGTGCCTAGACTTGGCTTTTCGCACCTCGTTTCTCGCCTTCCTGACCATACATTCAGCTATAAATTGATCCTCAGGGTCTCTTGTTATATCTGATTTCTGAATGAAATAATCTCTGTCCTGTTGTAATTCTAGCAGTTCATTGTTCAAATAACCAGCTGTTTTGTTTCTTATGTCGAGTCTAACCAGGGGACAGTGTTTGTTTGCAGCATTCACAATCATTTCTTGTAGCATGCCCCAGCATTTGTTTGGATCTTCCTCTGTTAGTAGTTCTGCTGTATTGTTTTCCCTCAAATTGGCTGCTAGATCATTGAAGTTACAATTCCTGTAGGTGCGGCCCCAGTAGATGGTGGTTCTTTTGTCATTTCTGGGCTTTTTCTTTATTATATATATTGGCTTATGGTCGCTTATAGTGTAGTTCAATACACCCGATTTTGTACAGTACTTAATATTAGTGAAAGCAAGGTCTATTGCTTTTTGCGTGGTCCTTGTTACTCTAGTTGGTTGTTTAATTACTTGCTGGAGTTCATGTTCGGCCACAAATTGCTTCATATAGCCTGCAGGTGGGTGCCTCTTAGCACTGTAGTCAATGTTAAAATCACCAATTAGGAGCACTTCATACTTGTTAATGTTTGGGATCCGATTCATTGGCATGCTTATTTGCTCTATTGCTTCATTTAGGTTTCCATCTGGAGATCTGTAGATGTTACCTAAATGTGTAGGCTCTAGTTATGACATCCCATTTGAGTTCAATGTTTGGATTAGAGCAATTTTGTTCCACATATTTGTCTGCATCCACGTGCAGGTCAGTGCTCCAATAGATCCCTAGACCTCCACCATTCTTGACCTGACCTAGTTTTGTCTTCCTATCAGCTCTGAGAAACCGGTAATTATGGATTGACATTAACTTTGTCTCCATAGATTTATTGAGTCATGTCTCAGATATTGTGAATTTATCAAACCCTGATCTTGGTAAGTCTAGTCTTAGTTGTTCTATCTTATGGGTTAAGCTGCATATATTCAGGTGGCCAATCTTAAATCCAGGGAGGCCCTTTAAATCGCTTAGAGGAAGCTTGCCTTCCTGACATCACCTGTTTTATTTATCCTCCAATTTCCCTCAGCCCAGTTCTCAACCCCCATCTCCCACTGCCCCAATGCCCCAACAAATATAAGTTTACATGAATTTATTAGGTTTCCAGTCAATCAGTGTTTTAAACTAGGTCCAGTTTCCCCAAACCACAGCCATCCAGTCTCACATAGGAGTGTGGAAAATACCAATGTAGTAGCTCCATTGGCCATCCTATTGTTGTATTAGTATTAATTAGTGCTTTAAGGTTAACACTAATCAGATAATTCCAAGCTGGAAAATCAGTGTGAGTTTTGTGTGTCTCTCTTCAATTATAGTGTAAACTGTTAATATGTCATCGTTTGAGCATGTATATAAGTTTAGTGCTAGCATACAGAATGGCGGGGGCCTGAAATCTTCTTTGCCATTGATTCTACCAGGCATTCATTGAATAGGCTAGTGGGTAGTGGGTAGGTAGAAAATGGATGGACCAGACTACATGTATCTCTGAAGTCTGGAGATAATACCCACTCAATGAACAGTTTTCAGGAGCAGCACAATGCAGTCTAAGCAATCTCTGTTTTAGGTAGCTGACACACTAGTGGTATGCAACATGACCACGACATGTTTGAAGACAATACTTTGAATAATGTGCACATAATCTGACATCAAATCAACTGATATACTATATATTCCTGGATGCTGGTTGAGTAATAGGTCCACAGGATGACAGTAATAGGTACAGAGCATGGCAGCTCCATATTCTAAGATAGTGCTTGAGTAACAAGTACATAACATGGCAGTTAACCAGCTGACGGATCTAATCCCTGCAGCATGGTAGCCATATATACTAAAATATAGTATAAGTATTAGGCACACAGCAAAGCTACCAACCACTTGACACACCATTGGCATGTAGTATGGCTGTTATAAATTCTAAGATTGCGTTTGACCAACACATACACAGTATGACAGTCAACTAGCTGAACTGTCAGTGTGCAAATCATGGCAGCTAAATATTCTGAGATACAGTTTGAGTAACAAACAGGCAGACAGTATTACAGCCAGCCATCCAAATCAACAGTGGCATATAGTATGAGTTATACATACTAAGATAGTGAGTAATAGGCACACAGTATGACAGCCAACCAGCTGATATAGCAGTGGCATGCAGCAAGGAAGCCCCACCTTCTAAGATAGTGGCTAAGTAGCAGGGACAGATGAGCACCAAGCAGTTACCACACAAGTGTCATGCAGCATAGCAGTTTTATATTCTAAATGACTGTTTTACTGCTTTGACTAGTGGCCACAATACAACAATCAGTCAGTGCACCAGTGGGATGCAGCATGCCAGCGACATGTCAGGTAGTGTTTTAGTGGTGGATACATGGTAGGATAGTTAACCACTTGATAGTGACAGAGTCAACCAAAGGTTCTTTGGGTTATGTTCAGTGAGGTTCCTGCTGTACAACAGGTAGACAGCACCCAATAAGTGGCACCCAGTCTGCTCAATCTAATATTGGAAACACTGTGGGCCGACAATCAATCACAGCCAGAACACAGGTGTCAGTTCACCTTCACAGGTCCACATTTTAATATATAAAAATGAAGAAATACATGGACATGAATATTTGCATCAAATAGTAACCTGCCAAACAAACCTAACGACTAAGTTAATGCTGTCACTGGTGTCTACAACGTCATAGAAATATAAGCATCATCAAAATCAACCTTAATTAGGTTTGTGCATGTCCTAACGCGCATTAACTAAATACGTAGGTGGCATATTTTTAATTGATAATGTTATCTCGCCCCATGCACGGTGCGCTTCTGCTGGGTGCTGGCGTGCCCTTTGGGTGAGACCTGGTGCTGGTGACATTTCGGCTTGCCCCGGTCAAGGCGCGCTGCACTTACCCGGCTCCTGCCCTCCCCTGATCACGCTCACCACGTTGTTGACGGTGGCATGGGTGTTGTGACTTGTTATCTTGATTTGCACCTTGCGGTAACTGAAACACCACAAGCACACGTAGTGGTACGTAATTACGGGCAAATGAAGATCGATGGAAGTAGTTACGGGCAAATGAAGGTCGATGGTAGTAGTTACTTGGAAATGAAGGTTGATGGAAGTAGTTATGGGCAAATGAAGGTCGATGGAAGTAGTTACGGGCAAATGAAGGTCGACGGAAGTAGTTACGGGCAAATGAAGGTCGATGGAAGTAGTTATGGGCAAATGAAGGTCGATGGAAGTAGTTACGGGCAAATGAAGGTCGATGGAAGTAGTTACGGGCAAATGAAGGTCGATGGCGAGGAGAGGCTATTTACCTTATTCTGTTTTAAATGTTCAATAGTAAAATACATACATGTACTATCTCTTGCACATCTAGTAAAATACAAAGATGTACTATCTCTTGCACATCTCCTAAAATAGATACATGTACTATCTCTTGCACATCTTGTAAAATACATACATGTACTATCTCTTGCACATCTAGTAAAATACATACATGTACTATTTCTTTCACATCTTGTAAAATAGATACCTGTACTATCTCTTGCACATCTTCTAAAATACATACATGTACTATCTCTTGCATATCTACTAAAATACATACATGTACTATCTCTTGCACATCTTGTAAAATACATACATGTACTATCTCTTGCACATCTTGTAAAATAGATACCTGTACTATCACTTTCACATCTTTTAAAATACATACATGTACTATCTCTTGCACATCTTGTAAAATACATACATGTACTATTTCTTGCACATCTTGTAATTCCATGGAAGAAACGGGAGTAGGGTAATTGAACTAATACTAATAGAGAACTAATACTAATAAAGAAGTTAGCCTATTGCTGCAGCTGAATATGCATCCAAGGATTTTTTGCTATACGTAGTATACATCAATCCAATAATTTGTTATTGTATCGAAGTTATTGCTATCTAAAGGCTATCTAAAAGGACGATGTTAAGGGATAAGTTAGAAATAATTTAATTTGCTTCTTAAATTTCTATAATTGGACAATTACTATACTTTAGAATTATTGCACATATTGTAAATGAAATAATGCTTAAGCCCCAGGGACGGTTTAATTGATCTCCAGTTGTGTATTGAGATGAACAGTGGGATCCTGGTGGTGGGTGAGCGGGTAGGTTGGCACTGGATACGGTGACATTTTGGGCAGACTCAGGGTGGCACGCACATGCTGCTGTGCATGAATCCCGGTCCGTAGTGGTAGGTGATGGGCAGCCCTCCCCGCCACGAACTGTGCACTTCGTCACCACGCATCAGGCTGAAACACACGCAGACAACCCATGAACATGTAGGCAGACATAATGCACCAGGCTGAAACAGGAGTACACAGTCAACCCATAACTAGGTAGACATAACACAGAAGGCTGAAACAGGAGTACACAGACAACCCATAAACATGTAGATATGACGCACCAGGCTGAAACAGAAGTACACAGACAACCTATGAACATGTAGACATAATGCATCAGGCTGAAACAGGAGTACACAGACAACCCATAAACAGGTAGACATAACACAGCATGTTGAAAGAGGAGTACACAGACAATCCATAAACAGGTAGACATAACACAGCAGGCTGAAACAGGATTACACAGACAATCCATAAACAGGTAGACATAACACAGCAGGCTGAAACAGAAGTACACAGCCAACCCATACACATTTAGACATAATGTACCAGGCTGAAACAGGAGTACATAGACAACCCATGAACAGGTAGACAAAACAGAGCAGGCTGAAGCAAGAGTACACAGAAAACCCATGAACATGTAGACATAATGCACCAGGCTGAAACAGGAGTACACAGACAACACATAAACAGGTAGACATAACACAGCAGGCTCAAACAGGAGTACACAGACAACCCATAAACAGGTAGACATAACACAGCAGGCTCAAACAGGAGTACACAGACAACCTATGAAGATATAAACATAATGCATCAGGCTGAAACAGGAGTACACAGACAACCCATAGACATGTAGATATAATGCACCAGGCTGAAACAACAGGAGTATGCAGACAACCCATGAACATGTAGACATAACACAACAGGCTGAAACAGGAGTACACAGACAACCCATAAACAGGTAGACATAACACAGCATGTTGAAACATGAGTACACAGACAACCCATAAACAGGTAGACAAAACACAGCATGTTGAAACAGGAGTACACAGACAACCCATAAACAGGTAGACATAACACAGCAGGCTGAACCAGGATTACACAGACAACCCATAATCAGGTAGACATAATACAGCAGGCTGAAATAGGAGTACACAGACAACCCATGAACATGTAGACATAACACACCAGGCTGAAACAGGAGTACACAGACAACCCATAAACAGGTAGACATAACACAGCATGTTGAAACAGGAGTACATAGACAGCCCATAAACAGGTAAACAAAATACGGCAGGCTGAAACAGGATTACACAGACAACCCATAAACATGTAGATAGAATGCACCAGGCTGAAACAGGAGTACACAGACAACCCATAAACAGGTAGACATAACACAGCAGGCTGAAACAGGATTACACAGACAACCCATAAACAGGTACACATAACACAGCAGGCTGAAACAGGAGTACACAGACAACCCATATGTAAAATTTTCCGATATGATGCGATATGAGGATATATGAACTCTACTATAATAGATTGCAACTTGTCTATATAATGGTAAATGGTAATATATAAAACCCAAAGGCATATGAGGGATATGTGGAGTTGGTAAACTATTACTCATAAAGTATAGAAATTGTATAGTAAAATAGTATAGAGGAGGAGTGTCACTTCTTAGATACAGTCTTTGGAGGAGTTGCCTCAAATACCCCCTCCCCCCAGGTGTTATTTATGGATCACTACACACCACAGAGATGATTTTCAGACACATTGAAGATTGCAAGGGAGTGACAATAGGTGGCATGAACGTCAACAATCTTAGATATGCCGATGACAGTGTAATACTAGCAGACAGTGAGAAAAACCTACAAGATATAGTGAATAGAATCAATAAAGCTGGAATACTATTCAACATGAAGATGAATGCCAGGAAGACCAAAACAATGGTTATAAGTAAAAAGACAGATAAACCAAATGTCAATATAACCATAGATGGCACAAACATAGAACAAGTATCCGAATTCATATATCTCGGACAAAAGATTACAAATGATGGGAGATGTGAGGAAGAAATTAAAAGAAGGATAACAATAGCCCGAACAACATTCTCCAAAATGTATAGAGTGTTAACATCAAGTAAGATATTAATACAAACAAGGAAGCGTATTCTTCAGTGTTATGTGTGGTCTACTCTAATGTATGGGGCAGAGACATGGACAATCTCTAAGAAAATGTACAAACGTTTAGCAGCATTTGAGATGTGGACTTATCGAAGGATGATGAAAATATCATGGACAAAGAAGATCACCAACAAAGAAGTTCTCAGAAAAATTAAAAATAAGAAAAGCTTGTTTGCCACTATACAGACAAAGAAACTTATTTATTTTGGCCACATCATTCGTCAGAGTTCAATATACCGTACATTGTTGGAAGGGAAGGTGAATGGCAGCAGAGGGAGAGGGAGACCAAGAACATCATGGTTTACAAATATTTCACAGTGGACAGGCTTGAATTATTCACAGTCTATCAGAACAGCACAACATCGGGACAAGTGGAGAACCATTGCATCCAACCCTCGACTAGAGGACGGAACTATTGATTGATTGATTGACACACCACAAGGCACTGTGGCCAGCATGACAAGGCCTTGGATACAAGACATTGAACTCTGATTGGTGGGGAGATGAATACCTGTTAGGGATTGGGAGATCAACCCATGTGACCACCACCATCTTGGATTCTAGAAACCTATATAAGATAATAAACCAGGGAGTCTCACTCTCCTACTTTTCACTCTTTCTCTACTTTCCTTCATTACCTGTATTGATTTCTCATTAGCCTGTCCACACCACTCACACGACCAGCCGGCGACTTTACACATAGACATGTAGATATAATGCAGCAGGCTGAAACAGGATTACACAGACAACCCATGAACATGTAGACATAACGCACCAGCCTGAAACAGAAGTACACAGACAACCCATAAACAGGTAGACATAACACAGCATGTTGAAACAGGAGTACATAGACAGCCCATAAACAGGTAGACAAAACACGGCAGGATGAAGCAAGAGTACACAGAAAACCCATACACATGTAGATAGAACACACCAGGCTGAAATAGGAGTACACAGACAACCCATGAACATGTAGACATAACGCACCAGGCTGAAACAGAAGTACACAGACAACCCATGAACATGTAGACATAACACAGCATGTTGAAACAGGAGTACATAGACAGCCCATAAACAGGTAGACAAAACACGGCAGGCTGAAACAGGAGTACACAGCCAACCCATACACATGTAGATAGAATGCACCAGGCTCAAACAGGAGTACACAGACAACCCATGAACATGTAGACATAACGCACCAGGCTGAAACAGTAGTACACAGACAACCCATAAACAGGTAGACATACACAGCAGGCTGAAGCAGGAGTACATAGACATCCCATAAACTGGTAGACACAACACGGCAGGCTGAAACAGGAGTACACAGCCAACCCATACACATGTAGATAGAACGCACAAGGGTGAAACAGGAGTACACAGACAACCCATGAACATGTAGACATAATGCACCAGGCTGAAACAAGAGTACACAGACAACCCATACACATGTAGACATAATGCACCAGGCTGAAACAGGAGTACATAGACAACCCATGAACAGGTAGACAAAACACACCAGGCTGAAACAGGAGTACACAGACAACCCATGAACATGTAGACATAACGCACCAGGCTGAAACAGTAGTACACAGACAACCCATACACAGGTAGACATAACACAGCATGTTGAAACAGGAGTACACAGACAACCCATAAACAGGTAGACATAACACAGCATGTTGAAACAGGAGTACAGAGACAACCCATACACAGGTAGACATAACACAGCATGTTGAAACAGGAGTACACAGACAACCCATGAACATGTAGACATAACGCACCAGGCTGAAACAGGAGTACACAGACAACCCATAAACAGGTAGTCATAACGCACCAGGCTGAAACAGGAGTACACAGACAACCCATAGACAGGTAGACATAACACAGCATGTTGAAACAGGAGTACAGAGACAACCCATACACAGGTAGACATAACACAGCATGTTGAAACAGGAGTACAGAGACAACCCATAAACAGGTAGACATAACACAGCATGTTGAAACAGGAGTACAGAGACAACCCATACACAGGTAGACATAACACATCATGTTGAAACAGGAGTACAGAGACAACCCATACACAGGTAGACATAACACAGCATGTTGAAACAGGAGTACACAGACAACCCATACACAGGTAGACATAACACAGCATGTTGAAACAGGAGTACACAGACAACCCATGAACATGTAGACATAACGCACCAGGCTGAAACAGGAGTACACAGACAACCCATAAACAGGTAGTCATAACACAGCAGGCTGAAACAGGAGTACACAGACAACCCATGAACATGTAGACATAACGCACCAGGCTGAACCATAGGTACATAGACAACCCATAAACTTTTGGATTTGGTGAATTTATCACTCTAATTTATAATTTATAATTCATTATTCGTTATTAATAATTAATTATTTATTAATTATTTATGATTTACATTTTCTGGACTACATTAATCACACAAATAAATGCACAATTGCAGATGATATTGCCACTGGTACCAAACCGTTGCCCCTGTTCGGTACCATGTGTCCGTAATGCTCACTTTAGCAGTAACTGGGCGTCCTTCGTCCTGATGGGGTGCACGGGTATCTTTGGCAGGTCGTTCTGACCTCGGCCATTTCTGAACGCGCTGGCTGGAACAGAAAATACATATACATAATTCTCTAGTTATGGTTAAGCTTACTGCTGGCATCGCTAAATAAAACAGGCCCACGAAGCTTCTCACAAAAAAAGACCTCTTCCACATAAACAAACACGAGCCATTTGGTTTTTGTTTGTTTTGTTTGTTGTTGTTTTACATCCTAGCAACATCTAAGGTCATATCAGGGCAGGTACCGACTTGTGACAGTGCACACTCATGGCAATTTTATAGTGCTGCCCCACTGGGAGACCAGGCCGCCATCACCATGACCTGATATCCCACACAGTCACATTATCCTGACACTGAGCCAACCAGTCCTTGCCCTATCCTAATAATACCGAGCGCCAGGCTAGGAAGCGACAAGTATCAATTTTTAAGTCATTGTGTAAAATATTCCGACTTTTTAGGTCTGGTTCATAAATAAATAATAATTTAAATAAATTCTAAAATATCTCCTTTTCATAAAACTCATATGTGAAGCATTAGGAAAACTGTTTTAATCATATTTAAATCATCCAGTTATTTCTATAAAGTCATTATAATAATATTCCAATTATATAAGTACCACTATAAGGCCTCTCTAATAATACCTAATTCATTCTATCATGTTGGTAAATACATATGCATAATATTCAAACCAAGTTGTGAAACCATGGTAGATTATGTATATTAAGTGAAGTGATAATTAATATCAGATTGTTCTAAGGTTCTATATCAAATATAACCACTGGAGATAAGAACTCTGGAAAATTATTACTGTATTGGTATATTTACATGTATTACTGAATTGAAGTCTGTTGGTATTATATATTGTATGAAAGGAGGTAAATGCTGAAACTAAGGCCAGCATATACAGTTGCTGCAGACTGTGGTTTCTTCACCCAGACAAATAGTCTGTGAAGAATGCCACAGAATGGGTATAATAATTAAGTCAAGAATTAAGTTCTGTGTGCCTGTTATGGTACGATTTACAGATGCCAGTATCTGAGAGAGCGTTAGCACACAGGTGCCAATGCATGGGGGCTGTGGCTGTGTGTGTGTGAGTGCTTGCAGGACCTGCCAAAGCCAGGTGTCAGGCTGGAGGTGGGAGGTGGAGTGTGTGTGTGTATGTGTGTGTGTGGTGAGCCCTCCCTGCCCCACCTGGTGCCAGTTTGCTGAACTAAAGATGATAAAATATGTAATTCTCAAAGTAAGGCATGTAGAAACTCCTATTATTTTGGAGTTGTCCCAATCTAAGGGACTGGTGACCATGGGTGTTATGTAAAGATAAACAGGGTTGATACTCCAATATAAGTGTGATCGGTGAACTTGATGGAAAAATATGTATCTGACTTGGGGTGGGTGGGTTGGCTCCCCACCCGTTTACCCAGATGGGGGGAGGGGACTGGTGGGAGTGGTGGGGGTCCACCCATTCCCCCCCTGCCTCCCCCCACCACTGACTGGAGGAGTTCAGCCAATGAAATGCCATGTTACTGTCTCTGACTGAGGAGACTCCCAGCAACTGTGTACCTGTATTTTGAATGTGTTCCATCTGAATAAAAAGAGCTGGGCAGGGGGTGTGGCAGGTAGATGACCTGAAGACAGCACAGCAGGAGGAGCCAGCCGCCCCTCCCTACCATACTTTACCCCACTTAATTTCTGTTGGGTTGCTATTTCTTGGAACTGATATAGTAAGCAGATATAGTAAGCAGATATAGTAAGCGGATCATCGCTTGAGTAATATCATACATCAGTGCTTTCCGGCCTCCACACACAGAAGTTAGGGTTCTATTTCCTATAAAGATTCTAGCGTGTAAAATACTGCGAGTTAACAATTGGTTTAACTCGACCAAGGTTAGAACCCACAATCCCATGGTCTACCAACACAGGAGGCGAACGCTCTAACTCATTCGGCCATCCCATCTGGTCGAGCCATTTGGAGAGGGTGAAAGTTTGTCAGGCAGTCTGGTGAGCGGCGTTACTTTGAATGCGACTTCATCGGCGCTAAATACAGACATACGAGGACTTAACCTATGTTGAATTGAATGCTATGGGTATTAGTAATTGCTAACTAGATAGTTGGTTTTGTATTGTTGTTGTAGTGTTAATTTTATTCATCGAATTTTACTGGACCAGGGTGCAAACTCGGGGATTTGAATCCCAGGACCTACCAAAGCGAGAGGTGCGCGCTCTACTCACTCGACCACCCAGTCTGGCTTTATACTGCTGCCTCATTCGGAGACCAGACCACCGGCACCATGAATCAATTTTCCACTCAGTCACATTACCCTACATTTGGTTTCAGTCAATTGCATAGATAAAATTAATTAAATTGCGTATGCATATTAATTTATTATTAATGTGTTTGTGTGTCTGTAAATACAAAAATGTTCTAAAAGGTATCTTTAAAAATATAGCTGCCAAACAAACCAGAGGGGATGGCCAAATGAGCGCCCACTTCCAGTGTTGGTAGGTCGTGGGATTCAAATAGCCGTGCACGAAACTGGTCGAGTCCAACAATGATGGCATCATAACTGCACTGACTATTCTTTCTATGCTGTCTCAAATGATTAGTTAATGCACCATTGTCTAAGGTGGAGATATAGGATCAATTTGAGTGCACCTATGCAGGCAGTGTTACCCTGACATCTAACCTCAGACCTTAGACCATTAAGCACCAGACCCTTAGTGTGAACTTCATCCACCACGTAGAGCTGGGTTAATCAGACCGGTGTATTGTCGAACGCTGCCCTGCCTGTGTATTGTCGAACTAACCCTGCCTGAGAAGTCGAGCTGGTTCCCGCCTGTGCTGTTTGGAGCGTACATTTCGTAATACGGCCACCCAGCACCAGGCGCAGGCGGACTGACCTATGGAAGGGTAGCCGGCGGTGAGAGGGTCCCCCGAGGCCTCCAGCAGGGTGGTCCTGAGCAGCCCGTCCGGTCGCCCAGCCTCGTCAGTGTCGACACTGCCACTTCCGGCAGGTCCGGGAAGGGGGCCGTCCGTGTAGAGAATCAGTCCGGCCGCGCCGAACCGCTGCGCGTTAGCGACCTACAACAGTGTCCTGTAAAGGGGCTGTAACGCTATGACGTATGGCCTTAGCGTATGCCGATGTATGCGATTTTCGACCAACATGTTGGCATATGGCATCATATGTTACGTATACATTGGGCATACATCGAGTACGCTCGGGGTACGGCGTCATAGGTCGAGCAGCTAAAAAGATGTTGTGCATGTTCAAAATTTTCAACGTATGTCGCCTTATGGCTCATGCGTTTCTCATACGCTTGGTGTATGCTCGGCGTATGTCAGCATATGTTATGCACACTTTAGGGGTAGGTTGGGATAGGTTGGAACATGTTAGCCATACGTTCAGCCTGTTGGGAATGTGCAGTCCGCTTACAGCCAACGGATGCATAACGTACTCCAAACATACTTTGAACATATGCCTGCCGTATCTCCAGAGTACTTAATGTATGCGCCATACTGCTAGCGATGGAGTAACATACATAACGTTGGTCAGCGTACTGTCAGCGTATGCAAACATTTTGCGAGGGTTTTGTGAGGCACATGAATGCTCTCAATAGGTCAGAGATACGTTCTGAATACATTACGTACGTTGTGTGTATGTTATGTGTATGTTGTGTTTACGTTGTGTGTACACCCATTTTTATCCCTTGCAGCCTATTTAGATTTCAAATTTATTTCAACACGTTACGCACACGCCGGCGCCATACGTCGTAGTGTGACAGGGCCTTAAGGCACGGCACAGCATGGAACGGAACAGCATGGAATGGAACAGCATGGAATGTAACAGCATGGAACGTAACAGCATGGAATGGAACAGCATGGAACGTAACAGCATAGAATGGAACAGAATGGAACGGAACAGCATGGAACGGAACAGCATGGAACGGAACAGTATGGAATGGAAAGCCCGACATGGAATGACACAACAGGGGACGACACAGCGCCGCACCGTATGACCCAGGACAGGACAGGACCATACAACACCACACAACACCAAATGACACAGAACCGCACTAGACGCTACAGTACCACATATCACATCATTGTACAGCGCCACACAACACCACACAACACTACACAACACCACACAACACCGCACAACACCGCACAACACCACACAACACCATACAACACCACACAACACCACACGACACAGAACCGCACTAGACGCTACAGTACCACATATCACGGCATTGTACAGTGCCACACAACACCACACAACACTACACAAAACCGCACGACACTGCACAACACCACACAACACCACACAACACCACATGACACAGAACCGCACTAGACGCTACAGTACCACATATCACAGCATTGTACAGTGCCACACAACACCACACAACACTACACAAAACCACACAACACCGCACAACACCGCACAACACCACACCAAACAGAACCGCACTAAACACTACAGTACCACGGCATTGTACAGCGCCACACAACACCGCACAACACCGCACAACACAACACTACACAACACCACACAACACCACACAACACCACACAACACTGCACGGCATCGCCCAATATAGAACCGCACAACACTGAACAACACTGCACGGCACCGCACGGCACCGCACGGCACCGCACGGCACCGCACGGCACCGCTCGGCACCGCTCGGCACCGCTCGGCACCGCTCGGCACCGCTCGGCACCGCTCGGCACCGCTCGGCACCGGTCGGCACCGGTCGGCACCGCACGGCACCGCACGGCACCGCACGGCGCCGCTCGGCGCCGCACGGCACCGCACGGCACCGCTCGGCACCGCTCAGCACCGCTCGGCACCGCTCGGCACCGCTCGGCACCGCTCGGCTCCGTGGAACCAACCTCATCAGCCCTCATCGAGCAAGGTAGCACTTGCATACCATAGTCTATTTTCTTAGATTCCATTTTAATAATCTGGTTTCAATACCTTTATTTACCCAAAATAGATTGGTTGGTTCCTTGTGACGGTGCACACTCAGGGTGACTTTATTGTGTTTCCGCACTTGGAAATCGGGCCACCAGCAGCATGACCGGATATCCCACTCAGTCACATTATCCTGACACTGAGCCAGCCAGTCCTTGCCAGGCTAGGAAGAGACAAGTATCAATTTTATAAGTCATTGGTTTGACTTGACCGGGAACCAAACTCCCGATCTCCCGCAGGCGAGGCCCGCGCTCTACCAATTCGGCCACCGCGCCCGGCGCCCGGTGCCCGAGATAGATGGTGCTCAATGACTAAATCATGCTAACCTTCACACTCGGATGGATCTTCCCGCGTCGTGCTATGCAAATTCTGCCGGTGACGTCAACATGGTTCCGCAGAAACCGGAAGTCGTCCACGGTGGCATAGTTAATGTAGACCAGCTCAGCCTGGAATGTGAAAAGAAAAGACCGACATGGTTCTGGAGTGCCTTATAGCTAAGTAATGGGATGCCAACCTGGCGGTCACACATGAATATAGACTACTGGATTGTATTGAGGAGTGGAACGATTACATGTGTATGTGCAGTATCAATTACTTCATATGCGGGTGTGTATAACGCACATGTTTCCATTTAAACTTGCATAGTCCGATGGTTTTGAGTTTCTTTCATGAACATACACTTAGAGCCCCTCACAGGTGGTATGGTCAGTTAAATAGGATATAGTGAGTATACTATAATATAGGGTTGATTGATTGATTGATTGATTGGTGGTTGCTTTACGCCGTGTCGACAGCATAGGCCATATTCACGGCGAGAAATGTTTGTTTTTGGTTCAAACCATCGCTTTTACATGTAAAAGCAGACAATCAATTATGTGCCAATAGACACTAATTAAATTAGAAAGCTCACAATCATATATCTGTGGTCAAGGGAAACAAATTCCCATAGAAAAAGAAAAGTTTCATTAATAATTAATAGAATCCATTTAGTAAACTATATAAGGTGGTACAGTCCAGCTGCCCTCAAAAAGGCTAAAATGTTTTCCTGTTTTACCTTAGTAAAAAGGTCATGCATACTGCCTGCAGTGTAGAACCGTTGGCGCAGGGCCAAAAAATCAACGCAACTTAGTAAAATGTGTTTGAGTGTCAGTGGGGACTGACACCCAATACATTCAGGGGGAGGTTCCCCCTTGAGCAGAAAAGCATGTGTAAGCCACGAGTGGCCAACACGGCAGCGACTAAGGACCACTTGGTCCCGCCGACCTCCCGCATGAGTCTGTGGTGGCTTTCCCACAGATGGTTCAATTTCTTTAAGTTTATTGATGTTTTCATCCCACTCATGTTGCCATTTGGATTTTATGTGGGTGGCTATTAGTGGTTTCAGATCAGAGTGAGGGATCAGACACGGTTCAAGATCACAGTTCAGGGCCTTCTTCGCAGCCCGATCAGCTCGTTCGTTTCCTTGTATGCCAGCATGGCCAGGCACCCAGCACAGGTGGATATCATACCCATCTGTTGTCAGTTGGTTCATTTTATAAATGACCGTTGCTAGAATAGGGTGATTCGTTTTCAGTCCAGCAACAGCCAGGAGGCAAGAGAAGGAATCACTGTATATAACATAGTTAGTGTGGTTGGATACCTCGATACACTCCAAAGCGAGAAGGAGTGCTCGGGCCTCTGCAGTGAAAATCGAGCTCTGATCTGGCAAACGTACACCAAATATTTCCCGTCGGCAGACTGCCGCAGCAGCTACCCGGCTTTGGTCTTTCGAACCATCAGTGTATATGGTTCCGCAGAATCCCATATAATATAGGGAACTAAAGATAGGTCGTGTCCTTGTTTATATTCCCATAATGGATTATAGATCACATACGGTGTGGTGGTCTAACTACCGACAGTTCTGGCGGGGATGGGTGGATGGGGGTTCAGCCTCAGCCAGGCCAGATGAGGTCAGGGAGGTCAGGGAACATAGCGATGGACATGAAGGCTGCATGTCAATGTGAGTATTCGGTATGCACATACCTGAGTGTCGCAACTTAGCATCAGTGTTCCATTAAGCACCAGGTTGAGGCAGAGGAGCTACTTCAGAAATACACATACTTTTACTCTACTTTACTACAACTCTCTGACAACGTCTACGGCTACACCAGTAGGCTACCTATTTCTGCTCTACGCATATCCCAACAGGAAAGGTAGATTTGGGTTCTGTTATTTTATACTTCACATCATTATTTCTGCTTACGTACAGGAAGGGTACATAATGGTGACATAGACTGAAAAACATGCAGTTGGCTAAGATTGCGTGACTTTCCTACTGATTTGATCTGGCTGTGGCGCAGACTAATTATCTGGTCTCTGTATTTAACAAGAAAATGCTCACTAATAGTTGCATTTATTGTGTGGACAGAATTGTGTTATTTTTAATTCACATGTTAATAGAAGCAATGGAGAGCCACGCAGACCGACAAACACAGCGAGCTGACATTCGGTGAACGTGTCGGTTTTGCCAGGTTGACCGTTCTGTCCAGAACGTCACCAACCTCTGTGCACGGTATTAAGGCACGCACTCTGGTGCCATCCGCCTTTGGATAAAGTTGGCTGAATTGTTGGGTCTGACAAACTTTTATAAGGTCGCACATGATTGGATCTAGTGTTTTGAGTTGTGAGCGTGCCGCTGGTGCAGTGCCGTGCGGAATGTGTGGACAGCGGGGCGGACTTGAAATCGTGCCTACCGCCCCCACTAACACATTCAGTCACCCAATGAGCAGTCACGCAGTGAGCAGTCACCCACTGAGCAGTCACGCACTAAACAGTCACCCACTGAACAGTCACGCACTGAACAGTCACCCACTAAGCAGTCACACACTGAGCAGCCACGCACTGAGCAGCCTTGCACTGAGCAGTCACCGACAGAGCAGTCACCAAATAAACTGTCACCTACTGAGCAGTCATGCACTGAGCAGTCACCCACTGAACAGTCACCCACTGAACAGTCACACAATGAGCAGTCACCCACCAAACAGTCACCCACTGAGCAGTCATGCACTGAGCAGTCACCGACAGAGCAGTCACCAAATAAACAGTCACCCACTGAACAGTCACCCACTGAGCAGTCACCCACTAAACAGTCACCCACTGAACAGTCACACACTGAACAGTCACCCACTAAGAGTCACCCACTGAGCAGTCACGCACTGAGCAGCCATGCACTGAGCAGTCACCGACAGAGCAGTCACCAAATAAACTGTCACCTACTGAGCAGTCATGCACTGAGCAGTCACTGACAGAGCAGTCACCAAATAAACTGTCACCTACTGAGCAGTCATGCACTGAGCAGTCACCCACTGAACAGTCACCCACTGAACAGTCACCCACTGAACAGTCACCCACTGAACAGTCACCCACTGAACAGTCACCCACTGAGCAGTCACGCACTGAGCAGTCACCCACTGAGCAGTCACGCACTGAGCAGCCATGCACTGAGCAGTCACCGACAGAGCAGTCACCAAATAAACTGTCACCTACTGAGCAGTCATGCACTGAGCAGTCACCCACTGAACAGTCACCCACTGAACAGTCACCCACTGAGCAGTCACGCACTGAGCAGTCACCCACTGAGCAGTCATGCACTGAGCAGTCACCCACTAAACAGTCACCCACTGAACAGTCACCCACTGAGCAGTCACGCACTGAGCAGTCACCCACTGAGCAGTCACGCACTGAGCAGTCACCCACTAAACAGTCACCCACTGAACAGTCACCCACTGAGCAGTCACACAATGAGCAGTCACCCACCAAACAGTCACCCACTGAGCAGTCACGCACTGAGCAGTCACCGACAGAGCAGTCACCAAATAAACAGTCACCCACTGAGCAGTCATGCACTGAGCAGTCACCGACAGAGCAGTCACCAAATAAACAGTCACCCACTGAGCAGTCACGCACTGAGCAGTCACCCACTAAACAGTCACCCACTGAGCAGTCACCGACAGAGCAGTCACCAAATAAACAGTCACCCACTGAACAGTCACCCACTAAGCAGTCACCCACTGACTGGGTGTACCATACAGACAGGCCATGGTGTGTGCACTGGGTGCATCGGCCATGTTGTGTGGACTGGGTGTACCATACAGACAGGCCATGGTGTGTGGACTGGGTGTATGCTACATACAGGCCATGTATGTACCGTACACCAACATGGACTGGGTGTACCATATGTACAGGCCATGGTGTGTAGACTGGGTGTACCCTACAGACAGGCCATGGTGTGTAGACGGGGTGTACCCTACAGACAGGCCATGGTGTGTGGACTGGGTGTACCATACAGATATCCCATGGTGTGTGGACTGCGTGTACCAGATGTACATGCCATGGTGTGTGGACTGTGTGTACCATATAGACAGGCCTTGGTGTGTGGACTGGGTGTACGATACAGACAGGCCATGGTGTGTGGACTGGGTGTAGTATACATACAGGCCATGGTGTGTGGACTTGGTGTAGTATACATACAGGCTATGGTATGTGGACTACGTGTACCATACAGACAGGCAATGGTGTGTAGACTGGGTGTACCATACAGACAGGCCATGGTGTGTGAACTGGCTGTATCATGTGTACGGGCCATGGTGTGTCGACTGGGTGTACCATATGTACAGGCCATGGTGTTTGGACTGGGTGTACCATATGTACAGGCCATGGTGTGTCGACTGGGTGTACCATATGTACAGGCCATGGTGTGTCGACTGGGTGTACCATATGTACAGGCTATGGTGTATCGACTGGGTGTACCAAACACACAGGCCATGGTGTGTGGACTGGGTGTACCATACAGACAGGTCATGGTATGCGGACTGGGTGTACCATATGTACAGGCCATGTATGTGGACTGGGTGTACCATATGTACAGGCCATGTATGTGGACTGGGTGTACCATATGCACAGGCCATTGTGTATCGACTGGGTGTACCAAACACACAGGCCAGTGTGTGTGGACTGGGTGTTCCATACAGACATGCCATTGTGTGTGGACTGGGTGTACCATACATACAGGCCATGGTATGTGGACTGGGTGTACCAGATGTACATGCCATGGTGTGTGGACTGGGTGTACCATACATACAGGCCATGGTGTGTGGACTGGGTGTACAATACACACAGGCCATGGTTTGTGGACTGTGTGTACAATACCAGCAGGCCATGGTGTGTTGACCGGGTGTACCATACGTACAGGTCATGGTGTGTGAACTAGGTATACCATACACACATGCCATGGTCTGTGAACTGGGTGTAGCATAAATACAGGCCACGGTGTATGGAGTGTGGACTGGGTGTACCATACCGATGGGCCATGGTGTGTGGACTGGGTGTACCATATGTACAGGCCACGGTGTGTGGACTGGGTGTACCATACAGACAGGCCATGGTGTGTAGACTGGGTGTACCATACAGACAGCCCATGGTGTGTGGACTGGGTGTACCATACATACAGGCCATGGTGTGTGGACTGGGTGTACCATACATACAGGCCATGGTGTGTGGACTGGGTGTAACATACAGACAGGCGATGGTGTGTGGACTGGGTGTACCATATGTACAGGCCATGGTGTGTGGACTGGGTGTATGATACAGACAGGTGATGGTGTGTGGACTGGGTGTACCATACATCCAGGCCATGGTGTGTGGAATGGGTGTACCATACAGACAGGCGATGGGTTGTGGACTGGGTGTACCATACAGACAGGCCATGGTGTGTGGACTGGGTGTACCATACAGACAGGCCATGGGGTGTGGACTGGCTGTAACATACAGACAGGCCATGTGGTGTGGACTGGGTGTAGTACACAGACAGGCCTAGGTCTGTGGACTTGATGTAGCATGCAGAGAGGCCATGGTGTGTGGACTGGGTGTCCCGAACATACAGGCCATGATCTGTAGACTGGGTGTACGATACAGACAGGCCATGGTGTGTGGACTGGGTGTACCATACAGACAGCCCATGGTGTGTGGACTGGGTGTCCCGAACATACAGGCCATGATCTGTAGACTGGGTGTACCATACAGACAGGCCATGGTGTGTGGACTGGGTGTACCATACAGACAGCCCATGGTGTGTGGACTGGGTGTCCCGAACATACAGGCCATGATCTGTAGACTGGGTGTACCATACAGACAGGCCATGGTGTGTGGACTGGGTGTACCATACAGACAGACCATGGTGTGTGGAATGGGTGTACGATACAGACAGGCCATGGTGTGTGGACTGGGTGTACCATACAGACAGGCCATGGTGTGTGGACTGGGTGTACCATACAGACAGGCCATGGTGTGTGGACTGGGTGTACCATACATACAGGCCATGGTGTGTGGACTGGGTGTACCATACAGACAGGCCATGGTGTGTGGACTGGGTGTACCATACATACAGGCCATGGTGTGTGGACTGGGTGTACCATACATACAGGCCATGGTGTGTGGACTGGGTGTACGATACAGACAGACCTTGGTGTGTGGACTGGGTGTACCATATGTACAGGCCATGGTGTGTGGACTGGGTGTATCATACAGACAGGCCATGGTGTGTGGACTGGGTGTAGTATACATACAGGCCATGGTGTGTGGACTGGGTGTACCAAACATACAGGCCATGATCTGTAGACTGGGTGTACCATACAGACATGCTATGGTGTGTGGACTGGGTGTATGATACAGACAGGCCATGGTGTGTGGACTGGGTGTACCATACATACAGGCCATGGTGTGTGGACTGGGTGTACCATACAGACAAGCCATGGTGTGTGGACTGCGTGTACCAAACCTACAGGCCGTGGTATGTGGACTGGGTGGACCCCTGCCTGTGATGCTTCAACACTTCCTCCCATTCAACAGATCACGGACCAACGTTGTCATACTTAATTACAACTAAAGCTAGAATTCCATATACGCGTAATGCGTAATGCATTATGCGTTACGCATTATGCGAATGCCAGCATTCCATATATGCGTAATGCGTATTGCGTTATGCGTTATGCAGTGACTCTGTGTCTCTGTGTGTGTCTCCATGTGTGTGTCTGTGTCTCTGTGTCTCTGTGTGTGTCTCTGTCTGTGTCTCTGTGTATGTGACTCTGTGTCTCTGTGTGTGTCTCTATGTGTGTGTCTGTGTCTCTGTGTCTCTGACAAAGAGACACACACATACACATATACACACAGAGAGACACACACAGAGACACAACACAGAGACACACACACACAGAGACACACACACAGACACACACAGACACAGAGACACAGATACACACACAGAGACACACACAGAGACACACACACACAGACACACACACAGACACACACACAGACACACACACAGACGCACACACATACACACAGAGACATACACACAGACACACAGACACGCACACAGACAGAGAGACACACACAGAGACACACACAGAGACACACACAGACACAGAGACACACACACAGACACACACACAGAAACACAGAGACACACACATATACACAGAGATACACACACAGACACACACAGACACAGAGACACAAAGACACAGGGACACACAGAGACACAACACAGAGACACACACACAGAGAGACACACAGAGACACACACAGAGACACACACACATACACAGATACACACACAGAGACACACACAGAGACACAACACAGAGACACACACAGAGACACACACACAGACAGACACAGAGACACACACACAGAGACACACACACAGACACAGAGACACACACAGACACAGATACACACACAGAGACACACACAGACACACACAGACACACACACACAGACACACACAGACACACACAGACACAGAGACACAACACACAGACACACACACAGACACACACAGACACACACACAGAGACATACACACAGACACACAGACACACACACACAGACACAGAGACACACACACAGACACACACACAGACACAGAGACACACACACAGACACACACACAGAAACACAGAGACACACACAGAGACACAGATATACACACACAGACACACACAGCAACAGAGACACAAAGACACAGAGACACAGACACACACAGAGACACAGAGACACAACACACAGACACACACACAGACACACACACACAGAGACACACACAGACACACACAGATACACACACAGAGACACACACATACACAGATACACACACAGAGACACACACAGAGACACAACACAGAGACACACACAGACACACACAGACACACACACAGACACACACACAGACACACACACATACACAGAGACACACACACACACAGACACACACACAGACACACACACAGACACACACACAGAATGGGACGGTCCAAACATGGCTCAGTTTAGCTTGCTTTGAGGGATGTTAGGACCGTCCCAAATATGAAGACTGCTTCCTAACAGGTCCGCCGCATAAACCTACATGGCTGTCCGTAATTATCAGTCGCCTCCTCCAGCCTTATATCAATGGACAAATGCGACTGATGCTTTTCTGTTCGCACCACCTTGTCCCGGCTGTCCGTAATTATCAGTCGCCTCCTCCAGCCTTATATCAATGGACAAATGCAACTGATGCTTTTCTATTCGCAGCACCTTTACGCATTACGCATTACGCACCGATCGCTACATGGAGTGATCGGGATAATGGATTTTATTCGCATTTGCATTACGCATTACGCGTATATGGAATGTAGCTCATAGGTTTCAAGGCATTTCGATTTTTTGTCACATTCGCATTCGCATTACGCATTATGGAATGCAGCCTTAAGGTGTATTTACATCAGAATTGGCACACAGTATTGGCACACAGAATTCTCCAACGTAGGATCGTCGGTAAAGGCCATGGTCTGTAGACACATTGGCGTCCACAGCCTAATTACATTGACAATTATTCTCTTGATGCAGTTAACCCAAGCTCTTCTCCTATAACTTAGTGTAAGCATGGACATTTTCCACTCAGCATTCTGATTCTTACGAAGCCATGCTTGTTTCTGAATATATGGCCTAACATTTAAACAGATTGATTTTTATTGATTGGTAGTTGCTTTATGCCTTGTGGGAAACATAGGTAATATTCACGCATTTAAACAGGTGGACATGAATGGTGGGTGTGACCTTCTTCACGGCAGTGCTCCGCGGCCATTCAACTTACGCTACACAGATTTTGGAGGTCTTCTGTTGTTTTAATCACAATTCACCGGTGGTGCCGGAAGGACAACCTCAGATGCCTGAGGTTTGCTTCAGCTGTACACTTGGAAGGCATCACATTTATAACTGACCTATTTCTGGAGGGAGAGTACATGTCCCATTGCATGCTTCGCTTACCTTGGGGCTGCCGATAGCGGAGTAAGCACTGAATGGCGGGACAGCCTCGGTCCCGTTCCAGTTATGCAAATCAGCCTCATTCTCATACTGGGATGTGAAAACGAGGTTCTCTCTGCGATCATAGAGTTCGACATGACTGGGCGCCTTACGGTCTGGGAAGGAGAGGAGCACGTTGTAGGGTACCAGCTTGGAGGAGTGGAAGCCTTGTTGCAGGAAGAACTCGCGCAGAAACGTCGCGAAGGTCAGGTCCCCACGAGTGCCCGCCAGGCGGGGCTGTTTCACCAGCCATCTGAAACAGACAAACCAAGTGCTTACTCACAGCAAATCAAACACAACCAGTCATCACTAGCGCAACACACATAACCGGCGTGAGCTGCGTAGTGACGGCAGCACGACCAAGACAACATGGGCCTTATTCGACATCTGGAGTGCAGCGGGTTCACAGGGCACTCAAATATTGAGAACACCTGCTGCCACCTGCTGCCACCTGCTGCCACCTGCTACCACCTGCTGCCACTGTCAGGCGTGAATGTAAATACGCAGCTGCACTTTCACAATACGGCGTCCACAAACAAACACGAGGCGGGTAAGTACACGGCTATTCCTGTCCCCAGATCAGCTGATTCCCCTCGTCTTCCACGTGGACAACTGTGCATGTGTCTATTTCTCAAGACACGTCGTAGAACTCAACCCCTTACAATGCAAGTGCCTACGTTTTCAGCACCCACCATAACAGCGTCCAATAATTATTGACACCAGCTCTACGACTTTCGCCCGTGAAGCCACTTCCCCGCTTCTAACAATAAGGACAATTGGCCAATAAACTAAGCTAGGCCACCATAGATAGATATAGTTGAGCTATTTTACATTAAAAATCAGTTCATAGGGTGTTGAAAGCACGACTACTAAATAATAACTGGGGTTCTAATGTTCCACGCTTAGCTCAGATCCGACCAGACCTTTAAGTCCAGGTTGTTGTGAACAAGAAGAGTAGACTGGCTACACATGACTTCCGGAAAGGCACGGACCGGAACGGACCCAACCCAGAACGGCATGGACACGGAACGGAAACGCACGGCACGGACCGGACCCGGCATGGACCGGTGTCGCAGTTTCAGCACCCGGTCAGTTTCCACCGCCCGTATAGACTCAAACTCAAGGCATTGTCAATGGTCGTGAGCAATCTTCATACAGAAAATACAGCAAAAGTGAAATATCTCTAAAACTACACCACCTATTAACAAATCGCTTGGTACACATATAGAAAACATCTTTACCAAAAAGACTGTATTAAATTTATACGGTTAGGGTTCTTGATTTGTATTAATTTTGAATAAAACTAAGGTTTTGCACTGCGCGTACCGTCAAACTCAAGGCATTGTCAATGGTCGCTAGCAATCTTCATACAGAAAATACAGGAAAAGTGATATATCTCTAAAAGCACACCACCTAGAAACAAATCGCTTTGTACACTTGTAGAAAACATCTTTACCAAAAACATTATATTAAATTTATAAGGTTAGTGATGATGATGTTAGATTTTGATGCATGCCATGAAACTGACCGGGCGCTGAAACTGACCGGGCACTGAAACTGCGACACCGGAACCAAACGGACCGGACCCAGTACGGCACGAACACGGCCCTGATCATCAGATCTGTCAGACACCATGCACGTGTTCACAGACCTAACAACATGAGTTAACCCCGGACTAGACGCAAACAGGAGACACTTGCTATCCAGACCGCACTTCGTCCACACCTCTCTCTATCTCCTCTCTGCTGGCCATGCACCTCCTTGATAATGTCTGAAAATGTGACATTGCAGTATGACATCAGTTAGATGTTGCAAAGTTATCAGACGTGTGGCAGAGCATCATCAGGTGGCAGAGCATCAGCAGGTGGTAGAGCATCAATAGGTGGCAGAACATCACCAGGTAGCAGAGCATCACCAGATAGCAGAGCATCACCAGACAGCAGAGCATCACTGGGTGGTGTAAAGTATTAACAAGTGGACAAGGCAAATTCTAGTACAGAAGTGTTTTATTATGCTTTAGGGTTTACCATTACGACTCGGGTCTAGTCACGTGATCCTACCTCCGCGCTCGGGTCATTCGTAAAGTATCGCAGCCGGGGGCATTCATAAACTCTCATACATTACATCTCCCTTTTTTCCCCCAATGGCGTTGAACTTATTCTACCACGATGTTTACATATTTATTTCACGTAATAAACCTTTATGAGTCTTATAAGAATCTATGTTTCAATTTGTATCTATTAACACCAACGACAATATTTTGCTGCTTAAATCTAGTCTTAACTACTTATGATTTTTCGGTATGGTTCGCTCTGATGCCTACCTCTTAACCGGTTTGCATTTTCGACCATACCATGTTATATACCCGACTGAATGGCCCTTGTGTTGTTTTGTTTGATCGCTCTGGGGTCGGTTGGCATGTTTGATTGTTTTGATTTCTCTACTGTTTCAGAACCTTTCTCTTCTAGGACACTTTATTATGTGCCTGCGGTTTCGCCTGACTGTCTTGTCCGTTTCTGTTTGTATATTGGAACTTCTGGGGTATTTACTTGACTGACTTACAACCACCCCTTTTGCCCATTTTCGTGGTGGTCTGTGTATCTGACTTCATCCCCTGTCTGTAATGTTGAATGTACAACTGTCCCCCGTTTATCAAAACCTTTTTGTTGTTGTCTTGACGCTCTTTTAATTTTTGTTTCATGTGGGTTTGTGTGTCTGGCACTAGCTTTCTCCTCAATTTTTGGTAATTTTGATCTTAGCTCTCGTGACATTAACAATTGGGCTGTGGGTACGTTCAGCCCCTGCACGTGTGCATTTCGATAGTTCAAGAGTGCTATGTGGATGTCTCCATTTTCTATGATACTTTTCTTTAGCATTTTTTTTATGGTTTGTACAAACCTTTCTGCTTGTCCGTTACTTTGTGCATACATCGGACTGCTAAATTTAAGGGTAAAACCATAGTCTTTTGTGAATTGATGGTATTCTGTACTGCTGAATTGGGGTCCGTTATCTGAAACTGACCGGGCACTGAAACTGCGACACCGGAACCAAACGGACCGGACCCAGTACGGCACGAACACGGCCCTGATCATCAGATCTGTCAGACACCATGCACGTGTTCACAGACCTAACAACATGAGTTAACCCCGGACTAGACGCAAACAGGAGACACTTGCTATCCAGACCGCACTTCGTCCACACCTCTCTCTATCTCCTCTCTGCTGGCCATGCACCTCCTTGATAATGTCTGAAAATGTGACATTGCAGTATGACATCAGTTAGATGTTGCAAAGTTATCAGACGTGTGGCAGAGCATCATCAGGTGGCAGAGCATCAGCAGGTGGTAGAGCATCAATAGGTGGCTCCGGAATTCCATGTCTACTGAATATCTTTTTTAGTTCTTTGACTGTTTCCCTACTTGTTGATTTCATTTCACTTATTTCCGGAAATTTACTATAATAATCTACTACTAGTAGGAATGTGCGGTGTTGTACATGAAACAAATCTACCCCGACTTTCTGGAATGGTAATTCTGGGATAGGATGCGGAATTAAAGGTTCAGCTTGTTGGGCATTATGAAATTGCTGGCAGGTGGTACATCTGCTGATTAAATCTTCTATTTGACTGTTAATACCCGGCCAAAAGACACTCTCTCTCGCTACTTGTTTACACTTTACTACTCCCATGTGAGATTCATGGATAATCGACAGTATTTGTTTTTGCATTGCTTTTGGAATTATTATCCTGTCATTCTTTATTAGCATGTTCTGTTCTACTGTAATTTCATTCCTAAGCGTGTAATATGGCCTCACTTCCCTACTTATCCTGCTTTTCTCGTCCGGCCAGCCGTTTTTTGTCAATGTTACTATTTGTTGAAGCACTTTGTCGTTGCTGGTTTCTTGTTTGATTTGTTGGATGTGGCTTCATGCCACGCTGATCTCGGCTACAGTTACGTCCTTGTCGAATAGGTTTGTCGGTGTTGTCTTTAAGGAGTGCACCCGTGATAGGGTGTCTGCAAAGTACATATATTTGCCTTGAACATGTGTAACGGTTAAATCATAATTTTGCAACCGCAATCTCATGCGTTGCATTCTTGCTGACAACACATGGAGTGGTTTCTGCATGATTGAGACTAGGGGCTTGTGGTCAGTTTGAATAATTATCGGTTTGCCATAAATGTACTCGTGACATTTTTTACAACCAAAGTATATGGCCAACAATTCTTTTTCAATTATGGGTTTGTTCTTTTCTGCCTGATTTAAGGCTTTTGATGCCATGGACACTGGTTTTTCATTTTGAAAGATTGTGGCCCCTAGTCCGGATTTACATGCATCAACTTGCATTACAATTGGTTGCTTTACATTGTTGAACGTTAACACTGGTGCATTTAATAACAGGTGTTTTAACTTTTGATACACTTTTTCTTGGCTGTCTTGCCAGTGCCACGCCACATCTTTTTTTAACACCACTCTTAATGGTGCGGTTACGGTAGCAAGGTTTGGGATGAATTTCCCAATATATCCTATCATGCCTAAGAATCTTTGCAGAGCTGGTTTGTCCTGAGGTGTGGGCATATCTACAATGGCTTGTATACGGTCTTTACTTGGTTTTAACCCGCTGGCTGATAACGTGTGCCCTACATAGTTCACTTCTTGTTTACAAATACATGATTTTGCCGGATTCAATTTTAACTTCACTTCCCTTGCTCTTTTCAATACCTGCTCTAACCTTTGGTTGTGCTCTTCTTCTGTTTTCCCGTAAATTAAGACGTCATCCGTAATGACACTAACCCCTTCTATATCTTTTAATATTTCATTCATTTGTTCTATGAAAATATCTCCAGCCCTTTTTATCCCGAATGGTAACCTAGTGTAGCGGTACCTCCCCCATGGGGTATTGAATGTGCAAAGCATTGAACTTTCATGGTCCAGCTCAATTTGCCAATAACCCGAATTCACATCAAGCACCAAAAAATAACATGCTCCACACGTTTTGGCAACCACTTGCTCTATCGTGCGTGTTGGGTACGGGCCCCTCAAAATTGCTTTGTTAAGTTCAGTAGGATCTAAACAAACTCGGGTTTTCCCTGGTTTACGTACAATGGTAATTGAGTTCACCCATGGAGTTGGTTCCGCTTGTGGTACAATTACCCCTAACTCTAACATATGGTCTAATTCACATTTTAATTCATCAATTACTGCGTGCGGTATTCTTACATTTTTATCTATGTGTATATGAGCATTTACTTTTATCATGCCTAATCCCACAAATACATCCTCATATTCAGTTACCAGTTGTGTTGCTTTCATGCCGATCTTCTTTGTCAGGCTCATCTCATCGATCCATGCTGTCAGGTTCAGTTTGACACACACATCTTTTCGGAGCAATGGTGTGCCGCTATCCGTAACTTGGAACCGGAGCAGATGACCCCGCACGTTGATGATCATCTCGCTGACGGGCATCACGCGTTGGGTGGTGTACGTGACCAGGTTGAACGTGGTCTTGGTTAATTTCTGGCCTTTCAACTTGTCGTATACTTGCTTTTGGATTAGGTTCGCCTCTGATCCAGTGTTCAATTTGAAATCAATATTCATGTTACTTATTCGAAATGTCGCGTACCACAAATTTGGCCCTGCAGTACTATGGTCCTGTATTGTTCCGATGAAGAGTTCCTCGTCATCTGGATTTTCTGTCCCGTCCTGCGTCCATCTGTCGTCTTCGTATCTGCCCTCTACTTCTATCACGTTAACTGAGTTTCCACTTGCCCGAGCGGTCCTGCACACTTTTGCGAAATGCCCCATCTTGTGACATGCCATACAGGCCTTGTCCTTGGCTAGGCATTGCCAACGTACATGCTGATATCCACACCGGCCACAATCTATTTTCGGTTCCGCGGCCTTGACCTGGTATTGGCGCATAAGACGTTTCCATGTTGGTGGCGGCAGTCGGGCTGTACTGTATTGTCTATTTAACCGAGGCGCTGTCTGCTGACGTGTAATTGTGTCCAGTTGACTGTTAACTGACTCGGTATTACTGGCTGGATTACTCAATTGCGATGTATTATGTTCGCTTAGCCTGCACATTGTTAAACATTTCTCTAGCGTTAACTCTTCTGTCTGTAACAGCTTGTCTCTTAACATGTCGTCTTTTATGCTGCACACTAGTTTGTCACATAACAGTGCGTCTTCTAGTGGCCCGAAGTTACATTGCACTATTTTGCTCTTAGACTTCTGTAATAAAAGTGTCGATGTCTTCTGTTGTTTGCTTGTACATGTTAAATTTATATCTAGTTACGGTGATATTCTCGTTCACTGCCAGGTTGCCTTCTAGGCTCAAGGGCGCCGGTGCCTTTAATCCAGTGAGCACCATTTTGTCCGTTGTACATCTGACACCATGTAAAGTATTGACAAGTGGACACGGCAAGTTCTAGTACAGAAGTGTTTTATTATGCTTT
This sequence comes from Branchipolynoe longqiensis, assembly GCA_030323885.1. NCBI lineage: Eukaryota > Metazoa > Annelida > Polychaeta > Phyllodocida > Polynoidae > Branchipolynoe > Branchipolynoe longqiensis. The sequence goes on along the minus strand of CM059186.1, from coordinate 71,610,450 downwards.
AGGGTTTACCATTACGACTCGGGTCTAGTCATGTGATCTTACCTCTGCACTCGGGTCATTCGTAAAGTATCGCAGCCGGGGGCATTCATAAACTCTCATACATTACAGGTGGCAGAACATCACCAGGTGGCAGAACATCTCCAGGTGGCAGAGCATCACAATCTGGCAGAGAATCACCAGGTGACAGGGCATCACGATATGGCAGAGCATCACCGGGTGTTCTCTGTGGCAGAGTGCTAAGAGTGTCTGACGTTTTTCTAGGTCGGATGCCTGATCTGAAGGTCGGCAGTTTGATTCCCTATGCCCCCCCCCCACCTCTGCCAATTTGGATTTCCACCGCTGTGTATAACTTACAGCGTCATCAAAGGCCGGTTGCTCTCATACCATGTCTATGTGGTGTGGGAGGTTAAAAATCCCTTGGGTCGGTAAAAGTGTAGGCCCGGGCTTTCTATCGACAAACTAGCCACAGCAGGAGCGTCCACATCGCGGCCCTGGGAATCAGCTATCTGATTGCAAATCCTGCTACCACCATCCACCACCGAAAGCACGTCCCACGAATAAAGATCATACCTCTGCTCGAAAATCCCTTGAGATAACTGGTGGAAGGACACGATGAAGAAGAACCGGGTGGCAGAGCATCACCAGGGGAAGCGCATCACCAGGTGGCAGATCATCACCAAGCGGGAGAGGGCTGGACAAGGTGGTACTGTGCGGTACAGGGTGGTACAGGGGGGGACAGGGCGGGACAGGGTGGTACTGTGTGGTACAGGGTGGTACAGGGCGGGACAGGGTTGTACAGCGTGGTGCAGAGCAGTACGGGCGGTACAGGTTGGTACATGGCGGGACAGGGTAGGACAGGGAGGGACAGGGTGGTACAGGGCGGTACAGAGTGGGACAGAGCGGGACGGCGGGCGAGGGCGGGACAGGGCGGGACAAGATGAGACAGAGTGGGAACGCGGGACAGAAGTCATTCAGTTACTTTGTCTCATGGGAGAAAAAGTGGTGTGTTGCTAAGTCGGCATCATAAAACTCTAACTTCTAAGAACTGTGTGAATAGTCCTCCTAAAATTGACTAAGATGTTTGGCAACACCCGTATTGTGCATTGTGTTTTTCAGTTTTGTGCAGTGTTCTGATAGTCCTGTTTTGTTTGGCAAACTAGCAACTCCTCACTTTTAGTTTTATCATGCTAGGGAATCAGGATGCACAGAACCCAAAGATACTCCTACAAAAAAGATGGGTAAGTGGCCCGGTTGATGCCCTCCCCTGCCTCCACACACACACACTAGGAGGCGCATCGGGAGGCGGCGTGCAGTCGCGTAGAGGGAACTGAACTCGGAGAGTAAAACGGGGAGAATATGACACTCCGGAAGGACGTGAGAGAGAACAAGGCGGAGTGATTGATTCAGAGAGTGATAGGCAGTCGAGCACACCAGATGGACCAGAGGCGGGGCTGGGTGAGCAGGAATAGACTACATCGCCATTCCAGCCGCGAGGTGCATGTGGGATGTGTGGAAGAAAAACAAACCCTCTCGAAGATCATGGCTAATGCTAAGACACTGGGTGCAGCTATGAAATGTGCTAGTTTCAGCTCATCTCAGCTCTTCTTTGAAACATAGAATACGAACAAAAAAATATATGTAATAAATTAAAATATTGATCTTTTATGCAGCATTTCATTTACATCAATATAATCAGCACATCTTATGCAATGTGCATTTAGATTTAGACAAATCTGGGCACTCAGACTAGTGTTAGAGCCATAGCCAGTCAGTTTTATTTATTTTATTCATGTTTTTATTTATATCCTATGGTTAATGACATATGTAGAACGAGAAAATGAGTAGGGTTAATCAGATATTGGTTATATATTTCTCTGAAACAAGTGTCTGTTGACACATTTGGCATTTTAATATTTAGAACAAGAATTAATAATGGTGATGTGGATAGCAGCCTTAAACTAAGTGACTGATTGTTTTGTGTGGAATTATATATTTCTTAGCTCAAAATGTTTAACTATGGCTAGTTTTGTTGTCTTAGATATATTCATCAGATCATTATATTGCATGGGTGCATCCATGTTTGTGCCAAATTCTTATGTATTTCTATTAATTTGGAATAAAATCGAAGTTTTCCCTATGCGTATCGGCTAACTCAATGGCTGTACACATTTGCTTTGCTGCCAACGCAGTTTTTGATGCAGGCGCAGTCGGAATGGTGATCTCGTCTATAGCGAGAGTCGACCTTGGTCAAAGACACTATAACACTAAGAAGGCTCACTTCCTATCTCTCCCATGGTAATGCAAATTTTGCAGTGCCATCTTGTGCTGGGTTTCATCAGCCCGGCTGCTGGCTGGTGTTTCATATGTAAACACATAGGCCTACAAGGGGAGAGGGTGAGTTTAAAATTGTTAAAAAGAGAGCTTGCCTGTCATTTGGATTTGACCGATGTTGCACCTACTACCTGGTCCTTACCTCCCTCTGCCCCACCCTCCCTCATTCCTCAGCCCTCCCCCACTCTCTGCCCCTCCCTCCCCCTCCGCTCCCTCCGACCCTCACTCCTCCCGGCTTCACCGCCCTTCCCCATCCCTTCCCTGCCCTCCCCTTCCCTCATTCCCCTTCCATCCCCCTCCCCTCCTCCCTCCATCCCACCCTCCCCTGCCCTCACTTCCCTTACCTCGCCTCCCTCCTCCTATCCCCTCCTTCCCTCTCCGTATCTCCCTCCTGTTCCACCTTACCCAGTGCTCTCACACCACACCTGCCTCCCCTCCCCCTTCCTCCCATTCTCCCCCTTCCCTTCCTGTCCTCCCTCCCCCCCCTTACCCCTTCCTCTCTGCCTCCCCCTCCCTCTCCTCACCCCCTCCCTCTCCTCACCCATCTCACTCGGTGCTCTCACACCACACCTCTCTCCCCTTCCTCCCCCACACTCCCTCTTCCTCCCCGCACTCCCTCTCCTCCCCTCACCCACCTCAGTCGGCCCTCTCACACCACACCTCACAACCTCCTCCCCCTCCTTGATGTAAGCAGGAGGGGGGGGGGTGAGGTCGCCACTGGTTGCATGTTGCGACTCCTATAGAACTCCCACCGCCACCGCTACCCCCACCCTGCCCCTCCACCTCTCCACCACATTCTGCGTGGTTGGGGTTGATGGTGTGGGTGGTTGGGATGTAGGTGGGTATGGTTGGGGTGTAGGTGTGTGTGGTGGGCGTGTATGGTGGGGGTGTATGGTGTGTGTGTTGGAGGTGTAGGTGGTTTGTGGTGGAGTTATAGGGGTCTTGTAGAGCAGCATCTCACAATCTTTAGCATCCCTAAACCCCCACCACACACCTACACAACCCTAAACCTCCACCACACACCCCTAAGCTCCCCACCACATGCCTATAACCTCACCACATCCCTAAACCCCCACCACCCCCCCACCACACACCCACAATCCCAACACACACACACCACTGCCACACACCTACACCCTCACCACACACACCTACACCCTCACCACACACCTACACCCCACCACACACACAATACACTTACACCCACCCACATACCTATACCACCAACACACACATACCTGCACCCCGACCACATCCCTAAACCCCGAACACATCCCTATCCCCCCACCACACATCTACCAAGCAATAGCAGGGTTTCTTCTGACATTCCAATGCTATTAAAATGATCAAACCCACCACATGGTGTGCTGGCTGTTCTCTTGATTACACAGTACAGGCTGAGTGAGCCGTCTTAGTGGTATAGGGTGCCTGGGTGTAGGGCTTACAGCTGCTGGATTAGTGTGTGGAGCTGCTCACTCTATGTTCACATAGCCCCGCTATGTGTGCACTCGACATTATTCTCAAATGTTAACCACAACATCGGTGCTCACTGTGCATGCTGCCCTTTCAGGAGGGAAGACGTATATCCTCCACAAATCCCCCAGCTCTGGCCGCCCCCCGTCCCCCCCCCCGCCCCCCCCCCCGCCCCACATGCCCCGCCCCACTCGCACCCCGGTCCCACCCCGCCCCGCCCCACCCCGACCCCCCAGCCCGCCTCCCATCCGCCCTCCTTCCCCCATCCACCCTCCTCCTCCATCCGCCCTCCTCCCGCCCCGTCCCCGCCCCCGCCCCTGCCCACCCCCTCCGTGCGGGTGGCGGGCCCTGCTGGCAGCTCCCACACCTGGGAGGTCCCTCCCAGCGCCTCCTCAGCCAACACGGCTTCAGGGGCGCCATTGTGCACTCCAGACACGACCACCAAGAACTGAATACTCCAATATGGGCCAGTGTTGTAGTAAATGTGCAATTTGTGGGCAGTAATTGTGTGGGGGCAAGGTGGGGTAGGGCGGGGTAGGGCGATGCAGGGTGGGGCAGGGCGGGGCAGGGTGGAGGGATCTGCTGTGAAGGCACCTAAGGGTGGCGCAGACAGTCACACGTCGTGAACAGACCATGTCATTCCGACAGAACGAAGACCCTTTTTGGCGTCTCCGTTCTATAGAACTATAGAAGCTTCATTGGCATCTCGAAAGGCGATTTGAAATGAGATGTTCACTGCAGTTGTGTGTTGCAGTTGTGCTACTTATCTGTTTCACACTTATTATAATGCGTTTGGTGGTCTGGCATGACCAGTGTAGACTGCGTGGTGCAGACAGCAGTGCCTGAGGGTGGAGTCGATGAGCAGAGCCTCAGTTAACCAACCGGCCATCAGCCGTTTCCTTCATATTGAACCATTAAAGGACGCAGATAACCTCCGCTATTCTGGCGAATAACGACGTGCATGACGTACTGCACCTGCGAGTTCTGTCCCCCATAAAAGAAAGCACTGTTAGGAGGAACTTAGTGAGTGAGACGTTTGTGGCGTCCCCGATGCGTCTTACTCTTAGTACAGGGCATGCACACCTGGGCCCGTATGTATGGGGCGGTGGTAGCGCTCCAAACCTGTGGGTAGAGGCGATCTCCGGGTTAGCGGCAAAAAGTTGGTATGCATGTGGCCGGGGTATGCAAACCCCAGGAGTTAAAAGTCGGGTAAGCTAACCCCATTCCGTAGCAGGTATAAGGGTGGTGGTAGGGACCGACTCGGGCCAAATCTATTGAATGCGATTATATTTAACAGAATTACATATGCAATAAGTGAAATTTCATGAAATTAACCCTAAATTCGAAACAATATTAACACATCAGGTACAACGGCGGCGATATTAATATTGTCAAATCGACGAGTGTACACAAAACAAATCGCCGCCGACAGTATGGATAGTGATGTCGATGTGGCGGTGGCTTGTTTACTTTACATTCGTCGATTCGACAATATTAATGTTGCTGCCGATGTATCAGAGGCGTTAATATTGGTTCGAATTTAGGGTTAATTTAATGAAATTTCATGATTTGAGTATGTAATTCTGTTAAATATGATCGCATTCAATAGATTTGGGCCTAATAAATTGCCGCCGATGCGGCGGCGGCGATGTTTTGTTGATTTTGACAGTATGGATAGCGACGTCGATGCGGTGGCGGCGATTTGTTTTGTGTACAATTTAATGAATTTTCACGATTTTAGTATGTGATTCTGTTAAATATGATCATTGAATAGATTTGGGCCTAATATATTGTCGCCGATGCGTCGGCAGCAGCAACGTTGCCAAATAGCGGTGCTCGCCGGCTACGGGCAAAGGGATTTCCCAATCTATAAATAACTGCTAGGGTAGCTAATGCCTCTGCGCTTTGGCTCCGCGCATACCCCGTGACCCATTTCTCACCACGGCGTTACCTACCCCGAACTCAGTCCTTACCACCGGGGCCGATAAATAATTCTTCATGCATATGGGCCCAGGTGTCGTGCATGCCGAGCCGAGGGTGTAGTACGCTCGGGGCCCACCAGGTGGCTGTGAAATTGCAGATAAGGTCTGGCGTCCCGAGTGCAGGCGACGCACCCCGACCTCTACAGGCGAAGGCAGGTACTACTACTAGTACTAGACAAATAAATCGTTATTTCTGTTCTCACTTCCTTCCTGTTCGATATTTACGCATTACAAATGCTAGCTAATCCGGGTAGCCCATTAACGAACTGGTTGATCAAACTTCATTGCTCTCTTTAACAATATTGTAATGGTCAATTATGAAGTGTCGGGCTACAGTATGCTAAATGGCATAAGCAGTTGATGACGTCAACTAAAGTATGAAGGAATACTTCGCTGTGTGAATAATGTTGGGCTGCCATTACCTCACCCCACCACACAGGGCAGAGCCTCAGCAGGGTTAATGTGCCGGGTCTTCTCTTACACGCCAACCCGCTCTACAATGACCACCCCAGTTATTCCCCTCCCCAACTACGTAGGCAGCAGCAGTAAAGACGGCATTTATTCAATTCACCAGTTAACCTTTGTGCAGATCGGGTAACCTTTTTCATCATGGCCTGCGCTACAAATGATGCTCTTTATGGGGATCCATGTGGCGGCGCCGGTGTCGGTTACCGGTTACCGGTATACGAACACCCCCAGGGCACCGTGTACTAACAGTTAAACATACAGGCACAGCAATAAGGACGCGCGCCATTCTCTCGTTGACCGAAGTAAATAACACCCAGGTGACTTTATACTAATTCTAATAGTAATACTATATATATTGACGAATCTAACGATATGCAAAGTAGGTTTACTGCCAAAAGAACCCACAAGAAGCAAGAGACGTTGAGCCCACTTCGCATTGCCGTAGTTTTCTTTTCAATTTCGCACAATGATTTGTGAGGAAACCAAGCACCAGTATGAGGGACACATTTCCACGTATGCGTCACATGTTCCTCACAAAGTCACTTGGTGCACAGTGATTACTGGAGGCTGGCAGTTTCCGTAACGAGGTATTCTCGTTAATGCATTACGGGGATACATTTCTGTGTACACAATTCAAAACAAGCGGACACCCTAGACCAATGCTGGAGCTCGTTGGGAAATTGACAAAATTATCAGGAATAGTTTGTCACAAATGGTCTCAATGTGTATCCTTGTGACTTGCTCGTTCTTAAAGAGGATGAAAGCATCACATTTTCTAAGTCAAAACACTTATTTTGATAGACTACATCACGGTTCCAGCGGTGCGGTGCATTGTGGGATGCATCAGAGCAAAACAACCCCCTCAAAAGCACATGGCACATGCTAATACACTGGGTGCAGCTATGAAATGTGCTAGTTTCAGCTCATCTCAGCTCTAGTTTTAAACATAGAATACTAACTAAAAAAATATATATAATAAATTAAGATATTAATCTTTTATCCAGCATTGCATTTACATCAATATAATCAGCACATCTTATGCCATGTGCATTTAGATTTAGAAAGATCTAGGCACTCAGACTAGTGTTAGAGCCATAGCCAGAGTACTCAATGCATTGTCAATGGCAGTGAGCAATCTCCATACAGAAAAAGTAAAATATTGATAAAACCACACCACCTAGAGACAAACCGCTTGTAACACATATAGAAAACATGTTTAAAAAAAAGATTTTATTAGATTCATAAGGTTATGGTTTTGGATTTCTATTAATTTTGAATAAAACTGACATTTTTCAATGTGCGTATAGGCAAAGTCAATGGCCGTATGCCTTTGCTTTGCTCCCACGGCCGTCTTCAGCGCATGCGCAGTCGGAACCGTGATGTAGTCTATTGATTCTACATATGCAGCTTAAATAATGGTGTTCTTATTAAGCATTGCAGCATGGAACGGAATACAGAATCAATTTGATACAACTTGTTATTGCTGAAGACTATAACGTCAGAGTATTTTATTTCTGTTTTGACTTTGAATGAATTGATCTGAAGTGCCATATCCAAGCCACCTGTGCGCTGTTCTTGGCCGACAGATACATCCACATTGATTATTGCTCCAGATGAAAGCATTCTGACCGCGTGTTTCCTGCTCAGGTCACCAGAGGTCTCCGTGCCGTCTCACGGCGTCTCGCGGTTTCTCGCGAGGTCTCCCGAGCTCTCGTGTGCGCCCACGTGGTCGATATTTGAGAGGTCTGGGTCAATTAATGGGAGCCACGTGGCCCGGCTCATTACGAGGCGAGGTGCATCCAAGGAGGCCGCCGTGCTGGCAATAACGCCGCACGGCGCCGGGCTGAACCGGGCTGAGCCGGGCTGAGCCGGGGTAGACTAACGGGACGCGGGCAGAACCACGCGGTGTACTGTGTACGCTGGTGTGTACGGTGTACGTTGTTGTGGATTCTGTATGCTGTCATGTAATGTGTACGCTAATGCGTATTGTGTACGCTGTTGTGTATTGTGTATGCTGCAGTGTACTGTGTATGTTGTTATGTAATGTGCACGCTGTTGTGTTGTGTGTATGCTGTTGTGTTATGTGTACACTGATGTGTACTGCGTATGCGGATGTGTACTGTGTACGATGATGTGTACTGTTACACTGATATGCACTGTGTATGCTGCTGTATACTGTGTATGGTGATATGCATGTTGTTGTGTACTGTGTACAGTGATGTGTATGCTGATATGTACTGTGTACGCTGCTGAACACTGTGTATGCTGATGTGTACTGTGTAATGTGTATGGTGGTGTTATGCTGCTGTATACTGTGTACGGCGATGTGTATGCTGATGTGTACTGTGTACGCTGATGTGTACTGTGTATGCTGTGCGTAATGTGTATGCTGATGTGTGCTGTGTATGGTGATGTGTATGCTGATATGTAATGTGTACGTTGTGGTGTACTGAGTACGCTGTTGTGTACGGTGTACGCTGTTGTGTACACTGATGTGTACATTAATGTGTACTGAATACATTCCTGTGTACTGCATACACTGTTGTGTACTGCATACACTGATGTGTACACTGCTGTGTATATTACTGTGTACTGAATACACTGTTGTGTACACCTCTATGTAAATTACTGTGTACACCATACACTGCTGTGTATGGATACACTGATGTGTACACTGATGTGTACATTCCTGTGTACTGCATACACTGTTGTGTGAACTGCTATGTACATTAATGTGTACACTGCTGTGTACATTTCTGTGTACTGCATACACTGCTGTGTACAGCATACACTGCTGTGTACACTGTTGTGTACATTACTGTGTACAGCATACACTGTTGTATACACTGATGTGTACATTAGTGTTTACAGCATACACTGCTGTGTACACTGCTGTGTACACTGCTGTGTACATTACGGTGTACAGCATACACTGCTGTGTACACTGATGTGTACATTACAGTGTAGAGCATACATACGTTGCTATGTACACTGCTACGTATGCTGCTGTGTACACTGCCATGTGCTGCTGTGTATGCCAGTGAACAATCTATCTTCACTGCGGTATGTGTTTTGGTATTGCCTCGCTTTTATTGTCATTTACTTCGCCGGAAGTCCGAGTGCAAATTGAAATTACATATACAGCTTCAGGTTCTTGTAAAACACAGGTCATGCTTCTGCATGTCACGCCCACGTCCACGACACCCCCTAGCACCACCTCGTGTAGATAAAAGATTCACCTGGTACTTGTAGTACACGGGTGAATGACAACGTACTGTAAATACGGGCGAAAATAGCTTTAGTATGGAACATGAAGTAGAAACTGTGGTTCCATGATCACATGGCTACATATATTGGCACAGATTTGGTGAAATGGGAGAGATGGCGGCCATAGAACGCTGTCGATTTCAATTTTAAATCGTATTAAACGAGCTATTTCATTATATTTTTCAACTCAAAGGTAGCAGGTAAATATGAAGACATCTACAAAGAATAAATGTTGCTTCTTAGATTGTGAAATAAGGCTCTCATCTCATTAACCCGCTTTTTTTACCATTTTTATACAGAGTTGGTATTCACCCATGTACTGCGAGTACCGGGTGAATCCTTTATCTACACCTCGTTCTGAACTCGCACGTGGGGATCCGTGGGCTCAGGCTGCCCACCATTTGACATCAACACTAATGTCTTCTTCATCAGCTCGTGCCACATTATGTGAGGTAGGTGGAGGTTCCTGTGAAGGGGAGTCGTGCTATGTCACGAGGAATACTGCCCACATGTGTGGTGAACTGAGTCTGAACGTCAACAGGTGCTGCCCCGTGCTTACAGGGGGATGGAGCAAGTGTTGCCTGCATTGGTGCGCACACGGACATTGGCCCAAGTGAGGGAATTCTGACATTAAGTTGTATGGTCCGATGAAACCTTTTTTTTTTCAAAACCAAAGGACTTTTTAATTACCTATACCGTAATACCTCTCTAAATCGATTGACCATGGGACCCAATTTAAATGGTCCATTTAGGGAGGTGGTCAGTTCAGGGAGTTTTTCATTTCATTAGAATGGGCAATCGTTTGGGCCCCAAATAAAGCGATCGATATAGGGGAGTGGGTGATCTGTGGAGGTGGTCAGTTAGAGAGGTTTTACTGTATTTGGTTCTATTTATCCATCTTAGATACTGGTGCATTAACTAATGATTTGGGACAGCATATACATCTTAGAAAGGTTAGATACTGTTATATTAACTCATGATTTGGGACAGCATATACATCTTAGATTCTGTTATATTAACTCATGATTTGGGACATACATCTTAGATACTGGTGCATTAACTAATGATTTGGGACAGCATATACATCTTAGATCATCATCATCGTCATCATGATGTTAGTCGCAATGCAACAAAGACTGCTTTCATTACCTAGCTGTCACTTTTCATGTGGTTGTGCATTTCATAAAAGCTGCTTGCAAAGTGTTGAAGTGCTGCTGGCTTTTGCAAGTTACTAGCAGCACTCTCTCATGGAGCAAATAAAGGTCTTACATCAGCAAGAACATGTCAAGACAGGTGCAAACTATTTGTCCCTGCAGTGGCTGGTCAGGAGATGTTGGGAGTTCCATTCATCACCGCCCTTAATGCTGCCACAGTAACATGGTTGTCTGTTATGGTTTGCTCCCTGGCTTTTTTGCCTATCCACTGTGCTAGTTTTTAATTCTAGGCTCAGTGGTGAATCGAATATTCTAGTATCATTTAGAAACACAATCTTTAAAAGAAATCGTTTTACATTCGAGTAAAATTGCCTAGTCTGATGGTGTGTTGTCACAACTTTGGTGACATGGCTATGGTCGGGATGTTGACACTGTCATGGTGAAGATGTTGACATGGCTATGGTGGAGGAGTTGACACAGCATTGGGGGAGGTGTTGACACTGTCATGGTGGAGGCATTGACATGGCTATGGTGGAGGTGTTGACATGCCAATGGTGGAGCTGTATTGAGTGTGAACATGGAGGGTGTCGTGTGAAACACTAAGGTGTCTTTACTCAACCTTATGCTGCTGGATTAACCATGACACAATGGCTATAGCACCCAGTCTAGCCCACCCATTCTAACCATGACACAATGGCTGACGGCTGTAGCACCCAGCCCGGCCTACCCGTTCTAACCATGGCACAATGGCTGAAGCCTACAGCACCCAGCCTGGCCCTCTGTTCTAACCATGACACAATGGATGTAGCCTGTAGCATCCAGCCTGGCATACCCATTCTAACGATGACACAATGGCTGTAGCCTTTAGCATCCAGCCTGGCCCATCCATTCTAACCACGATGCAATGAGTGAAGCCTGTAGCATCCAGCCTGGCATACCCGTTTTAACGATGACACAATGGCTATAGCCTGCAGCACCCAGCCTGGCCCACCTATTTTAACCCTGGCACAATGGCTGAAGACTACAGCACCCATCCTGGCCCTCCATTCTAACGATGACACAATGGCTGTAGCCTGTAGCATCCAGCCTGGTATACCCATTCTAACCATGACACAATGGCTGAACCCTGCACCAACCAGCCTGGCATACCCGTTCTAACCATGACACAATGGCTGAAGCCTGCAGCACCCAGCCTGGCCCACCCATTCTAACCATGGCACAATGGCTGAACCCTGCACCAACCAGCCTGGCATACCTGTTCTAACCATGATGCAATGGCTATAACCTGTAGCATCCAGCCTGGCATACCCAGTCTAAGCATGACACAATGGCTGAAGCCTACAACACCCAGCCTGGCCCTCCATCCTAACCATGACACAATGGCTTTTTTGGGGGGCTTTATTTTGTTGTCCATTAGTTGTTTAAGCATGGGAAATTTCAGTCATAGCTGACTGGTCTTCCTCATTCCACTGCTGGTCGATAGAAAGCCCGGGCCTACACTTTTACCGACCTAAGGGATTTTTAACCTCCCACACCACATAGACATGGTATGAGAGCAACCGGCCTTTGATAACACTGTAAGTTATACACAGTGGTGGAAATCCAAATTGGCAGAGTTGGGGGCACGGGGAATCGAACCGCCGACCCTCAGACTAGGAGTCTGACCTAGAAAAAAGTCAGACACTCTAACCACTCCGCCACAAAGAACGCCACTAAAATCTGCATCACCCAGGCTGGCCCTCAGTTCGAACCATGACACAATGAGTGTAGCCTGTAGCATCCAGCCTGGTATACCCGTTCTAACCATGACACAATGGTTGAAGCCTGCAGCACCCAGCCTGGCCCTCCATTCTAGGTATCCAACCACACTAACTATGTTATATACAGTGATTCGTTCTCTTGCCTCCTGGCTGTTGCTGGACTGAAAACGAATCACCCTATTCTAGCAACGGTCATTTATAAAATGAACCAACTGACAACGGATGGGTATGACATCCACCTGTGCTGGGTGCCTGGCCATGCCGGCATACAAGGAAACGAACGAGCTGATCGGGCTGCGAAGAAGGCCCTGAACTGTGATCTTGAACCGTGTCTGATCCCTCACTCTGATCTGAAACCACTAATAGCCACCCACATAAAATCCAAATGGCAACATGAGTGGGATGAAAACATTAATAAACTTAAAGAAATTGAACCATCTGTGGGAAAGCCACCACAGACTCATGCGGGAGGTCGGCGGGACCAAGTGGTCCTTAGCCGCTGCCGTATTGGCCACTCGTGGCTTACACATGCTTTTCTGCTCAAGGGGGAACCTCCATCTGAATGCATTGGGTGTCAGTCCCCACTGACACTCAAACACATTTGACATTTTAGCCTTTTTGAGGGCAGCTGGACTGTACCACCATATATAGTTTACTAAATGGATTCTATCAATTATTAATAAAACTTTTCTTTTTCTATGGGAATTTGTTTCCCTTGACCACAAATATATGATTGTGAGCTTTCTAATTTAATTAGTGTCTATTGGCACATAATTGATTGTCTGCTTTTACATGTAAAAGCGATGGTTTGAACAAAAAACTAAGATTTCTCGCCATGAGTATGGCCTATGCTGCCGACTCGGCGTAAAGCAACCACCAATCAATCAATCAACCATTCTAACCATGACACAATGGCTGAAGCCTACAGCACCCAGCCTGGCCCTCCATTCTAACCATGACACAATGGCTGAAGCCTGTAGCATCCAGCCTGGTATACCCATTCTAACCATGACACAATGGCTGATGCCTGCAGCACCCAGCCTGGCCTACCCGTCCTAACGATGACACAATCGCTGTAGCCTGTAGCATCCAGCCTGGTGTACCCATTCTAACCATCACACAATGGCTGAAGCCTACAGCACCCAGCCTGGCCCGCCCGTCCTAACCATGACACAATGGCTGTAGCCTGTAGCATCCGGCCTGGTATAGCCATTCTAACCATGACACAATGGCTGATGCCTGCAGCACCCAGCCTGGCCCACCCGTCCAAACCATAACACAATGGCTGTAGCCTGTAGCATCCAGCCTGGTATACCCATTCTAACAATGACACAATGGCTGAAGCCTACAGCACTCAGCCTGGCCCTCCATTCTAACCATGGATCAATGGGTGTAGCCTGTAGCATCCAGCCTGGTATACCCGTTCTAACCATGGCACAATGGCTATAGCCTGTGGTATCCAGCCTGGCATACCCATTCTAACTGTGACACAATGGCTATAGCCTGTGGCATCCAGCCTGGCATACCCGCTCTAACCATGACACAACGGCTATAGCCTGTAGCATCCAGCCTGGCATACCCATTCTATCCATGATGCAATGGCTGAACCCCACACCAACCAGCCTGGCCCACCTGTTCTAACCATGACACAATGGCTGAAGCCTACAGCACCCAGCCTGGCCCTCCATTCTAACCATGACACAATGGCTGTAGCCTGTAGCATCCAGCCTGGCATACCCATTCTAACCATGGCACAATGGCTATAGCCTGTGCCATCCAGCCTGGCATACCCGCTCTAACCATGACACAATGGCTATAGCCTGTAGCATCCAGCCTGACATACCCATTCTATCCATGATGCAATGGCTGAACCCCACACCAACCAGCCTGGCCCACCCATTCTAACCATGACACAATGGCTGAAGCCTACAGCACCCAGCCTGGCCCTCCGTTCTAACCATGACACAATGGCTGAAGCCTGTAGCATCTAGCCTGGTATACCTGTCCTAACCATGATGCAATGACTGAAACCTGCAGCACCCACCCTGGCATACCCATTCTATCCATGAAGCAATTGCTGAACCCTGTCTCAACCAGCCTGGGACACCCGTTCTGACCATGACGCAATGACTGAAGCCTGCAGCACCCACCCTGGCCTACCCGTTCTAACCATGACACTATAGCGGTTTCACACCTTGCCGTGAGGGCTCACACCTGTGAAACACATTTCGCAACCGGGTGGCGGTGGGTCGGCTTCAAAGACTGCATCGTATATTTTGATAGTTACTCCTACAACACTGTCTCTCTGACAGGGCTGTGAAGCAACTCATTAGAAAAAGTGTCGGAAAGCTGGGTTATGAACACAAATATATCAATTTGCAATCGAATGTGCTACTGTATTGGTCATATACATATCAACCATAGCCTGCTACTTTTGGTGTAAATAATTTTTTTTTAAATGTACTTTAATAGACTTTAAAAGTCAAATTGAGAGCATTTAATGGTCGCCATCTTGTTTTTGTCTGCATTAACTCCAATTTCATCAACTCTGCTTCAAAATAGATAAACAATGCATATTTTCTTTTTAGGTTATTCATATCAGAACAGTTTTGGGGGCTGAATCTTTTATCTAATATTTCAGGCGATACCATTATCTGTGCATGCAGGTTCGAAATGGCGTTCGAGGTAGGCAGGTTCGAACCATCCCCGTCTTCTGATCCGCATGTATCATCAGTTTGGGTCGCCTTTTGTCAATGTTTATATCTTTGTTTGTAATCAAAATCGACACCAAGTTGATTATTTAGTGCTGCTTCCAATATTCACTAGGCTGTTCATTGGCACACTCATCGAGGTTATAATATAAGTTGGTTAGGAAATAATGAATATGCGGTAGATAGTTTGTGTTCTCAGTACCTCAGCAAACAAAGTGAGTTATTGACAACTTCGCCTACAGGATAGTTTGTTTGTTTTACATCTAAGGTCATATCAGGACGGGCACCGACTTGTGAGGCAGTGTGCACTCATGGCAACTTTATAGTAATGTCCCACTGGGAAATCAGGCTGCTGGCACCATGACCTGATATCCCAATCAGTCTCATTATCCTGACACTTAGCCAACCAGTCCTTGCCCTATCATAATAATGCCGAGTGCCAGACTAGGAAGCCACAAGTATCAATTCTAAAGTCATTGGTTTGACTCGACCGAGAATCGAACTCCCGACCTTCCGCAGGCCAGGCTCGATCTCTATCGATTAGGCCATCACACCTGGTCTGCCTGCAGGAAGTGTCCGAGATTGTTGACTTGAATGTGACGGGGAGTTTGTAACCTTATGACAGTTACCGGCTGCAGAACTGCAGCAATATAGAAAGGAACTGATAAATCGGTCCGATCTTTGGATTGAAGATTAAACTTCAGGTGGGACGGTTGTAGAAGCAGGGATCTCTTTACAACAATTAAACGAAGAATCATTGGGGCGGCCCCGGATCACTCCAGTCTGGCGGTAGCAGTGCACTTGTATCTAGCAGCTGGGGGTTCAGGGGGAAGGGACTGGGAAAGGCGGGTTCAGCAGCAAAAAGAAAGCGAGACAGCGAAAAAGTAAAAGATTGTTGTGCCCAATTCACTATTTATAGAGGGTGCACCTCGCTTGTTAAAGCTGCATAGTCCGATGAAATATCAAATTTTCAAAACCAACCAATTATCTAGATTTTATTTTTCATATCTAACTTTGATGCTAATGCACTTATTAAGCATTTGTTTCTGCGTAGAAGGCAATACTGAGTCAATTTAACAGGACCTATTACTGCAGAAGTCTATGGTGTCAGAGTTTTGGCAAGCTTGCCGAAACTAATTTTCCATGTTTGCACTCAAAATATCTCAAAGGTTTACCATTTAAAATTAAAATAACTTTGAACTAAAGTAAAGTAGATACTAGTGATCGATCTAATACAGATATTCAAAACCAGATATTCAAAATACAGATATTCAAAACCATCGGACTCCGCAACTTTAATCGTCGACGATCATAGGTAATGGAAGTTTGGAAACCTTATGTAGCAGTCACACTACGACGACAAGGGGGTGACGACAGCCCAGCGACTTGGATTTTGTGAAAACCCGACGACATATTCAAATTCGGGCCAAGTTGGACGACAATCGGATGACAGCCGGATGACAGCCCGACGACATCGGGATGACAGACGGGACGACAGCGGGATGACAGTGTCTGTGTGTGTGTCTCTGTGTGTGTGTGACTCTGTGTCTCTGTGTGTGTCTCTATGTGTGTGTCTGTGTGTCTGTGTCTCTGTGTGTCTCTCTGTGTGTGTCTGTGTGTGTGACTCTGTGTCTGTGTGTGTGTCTCTATCTGTGTCTCTGTGTCTGTGTGTGTCTCTGTGTGTCTCTGTGTGTGTTTCTGTGTGTATGTGTGTGTCTCTGTGTGTGTGTCTCTGTGTGTGTCTCTTTGTGTCTGTGTGTTGGTGTTTGTGTCTATGTGTGTCTGTTTGAGTCTCTGTGTGTCTGCAACAGAGACACAATGACACAGAGACACACACACAGAGACAGACACATAGACACAGAGACACACATACAGACACAGAGACACACACAGAGACACACACACAGACACACACACAGACACAGAGCCACACACACAGACACACATACAGACACACACACATACACAGAGACACACACAGAGACACACACACAGACACACAAACACACACACAGACACACACAGACACACGCAGACACACAGACACACACAGACACACACACAGACACAGAGATACACACACAGACACACTGATACACACACAGAGACACACACAGCAACAGAGACACAAAGACACAGAGACACACACACAGACACACACACAGACAAAGAGACACACACACAGACACACACAGACACAGATACACACACAGAGACACACACAGAGACAGAGACACAACACACAGACACACACACAGACACACACACAGACACACACAGACACATACAGAGCCACACACAGAGACACACACAGACACACACAGAGACAAAGAGACACACACACAGACACACACAGAGACACAGAGACACAGATACACACACAGAGACACACAAACAGACTCACACAGACACAGATACACACACACAGACACACACAGAGACAAAGAGGCACACACAGAGACACACACACAGACACAGATACACACACAGAGACACACACAGAGACAGACACAAGACAGAGACACACACAGAGACACACACAAAGAGAGAGACACACACAGAGACACACACAGAGACACACACAGAGACAACGATACAAAGAGACACACACAGAGACACACACAGAGACACAGATCCACACACAGAGACACACACAGAGAGACACACACAGACACAGATACACACACAGAGACACACACAGACACATAGACACAACACACAGACACACACAGAGACACACACACAGACACACCCAGACACACACAGACACACACATACACACACAGAGACACAGACAGACACACACACAGACACAGAGACACACACACACAGACACACACACAGAAACACATAGACACACACACATAGACACAGAGATACACACACAGACACACACAGCAACAGAGACACAAAGACACAGAGACAGACACACACAGAGACACAACACAGAGACACAGAGACACACACACAGACACAGAGACACATACAGAGACACACACAGAGACACACACACAGACACACACAGAAACACAGAGACACACACACATAGACACACAGACACACATACACACACAGACACAGAGATACACACACAGAGACACACACATAGAGACACAGACACAGAGAGACACAGAGACACACACAGACACAGAGACACACACACAGAGACACACACATAGACACAGAGACACACATACAGCTGCTATGGAAAGAGAAGCGACGACAGCTTAACGACAAAGACGACACCTTAACGGCAAAGACAACACCGTAACGACACCGTAGTGACAGCCGAACGACATCGGCTGTCGTCAAACCTTTTCAACATGTCCAAAAAGCCAACGACAACCCGGCGACAGTCGAGAAACTGGAGGTGTCGCGGAGGTGTCATGGCGACACCGTAGCGACACCCAACGACACTCGACGACAGACCGGAAGTCGCTGTCGCTGGGCTGTCGTTGCCCCTTGTCGTCGTAGTGTGACTGCTACATTAAAGCGGCCGGTCCACAGTGCAGGAGTGCGGGTGTAGGGGGCGCTGCAGTGCGTCCCGCTGTAGGCGTGCGTCTGTGCCTGCCGTGTGGAGTACCGCCGCCCTGCATATGTGGCAAACACCCGGCCTGCCGCACTTATTATTACGCTGGGCCCGTATGCACCAAGTTGTGCTAGTCGTAACCGGAGCTAGGCTCTAACTCCAGTCAGCTAGCTCCGGGTACCAGGGGTTCCGCGAAAAATATAAACTGGTATGCGCCAATGTTTTAGCCGGGGCGGATAGCTGACCGTGAGTTTATTTATAGATTTGGGAATTCCCTCCAGTCGACGATATGAATAACGCCGCCAATGCTGCGGCTACATTAATATCGGGTCGAATTTAGAGTTAAATTGATAAAATTTCACTTATTGAGTATGTAATTGTGTTAAATATGATCGCATTGAATAGATTTGGGCGTAATATATTCCCGCCGATTCGGCGGCGGTGGTGGCGGCCATTTTTATTTCACGTTCGACAGTATGGATATCGACGTCGCTGCGGCGGCGGCGATTTGTTTACTTTAAATTCGTCGATTCGAAAATATTAATATCGCCGCTGCTATGGCAGCAGCGTTAATATCGCTTCGCATTTAGGGTTAAATTGATCAAATTTCACTTATGGCTTACGTAATTCTGTTAAATATGACAGCATTGAATAGATTGAGACCCACACACGCACACTAACCGGCGCGGCTAGCAGTTAAACCTGATTTGAAACTGGGGTACCTTAGCCTAGGTTACTGTCCGCGGCTAGCGCTGGCACCGGTTGGTGCATACAGATTTTCCACCGTTAGCCGTGTGGAGCTTCCCAAACCGCGGTTAAGGCCCTAACTCCGATTGGTGCATATGGCCCCAGGTTACTAGGCTACAACACAGTCGGGCTGGTGCTCGCCACTCACCGTCAACAGCCGCCTGCTGGTGTCAGAGTTTCATTTCCCACCAGTTGAAATTCCCAAATATCGCTTCTGCGCATGCGTCAGAATCCAACAGCATTGTCTGCGCATGCGTAAAAAATGAACCAGTTTCAAATCCCAACCCAAGCTATGAGCTCAGAATATCCCAACTTTCACTATTATCTCTGTTTTTAATACTTTCAGAGAAAATTGCCCTTAAGTTAAATTAAATACTTCAGATCTTTCTCTTCAATCGCGCATTAATATATTTTTAATCGACTCAGTGAAAGCTTTTAAATTAATTTTGCTAAAATAAATGCTCTGCATAGACATAGTATTGCTGCAGCACAAATCAATGCAGTGTTTACCCTTCGCGGGCTAGTCAGCAAACTCAGTGCATTGTCAATGGTCGTAAGCAATCTTCTTACAGAAAAAGTGAAATATCTCTAAAACCACACAACCTAGAAACAAACTGATTGGAATACACATAGAAAACATGTTTACCAAAAATATTATATTAAATTGATATGGTTAGGGTTCTGGATTTCTATTAATTTTGAATAAAACTGACGTTTTGCACTGCGCGTACGGCAAACTCAATCTGTCATTTGGGAACTTCAACTGATGGGAAATGAAACTCTGACACTCTGCAGTTTGCTTTCGTCACTCGAATCCACGCATGCGCAGAAGTGACATTTGGGAATTTCAACTGGTGGGAAATGAAATTCTGACACAGGCACCCGGAGCACTGCCTTTGGTTTTTTTGGTGTATAGGATGAGGGGGGGGGGGAGGAAGGGGTGCAACCTCGCAACGTTTAGGACGGGTACTGAATCGTGACAGTGCGCACTCAATAGTGCTGCCCCACTGGGATACCACGCCGACAGCACCATAACCTAATATCCCACTGACCTCGCATTGAGTCCACTAGTCGTCTATTACTACTGGACCAAATGGTTCCCATCCTGTAAACTGTACACGTCTTGATGTGCGGATATCAGCTATAAGAACTTTGCAAACGGAGCCACTGTTTGTGGTGATTTTTACAACGCCATTTTGTTAGTCAAATATCGCAAACTACGCCGGTACCCGGCCTCACCCACAAACTGAACGCAACCAGCACTTGCCAATCCAACGTGTTGATCTCCCACGATTTGCTCAACGTACACGAATGTTTAATTGGCTGTTTGTGTTTAAGCGGCACCCTACCCCTCGTACAAGGCAGACACTAATTAAAATACCACATGCAATGGCTACTTTGTGTAAAGATGCACTACACAAGATTATGAAGAACTAGAAGTAATACTAAGTGAGGCGTTCAGCGTGAAGACGCGCCCTCCACACGCCAGGTGGTGCAGTCCCTGGGCCCAAATGTATGAGGGCGGGTTAGCGGGGGTTAGCGGTCATAACCCGAGCGTAGTCGGGATTTCCCCGGTTAGCGGCCGAAACTCACAATGTGTGTGCACGGGTTAGGCAAACCCCTCGAGGGTTAACGCGGCCTGCGCTAACCCCAACTTCTAGGTGGTTTATCGTCGGTGTTACGCGTGGACTGAAGATGGATGTGTGTCTCTGTGTCTGTGTGTGTGTCTGTGTGTGTGTCTCTGTGTCTGTGTGTGTCTCTGTATGTGTCTCTGTGTCTGTGTGTGTATGTGTGTGTCTGTGTGTGTGTCTGTGTGTGTGTGTCTGTGTGTGTGTCTCTGTGTCTGTGTGTGTGTCTCTCTGTCTATGTGTGTCTCTGTATCTCTGTGTGTGTCTGTGTGTGTGTCTCTGTGTCTGTCTGTGTGTCTCTTTGTCTCTGTGTGTGTCTGTGTGTGTCTCTTTGTATGTGTGTGTGTCTCTGTATGTGTTTCTGTGTGTGTGTCTGTGTGTGTGTCTCTGTATGTGTCTATGTATGTGTCTGTCTATGTGTGTGTATCTCTGTGTCTGTGTGTGTGTCTCTGTGTCTGTGTGTCTCTGTGTGTGTCTGTGTGTGTCTCTGTCTCTGTATCTGTGTGTGTGTCTCTGTGTGTGTCTCTGTGTCACTGTGTGTGTCTCTCTGTCTATGTGTGTCTCTGTATCTCTGTGTGTGTCTGTGTGTGTCTCTGTGTCTGTCTGTGTGTCTCTTTGTCTCTGTGTGTGTCTCTTTGTATGTATGTGTGTCTCTGTATGTGTTTCTGTGTGTGTGTGTCTGTGTGTGTGTCTCTGTATGTGTCTCTGTATGTGTGTGTCTATGTGTGTGTATCTCTGTATCTGTGTGTGTGTGTCTCTGTGTCTGTGTGTGTGTCTCTGTGTGTCTGTGTGTGTGTCTCTGTGTCTCTGTGTGTGTCTCTGTGTCTGTGTGTGTCTCTGTATCGCTGCATGTGTGTCTGTGTGTGTGTCTCTGTGTCTGTCTGTGTGTCTCTTTGTCCCTGTGTGTGTCTGTGTTTGTCTCTTTGTATGTGTGTGTGTCTATGTATGTGTTTCTGTGTGTGTGTCTCTGTATGTGTATATGTGTCTGTGTGTGTCTATGTGTGTGTATCTCTGTGTTTGTGTGTGTGTCTCTGTGTCTGTGTGTGTGTGTCTGTGTGTGTCTGTGTGTGTCTGTGTGTGTGTCTCTGTCTCTGTGTCTGTGTGTGTCTGTGTGTCTGAGTGTGTGGATCTATGTGTGTGTGTCTGTGTGTCTATGTGTGTGTCTCTGTGTCTCTCTCTGTGGGTGTCTCTGTATCTGTATGTGTGTCTCTGTGTGTGTCTCTGTGTGTGTGTCTCTGTGTCTTTGTGTCTCTGTTGCAGTGTGTGTGTCTGTCTCAGAGACACACACACACACAGACACAGAAACACACACACAGACACACAGAAACACAAACAGAGACACACACACAGACACACAAACACACACAGAAACACACACAGACACACACACAGAAACACACACAGAGACACACACAGAGACACACAGACACACAGGCACACACACAGACATACACACACAGAGACACTCACACAAACACACACAGGCACACATAAACACAGAGACACACACAGACACACAGAGACACACAAACAGAGACACCCACAGAGACACACACAGACACACTGAAACACAGAGACACACACACAGACACACACATAGACAGACACACTGAAACACAGAGACACAGAGTGACACACACAGAGACACACACACACAGAAACACACACACAGACACACACAGACACACAGACACACACAGAGACACAGACACACACAGAGACACACACAGACACAGAGACACACACAGAGACACACACACACAGACAGAGACACACACACAGACACACATACTGAGACACACACACAGACACAGAGACACACACATACACATAGATACACACACATACAGAGACACATACAGAGACACACACAGACACACACACATAAACACATACAGAGACACACACACATACAAAGAGACACACACAGACACACACAGAGACAAAGAGACACACAGACAGACACAGAGACACACACGCAGAGATACAGAGACACACATAGACAGAGAGACACACACACAGACACAGAGACACACAGACACACACACACAGACACACACACAGACACACACACAGATACACACACACAGAGACACACACACAGACACACAGAAAAACAGAGACACAGAGTCACACACTGAGGGGTGGGGGGGAGGAAGAGGGTGGTTCCTCCCGACTCCTACGACGCTCGCCGGGTACATTCCCACGGGGGCTCCCCAAATCTATAAATAACGCACAGGGTAGCTAACAAGTGCGCGCTTGGCACGCATACATCCCCCGTGACACATATACCAACACCGACCATAGCTACCCCGTCGGCCGGCCTTAACTCCGGCGAAGATAACCGGTGGCTCATACATTTAGGCCCTGATGGCTCACGGCGACCCCCGCCCCGCCCCCACCCCCCCCCCCCCGCTGCCCGCAATGGATGGCCTTGACCTTCTGTCACAACCCCAGGTGTCGTAAACCCGGAACGCCCGCCCGCCGTCCCACCGAGGGGAGGTGACTCGCTGTCACCACCAGGGTTGCCTATCTGGGGAATGGAGTCAGACTTTACTCTGATTACCTCAGGTTGCCTGTCTGGTGAATGAAGTCAGTCTTTACTCTGATTACCTGAGGTTGCCTTTCTGGGGAATGGAATCAGACTTTACTCTGATTACCTCGGTTTGCGTGCCCGGTGAATGAAGTCAGACTTTACTCTGATTACCTCAGGTTGGCTGTCTGGTGAATGAAGTCAGACTTTACTCTGATTACCTCAGGTTGGCTGTCTGGTGAATGAAGTCAGACTTTACTCTGATTACCTTGTGTTGCCTGTCTGGTAAATGAAGTCAGACTTTACTCTGATTATCTTGTGTTGCCTGTCTGGTGAATGAAGTCAGACTTTACTCTGATTACCTTGTGTTGCCTGTCTGGTGAATGAAGTGAGACTTTACTCTGATTACCTCGTGTTGCCTGTCTGGTGAATGAAGTCAGACTTTACTCTGATTTCCTTGTGTTGCCTGTCTGGTGAATGAAGTCAGACTTTACTCTGATTACCTTGTGTTGCCTGTCTGGTGAATGAAGTCAGTCTTTACTCTGATTACCTCAGGTTGCCTATCTGGTGAATGAAGTCAGACTTTACTCTGATTACCTCAGGTTGCTTGTGTGGTGAATGAAGTCAGTCTTTACTCTGATTACTTCAGGTTGCCTTTCTGGGGAATGGAGTCAGTCTTTACTCTGATTACCTCGGGTTGCCTGTCTGGTGAATGAAGTCAGTCTTTACTCTGAATACCTCAGATTGTCTTTCTGGTAAATGAAGTCAGACTTTACTCTGATTACCTCGTGTTGCCTGTCTGGTGAATGAAGTCAGACTTTACTCTGATTACCTCGTGTTGCCTGTCTGGTGAATGAAGTGAGACTTTACTCTGATCACCTTGTGTTGCCTGTCTGGTGAATGAAGTCAGTCTTTACTCTGATTACCTTGTGTTGCCTGTCTGGTGAATGAAGTCAGACTTTACTCTGATTACCTCGTGTTGCCAGTCTGGTGAATGAAGTCAGACTTTACTCTGATTACCTTGTGTTGCCTGTCTGGTGAATGAAGTCAGTCTTTACTGTGATTACCTCATGTTGCCTGTCTGGTGAATGAAGTCAGTCTTTACTCTGATTACCTCAGGTTGCCTATCTGGTGAATGAAGTCAGAGTTTACTCTGATTACCTCATGTTGCCTGTCTGGTGAATGAAGTCAGTCTTTACTCTGATTACCTCAGGTTGCCTATCTGGTGAATGGAGTCAGAGTTTACTCTGATTACCTCGGGTTGCCTGTCTGGTGAGTCAAGTCAGACTTTTCTCTGATTACATCAGGTTGACTGTCTGGTGAATGAAGTCAGTCTTTACTCCGATTACCTCAGGTTGCCTGTCTGGTGAATGAAGTCAGGCTTTACTCTGATTACCTCGTGTTGCCTGTCTGGTGAATGAAGTCAGACTTTACTGTGATTACCTCAGGTTGCCTATCTGGTGAATGAAGTCAGGCTTTACTCTGATTACCTTGTGTTGCCTATCTGGTGAATGAAGTCAGTCTTTACTCTGATTACCTCAGGTTGCCTATCTGGTGAATTGAGTCAGAGTTTACTCTGATTACCTCGGGTTGCCTATCTGGGGAATGAAGCCAGTCTTTACTCTGATTACCTCAGGTTGCCTATCTGGTGAATGGAGTCAGACTTTACTCTGATTACCTCAGGTTGCCTGTCTGGTGAGTCAAGTCAGACTTTTCTCTGATTACATCAGGTTGCCTATCTGGTGAATGGAGTCAGACTTTTCTCTGATTATCTCATGTTGCATGTCTGGTGAATCAAGTCAGTCTTTACTCTGATTACCTCGTGTTGTCTGTCTGGTAAATGAAGTCAGACTTTACTGTGATTACCTCAGGTTGCCTCTCTGGTGAATGAAGTCAGTCTTTACTCTCATTACCTTGTGTTGCCTGTCTGGTGAATGAAGTCAGACTTTACTCTCATTACCTCGCGTTGCCAGTCTGGTGAATGAAGTCAGTCTTTACTCTGATTACCTTGTGTTGCCTGTCTGGTGAATGAAGTCAGTCTTTACTCTGATTACCTCAGGTTGCCTATCTGGTGAATGAAGTCAGACTTTACTCTCATTACCTCGCGTTGCCAGTCTGGTGAATGAAGTCAGTCTTTACTCTGATTACCTTGTGTTGCCTGTCTGGTGAATGAAGTCAGACTTTACTCTGATTACCTCAGGTTACCTTTCTGGGGAATGGAGTCAGACTTTACTCTGATTACCTCAGGTTGCCTGTCTGGTGAATGAAGTCAGACTTTACTCTGATTACCTCGGTTTGCCTGCCTGGTGAATGAAGTCAGACTTTACTCTGATTACCTCGGGTTGCCTATCTGGTGAATGAAGTCAGACTTTACCCTGATTATCTCGGGTTGCCTGTCTGGTGAATGAAGTCAGACTTTACTCTGATTACCTCATGTTGTCTGTCTGGTGAATGAAGTCAGTTTTTACTCTGATTACCTCAGGTTGCCTGTCTGGTGAATGAAGTCAGACTTTACTCTGATTACCTCAGTGTAAAATTTTCCGATATTATGGCACATGAGGCTATATGTGAAACTCCTATAATAAATTGCAACTTGTCTATATAATGGTAAATGGTGATATATAAAATCCAAAGGCATATGAGGGATATGTGGAGTTGGTAAACTATTACTCATTAGGTATAGAAATTGTATATTAAAATAGTAGAGAGGAGGAGTGTCACTTCTTAGATAGTCTTTGGAGGAGTCACCTCACATACCCCTCCCCCCATGGTGTTATTTATGGATCATTGGCCACCACAAGGCACTCTAGCCAGCCTAAGAAGGCCTTGGATACAACAGATTGAACTCTGATTGCTGGATCGAACCATGTGACCACTACCATCTTGGATTCTAAAAGCTATATATATTATAAACTAAGCAACCTCCTTCTGGTTCCTTCTGCACACTCTATCTCTTGCCTTCCTTCTCTATACTTGCCTGTAGTGATTTCCTATTTAACCTGCCTACACAACCACAGCTGCTGGCCGTCGCACTTTAAAAAAATGGCAACCACGACGAGGGGAGCATGACGGATGACCTTTGAGTGCACATTTCACCATGTGTAGAGTGCGTGGCACTTTACGAAATGGCGACTATGACTTGGGGAGTACGACAGGTTACACGACATGTTGAAACTGCGTGATAAGTACTGACTAGGTGACAGAGATATTACGGTAAGGTTTCAGTAGCATTTTGATTTAAACTGTAATTTATTATTATGACTCGTACGTTATTTCATTATATTTAATATATTGGTTGACAGAATTAAATTAACACGTCGGTGTAGTTTTGAGAGACTTCGACTATATATATTTTTTTATTGACAGTATCGTTACTAGTATTATTTTGACTGCAGTTTTTATTATTAATGTTATTCCAAATTAAAAAAGAACTTTTGAGGGACTTCGACTGGTGGTTGCGGAGTTGTAGATAGTGTTATTATTTTTTTCTACTGTTGAATTGTCTTTCTTTTCATCGTTTTAGAGGTATAAAATGATGTGGAATTACTTGTCGATGGGTTTTCCGACAAGGAAGTGTCAATTCTTGTAAAAACATTAGACTTTGGCATTGGTATTACTGTAATTAGCCATGTCTGAAGCCTCGTGTCGCCAGTAGATTGTTTTGCCATTTGGACTACTTTCGGTATTTTTCTTTAACCTTGAGGTGAATGGAAGCATAGTAATACACAGCGGGAGAGACTTTTCACATTTCTGCTACATTACAGGTAAAATTTCTTGGTTCGATGTGATTCTTTGAATGTATTTCTACCACGCTTTAAAATGCACATTGAATTTGCCTATATGACCCGCTACATGGAGGATATCAATGGCGTGACCATATTTGACTGTGTGTTTAGTCATATATGTATTGTAGTAGGTACATTTTCAATGCTGAGTGTCTTACATATTGAATTGTTTTTCGCAGAATTTTAATATTATAGTATGAGAGCGTAGGATGTATTATCGTTGATAACGTTTAGAAAGATTCATTCATTGCATAAAAGTTTTTTTTATATAGATATTAGTCTTTGCAGGAAATTTTTGAAAGATTAAACAGACTATTTGAATATATTTTGAGATTAATAAGTTCTGATATTATTCTTTGGAAGTAGTAATTCTAATTAAAAATGTTCTTGGAGGTAATTCTATATATTAAAAAGCTAGTAATGTTGTTACTATGAGTTAGTTAGTGTAGATGTATTCATACTGTGATAAAAGTCTTTACGAAGTGCGTAGAACGCTTAACGATTGCTACTGGAAATTTGAGAATGTTCGGAATTTTCATTAGGTAAACGTTGCGTCACTGTATGGTGCCGGTTCTTGGGCGCTGGGCGTAACTCTTGAGTCGCC
Source organism: Branchipolynoe longqiensis (assembly GCA_030323885.1). NCBI lineage: Eukaryota > Metazoa > Annelida > Polychaeta > Phyllodocida > Polynoidae > Branchipolynoe > Branchipolynoe longqiensis. Next base: position 71,582,478 of record CM059186.1, on the reverse strand, counting down.
ACATAAGAATGTAGAACTGCCGGTGGGTAGACTCTGCATCTAATTTTAGACGTGGTTGAGTCACGTAGCACACTGTGAAGTATGCGCTGTCAACGCAACTGCACTGAGACAATGGAAAGTGACACGACTGCGCACGCGCAGATGTAATTAAATTTACGTATGACCATTGACTTTCTAAATTGTTTAGATTGAATCTAGAAACGTATATGCTTATACTAAACCAATGCTGAGCAGAGCGAGTGGAACAAATTGAATTGTTTCCGTCATACTGAATCGCATTGTTTGATATTGTCCTTATGAATATATTGGCATGAAAGTTACTATACTTTGTAAAACTAAATAGCATATTGAAGATAAATGCTACAATTAATCTGAAATTAATGGAGTTTACATTATTGGTTTAGTAACTCAACTTTGGCTATGGGTTAAATACATTTGCATTGCATTTCCATTTCATGGAGATTTTGTTTGAGCAAATAGACAATTGTATACTAGTGGCGATGTGTTATTAGGTGAAGTAGAGACTTTACAAAATGGTATATAAGTAATTAACTTTTATATTGCTTTTGGTTCTGAAATTAATGGAAATTTATCACGTTGGCTAGTTGTAATGCATATAGAAACAGATAAATGCATTCTTCTACGTGACAGAGCTATACGATACGCAGATTAATGAGATTATGATATAGTTATATTCTTTTCTTCATTAAGTGGTAATATATAAATATTTATATTCTATCAGGGATGTACAGTATTTTTGATTATTTTACTTATTGATAAATAAGAAATAAACTAGGAATCTGCGATAGACACTAATTAAATTATTTCACTCTAATCGTGTATCATTTGGATGAGCGAATGCATGAACTGTATTCCAAAGTATGATGAATTTGTTGTAAAGGTTTGAGAATTTTGTTTGATTTATTCAGATGGTTAAAGGTAATCATAGTTGATAAATCTAGGGGAAATATGAACCATTACATAGTCGTTTGAATCATTATGATAACTGTGGTGGACACGTTACATATTTGGCTTTGAGGTTAAACTGTTAACAAATTACAGACTTACGGAGATTATAGAAGGTATCTTATGACCTTTGCCATTCGATTTGTGCAGTTTTGGCCAAGATTGACGCACTAATGAATTATTGGTGAATAAAACAGAATAAAAACTTAAATTGATAAATTCAAAAGAAATTGGGAATTCTGAAGTACTTATTCTGGAAACAATATTTGGTAGTTATAATTTATACAGTAGAATTGACCAATCACAGCACAGAACGGCGCGGAGGTAGCGACGGAGACGTGAATGTCTGAGTGATTCGGCTCAATCGACGAGAAAATTCTTTGTTGTGCACCACTAACAAAAAGCAACTGCGCCAAATTAAACCGTTGTACTAATACAAAGCAGAGTACAAGTCGACAGGTTGGTATCTACTCGACAGGGTTTGGCTGAGTTTAGTCATAAGAATTGATGGTGTTCATTAGTAAACTTGCGCCAGTTGGAACACGTTGGTACGTAAGTTGCGCCAGTGATTAAGTTACTAAAAACTGTTTAATTACAGACATGTTGTTGATGGTATTGACACCATAGTAGCATTGCTATAGTGAAGTAAATTGACATTTAATTCGCTTCACTCGGCACAGAACAGAAACAGTAAGACAGTAAGCAGCAAATACAAGAGCAGAAATAGAACAGAGTCAGAGATAACCTTTGTAGAGTTTAATAAAGAAACATAGCAGGACCTGGCGAGCAGGCTATCAAACGGGTGACTCAGACCCTACATATCGTGATCGGGCATCATGTATCAGTACGGTAGCAGTCATCATTCAGTTAGCAGTATCGGTGAGCAGGCAGGAGAGATCAGCGCTCACCCAATAAGAGTGAGAGCGCTGAAGGAGCGTGAGTTACTGGAGGAACCGAGAGGTAAGAGCGCACGGCTCTTCCCTTCCAGGTGGGAGCGACCAGAGATGTTCTGCTCTCCGTGTACAGAACCTTGGTTCGTTCACGAGTGGATTACGGCAGCATAGTATACGGTTCCGCAAGGAAATCATATATTCGGCTGCTAGACACGATCCACCACCAGGGACTGCGCCTGGCCCTTGGGGCTTTCCACATCTCACCAGTTCAGAGCCTTTATGTCGAAGCCAATGAACCGTCACTTAACAACAGGAGAATCCAACTGGCACTGCAATATGTAGTCAAGATAAAAACTAATGCATTGAATCCTGCACACAATTGTCTATTCGAGCAACATGACGAATCCAGGTATGAAGCCAGGCCAAATTACATCCGGCCACTGAGGCTCCGAATGAAACCTCATTTGGAGGCCTTGGGTGTGGATTTGGATGTGTTGGAGGATGCCAAAGTCCCAGAACATCCCCCGTGGTCGTTGAGAAAGCCATCGGTTATCCTCCGACTCACAGAACTGAGGAAATCTGGGACACATCCACTCGAGTACCAAGGACTGCATGCAGAGATTCAAGGCCAGTTTGCAGACCACCTCTCCATATACACTGATGGTTCGAAAGACCAAAGCCGGGTAGCTGCTGCGGCAGTCTGCCGACGGGAAAAATTTGGTGTACGTTTGCCCGATCAGAGCTCGATTTTCACTGCAGAGGCCCAAGCACTCCTTCTCGCTTTGGAGTGTATTGAGGTATCCAACCACACTAACTATGTTATATACAGTGATTCGTTCTCTTGCCTCCTGGCTGTTGCTGGACTGAAAACGAATCACCCTATTCTAGCAACGGTCATTTATAAAATGAACCAACTGACAACGGATGGGTATGATATCCACCTGTGCTGGGTGCCTGGCCATGCCGGCATACAAGGAAACGAACGAGCTGATCGGGCTGCGAAGAAGGCCCTGAACTGTGATCTTGAACCGTGTCTGATCCCTCACTCTGATCTGAAACCACTAATAGCCACCCACATAAAATCCAAATGGCAACATGAGTGGGATGAAAACATTAATAAACTTAAAGAAATTGAACCATCTGTGGGAAAGCCACCACAGACTCATGCGGGAGGTCGGCGGGACCAAGTGGTCCTTAGCCGCTGCCGTGTTGGCCACTCGTGGCTTACACATGCTTTTCTGCTCAAGGGGGAACCTCCCCCTGAATGTATTGGGTGTCAGTCCCCACTGACACTCAAACACATTTTACTAAGTTGCGTTGATTTTTTGGCCCTGCGCCAACGGTTCTACACTGCAGACAGTATGCATGACCTTTTTACTAAGGTAAAACAGGAAAACATTTTAGCCTTTTTGAGGGCAGCTGGACTGTACCACCTTATATAGTTTACTAAATGGATTCTATTAATTATTAATGAAACTTTTCTTTTTCTATGGGAATTTGTTTCCCTTGACCACAGATATATGATTGTGAGCTTTCTAATTTAATTAGTGTCTATTGGCACATAATTGATTGTCTGCTTTTACATGTAAAAGCGATGGTTTGAATAAAAAACAAACATTTCTCGCCGTGAATATGGCCTATGCTGCCGACACGGCGTAAAGCAACCACCAATCAATCAATCAATCAATCCCTTCCAGGTACCGGCTTTTAGCAGATCGGAGTTGGAGATGCCAGCACGATGACACGCCTGAGCAGCTCCTCTGCAAAGACTGTGAAGAGTTAGATTGGAGCACTGGAGCTGAAGTGATGCAGCCTTCCTTAGCGTGGCAGTCAATGACTTAACGGTCAACGGATCACCGGATGGAAGCATGAACGCAGGATCATCAGGTTGTATAGCTTTAGCAGATAACATGTAGGTATTCCATGCAGTTACAGGGCAACATGGGGAAGCGGGAATGCTTGGAAGGCGGAAAACTAGGGGTGGAAGACTAGCAGCTCGGGTCTTAGTGGATCTGAGAGTAACCTAAAGAACTGACCGATGCTCATAGATATCTCTAAACTTTAACGTAGCCGGGGAAGGGTGAGAAGAAACCAATAGGTTACTTTGCCGGATCAATGTCAGGTATGCAATTAATAGGGCGGCAATGGCTGCTAGCAGAGGGCATGGCGAAAACATCAGCGATCGTATTACATTTTTCAATGCAGCAGGTGTTATCGCTGCAGCTTTATAAACTTCATGATGAGAGAACTTAGCAATGCCCTTCTTCATTATCGTTAATTCATGTGGCTTAAACATGTCAGCATTGCCGTCAAATGAACTCAACCAGATCTTCACAGAGCTAAAGTAGTTGGATACTGCACCATGAGAATGGAGCACTGATGACAGAAACATGAGGAATGATAACAAGTCATATGTCGAAGGCGACAATGGGCGGACACCGTATTCCGTACAGAATTGCAGATACCGATCCAGATGAACAGACTTGTTTTGCCAGGTTCGGGTAGCCATTCCAGCTTTGTACACTTTCATCAGTCTCGCATGGTGCATCATCGTGTATCCTGGAAGATAGGAGCAAAACAGTACTATCTTCCAGGACAAATTGATTACAGATTGAAATCAAGAATCTTCAGATCTAGGGTCACTACCACTTCCGATAAGTTCATTTCTTTACACATCTTATTCGCTTTCAGTTTGAGCAGCGGAGAATCAAAGGAACGACTTAGCACATCTGCCAGCACTAATTCTTTCCCTGCTTTATGACTAATCTCGAGCTCAAAATTATGTACGGCTGCACGTAACCAAAGCTGCCTCGCGCACGCACACAGTATTGTGTCTTTGCCTTTACCCGATGAGAGTACTTGCTGCGAGTGAAGATTATCTGTGTTTACAGTTATAATATGGCTAGATGGCAGCAGGGGCAGGAGTGCCACTACAGCATGTACTAGAGTTAGAGCCTCAAGCTGCGCGATCGAGAAACCTAAATCCATTACCTCATCACTAAACTGTGCTGCAAAGAAAGCTCTCGAGGAGAAACCTCCCCCCCACCCCCCCGCTAACAAAGTCGCATCGCACTCGATAACCCAAGGGATTCTAGGCGCATAAGGAAGAAGTAGCTTTGAATTGAAAATGCTAGCGAACTTTGCAAACCACTCAAGGTCCAACAACACATCTGGATCAAAACATTGCGCACCTATGAATGGAGCTGACCTGAGAGCCGCTAGAATTCTATTTGTAAACCTCGCTGCCGGCTTGACACATTTGGAGATATGTTGCAACTTTCCTACAATACTCTGAAACTGTTTCCTTGTTGCTACCTTCTTACTTTTCCACGCCATACACTCGTCAAGCACAGCTTGTAACTTCTCTTTAGGAATGGAAACTGACATTTCTACTGCATTAACTAGAAAACCTAGCCAGATTAATGACGTAACAGGGGGAGAACATTTCTCCAACGCTAACTCTAAACCAAGCAAGCTCGTCAACTCCAAGAACCTCTCATACGCTTCACCTGCTCTCTTTTGTGATCTCTCTAAGCCTACAAAGTCGTCCAGATAACACAGAACGAAATAACCTTCTTTTCTGAGCAACCAGACAACTGCCCGTGTAGTTCGAGCACAGGCTAATGCAGACGTTCTACATCCAAAAGGTGGCGCAATATCGATAAAGAACTCACTATTCAGAGAAATTCCTAATAAAGGCGCCGACAAGGGACAGATGCGCAACTGGCGATACACCCGAGCCAAATCAGCAGACCACAACCAAGCAGAAGGCCCCAGGAGCGTTAATCGGTCAGTGAGAGTTGCTATGGATGGAAGAGAAAAATTAAACGCCCTACCTTGATAAAAGCCTTTAACGATTCCTGCATTAACACTTTTACCGAGAGGAAAGCTCAAATCCATGATCACCCTTCTTGTAGTCGTATTCTTTTTGGGCCTTGTCATCAGTGGGCTTATCTGGCACCAAGGTTCAAATGGAGGGTTCTGAAACGGACCTATTACTGCACCCATTTCTCGCTCTTTCTCTGTAGCTACAAATATGGGGATCAGAACTCGCTGCGTAAGTATGATTAATTAGCATCGGAACTGGAACTGCTGTGGTCCAAGAGCCAACCAAACTCCAAATGATCTAAAAGGAAAGTATCAGGATAATCAACAAGAAGATTCCTCCACGCAACCATATTTAAGCCTGACTGAATCGGAATACGGGCTTGAAGATAATTCGGCAGTGCTGTATCCCTTACTGCAGCAAAAATCTTACAATACAAACTATTCTCTATTTCAAGACTATTAGAGAGAAATGGCCAAGACTTATCAAGTGCTATCCTAAACATGATTGGCGATGGAGGAGGGACAAACTCATCCTGCTTACTAGAGTCAATCAAAAGGCAGTCTGGATCAAACCAGGCGAACATAATTTCCGGCAACGGAATGTCTAATGAGATATGTTGGGCGAACTGAACAGCTGATACTTGACCGGGCGGCACTAGGTCATGTGTACTAGGCTCAGATACACACGTGGCAATTATCGGTAATACTGAACTGCTACCTGCACGATCGACCTCCCCGCAAGTAGCAGCAAGGATATTTTTACACGGAGGGTTGTTACTAACATGGGTATCAACAGGTGTGTCAACTAGAGTTCTAGATTCAGAAGGCGCGTCTAGATTAACTGGAATATTAGCTGTAATAGGTAACGGTTGAATCATATGAGGGATATTCTGCATGCCTAGCGCAGCATTTCTTAGGACAGGTTGACTTTTAACTATCGACGTTAATTCAGAAACATCTACAAATGACGGCACCGTCGGTACATTAACAACTATGTTATCACCATGCTGAGAAACAGAAGAAATGTCATCAGATATAGCCACTGAACTTACTGTCTTTACTTCCTCAGACTCTGGTTTCCTATCTAGAAATCCTCTTTTCTTCAGACAGTCCTGGGCCCGTATGCATGGAGCGGTGTTAGCGACCCAAAACGCGTTTATGGCGGGATTTCTGGTTTAGCACAGAAAAGTTCATATGCATGGAGCAGTGTTAAGCCTAACACCGAGCGTTTAAACTCGGAAATTCTAACTCTGCTCATAGCAGGTTTACAGCGGTGTTAGTGTTAGGGTAGTGTCAGGATGGAACCCAAATCTACTCAATGCTATCATATTTAACAAAATTACATACGCAATAAGTGAGGTTTTATCAATTTAACCCTAAATTCGAGCCCTCCTTAGGGCTACTGCCGTATTGGCGGCGATATTAATGGTTATATTTTCGAATCGACGAACGTACAGTCAAGAAACCACCGCCGCCGCCAGTATGGAAAGGGAGGTCAATGCGGCGGCATCGGCGATTTGTTTACATTACGTTCGTCGATTCGAAAATGTAACTATTAATATCGCCGCCAATGCGGCGGTGGCCTTAAAGTTGCATGGTCCGATGAAATATAATTTTGTCAAAATTAAAACAACTACTGACAATTGATGCTATATATCCAACTTAGATATTGGTGTATTAGCTAATGATTTGGGACAGTATATACAGAAGAACCAGTCAGTTTATAACCTCACCCCTTTGAACACTCAGTTTGAAACACCCATTATGCAGGAAGGCCATTAACCAATTAGGCCAATCTCGTGACCCCATTAGCCCCCCCAACCAAGTAGGCCTGCTGTGCAGGGTCATAGAGGGGAAGGGGATATGAGGTGGATGTGTCTGTGTGTTTCCTGACCTGACTTTACAGAGACACAGAGACAGACATACACACAGACATACACACACAGACATACACACACAAGACATACACACACAGACAGACACCCATAGATAGGCACACACAGACAGACATGCACAGACAGCACACACATACACAGAAACACACACACATGCACACACCCGACATACACAGACACACATACACCCAACCTGACTTTGCAGAGAGAGACACACACAGACAGAGACACATAGACAGATGCACACAGATAGAGGCAGACACACACACATACATACACACACATACATACATACCCACACATACAGAGAAACACTGAAATACACACACACACAGATACATACAGACATACATAGACAGACACAAGCAGACAACAGACACACATTATATTTTGTTGAAAACCCTAGTGCCATGGGCCTATGGCACTAATCCAGTCCCAGAAGGCCAGGACCAACCAGGAATACCTACCTACAGTCCTGTAAGGTTCCAGGTCATCTCACATCACGTGGTCACCGTGAGATGACCATCTGGGTCATAGCCACAGGACTTTTGACAAGCTTGTCGAAATTATTTTTGGTTCTTTCAGCTCATATTACTTCAAAACTAATCATCTTTAATCAAAATCACTCCGAACTAATGATTAGTAGCTTGTAACGATCAATTTGATATATTTATCTAAAAAATAAGACAAAAATTCAAGTGCCATCGGACCATGCAACTTTAAGGAGGGTTCGAATTTGGGGTTAAATTGATCAAATTTCACTTATTGCGTATGTAATTCTGTTAAATATGATAGCATTTAATATATTTGAGCCTAATATATGGCTACAAATGCAGAGGGATTTCCCAAATCTATAAATACATTCACGTTTAGCTAACACTCACCGTTTAAGCGCCCATGCATACGGCTTGACATAGTTCTCTATGACGCCGATAACCGGAGATAGGTACCCGGAGTTAAAGGTATAACACCACACGCAGCTAACACCGCTTCATGCATATGGCCCCTGTTCTTTATGAACAAGAACACGCTTAAAACGGTACGCACACCATGCACAAATATGCTGGAGCCGAGAAGGATGCACTCCGTGAGATTGTTCAAACCCACAATCCTTCCCCCAGTTCCACTTCCAGCAGGCTTTCCCATCCGTCTCCTTGTTATATTCTTCTCGGGTGTTAATGGGAGCCTGAGCTAGCTGAGAGGGCGGCACCGACACTGTATGCGAGACCTGCGTTTGCTGACGAAGCGGTGCGTGCATTTCTGGCGGATTAAGTACAGGAAGTGGATACTTTACTGGAGCATGGTGACATGTACTAATGTAAATTGTTATTCTACCGTGACATAGAGCGAAAAAAGTTCACCTGTGGTGACTGGATGTCATACTAACAAATAACAATTTCATTTATTCTCCATTGACTTTTCTATTTGTCTAAGTTAATTCTTAGTACGTCTACGTATTACGGGGTGAGACGTAAAACAGGTGTTACTCGATGGTTTCAGTTTAAACTGTTTAGCTACTAAAAAGAACTAAATTTAGACTGAAATGTTATGTTCGCATGAAGTAATACTCTAGCACTTTCGCTAAGACTTTGTGGATGTTAAATTTTTGGAAATGGTAGATCTTGCATATGTAAGAATTGACATTATTAAAGTGGATTAATGGCAAATAATCAAAGAAGTTATATATTTGTTTTCAGACACACCATTGGAATTGTAGTATCTATTCTTAGTACACAAATCATTATTCATTGGACGTGAAAAACCTAAAAACGCTTAAAATAGCACATTGATTTTGCATTAGCGTATTGATTCTATTAAATTCTCGCTGGCTAAAAATCTATTCTATACTATGAGTATAGGCATTTCATCGAACCTGTACCACTCGAGTGGGAGAAAAGACGGCTGCGTAGGGTCGATAGAGCGATTCTATTCGACAAGCATAATCTTTTCGCGAGTATACGGTAAGGCCGATAAGAGATCTAAGGCGCGAGCCGGGAGTCTATGTCTTATCGGGTGTTGACAAGCGACACGCGTGAAGCGATAAAACAAATTTATTTGGCGAGTATGAAGCAGTAGTTACAGATAATTCACCAAGGCGTGAAGCATAATTAGACATAACTTGATTAACATGAACGATTTGTCTTAAAATGTTGCTAATCTTCGTGGTGGTTGATGAGATTCGGCGGAATCATTTCGTCTTTGACTGGAACTTTGGTAAAGTCCATATATTATGTTTTTGTGCTAATAAATGCATAACTAATGAACTATGATACTTAGAAGCATGAACTAACTTAGTTAAGACATCTAAGGTATCTATTCTATGTTATTATGTGTATTACAATACATATAAATGGATGTAACATTATGAAATAAGACATTTAAATTAACTTTTTTGAACATTTTTTATTTTCTAGAAAGAAATTTATTCTATATGTTCATATTACTTAATAATGTGATATATATTATAAAAACTATTTATTTAAAAATAAAAATAAATAATATTCTTGATTGTGATTCATATGGATGAAAAACCTAAGCAGAGAGTTGATACTTGTAGACTACAATGTGATATAAATTACTTTCTGATCCATATTTTCCAGGCAGAAATCTTGACAGTGAAGGGAAGTAACTGCATTACTGCACAGGGAAGGGAAGTAACTGGTAGTTATGGGATTTTCTGACGCCAGGTTCAGGACAGATCGTTGTATTTAATTTCAATAGTGAGGTCGAACGTATAGGTACTCTTGTGGAAGTTCTATTCTATATGAAACGTTCAAAAATATTCCGCTAAGCAAAAACATTAGTTGAACGTTGGGAGATTTTAAGTAATGTCTGACGTGAAGATCTTTTTCATTCTGATCGAGTGATCTTCAAGATTCTTCCAATTTTGTTCCTATTGTTTGCTGAGCTAGACATGATTTGCTTTCTACTACTTATCAAGTGGAGAAGATACCTTTTTTTTTTCTTTTTTATCTTTTTTATTGAGGCTGTATTTATACTGTCCATAGCATATAAGCCCGGGTACCCAGGCTTGTTTTCAATGCTGGCCAGTTGTAGTGTTGGTGTTATCTTACCACACAGTGGCTGCTGATAAGGTATTTGATTGCCTGCATTTCAGTAGCAGATAGATAATTGGTTGGTATGGTTAGTAGCCTATGTTAGTTTTTTTTGGATTTTCTTGGTATATATGTTTTTATTTTTCTACTCTTATTACTAGACTAGCCTACTCCTATTTACATATCATAGGCTTGTACGTAGCTGTGTGGTGTGTTATCTGGCTACTTTTGGCATGGTTACCTTCCATTGGGCATCCCGCTGGTGGGCCGTGACATATCACATGCCCCTTTGCAGTGCAGCTTACTGGGGGTTTCCTAGCCTTATTTTGCACAGATATTTTTTGTAAGTTTTTAGGTCAGGAATTTGTCGTTCCTTTACCGTTTGGGCATTCCACAACTTGGCAGCCATTTCCAGCGTGCTTCTCTCATGAGCTTTTATTCGGCTTCTGGTCTGCTTTAGTAGTGGTGCATTATTTGCTCTAGTAGCCCTTTGTGGTTTTGTTAGAAGTTTACTGTTTTGACTATAGCTATATGCTAATGTTTTCAAATGAATTATTCTCCTATTTTCTAGTAGTTTCACTTTGGTTCTTTTGTGTATGTCATAGGTTGGGTGCAGCTTGTCTACTCTTAGACAGATTTTTAGGGCTCTGTTCTGCAGTTTTTTTTTGTTTTTTTTATATTTTTTTATTGAGGCTGTATTTATACTGTCCATAGCATATAAGCCTGGGTATTCAGGCTTGTTTTCAATGCTGGCCAGCTGTAGTGTTGGTGTTGTCTTATCACACAGTAGCTGCTGATAAGGTATTTGATTGCCTGTATTTCAGTAGCAGATAGATAGTTGGTTGGTCTGGTTAGTACTATAGTAGTCTATGTTAATTTTTTTGGATTTTCTTGGCATATATGTGCTTTATTTTTTCTACTCTTATTTCTAGACTAGCCTACTCCTATTTACATATCATAGGCTTGTACGCAGCTGTGAGGTGTGTTATCTGGGTGCTTTTGGTATGGTTACCTTCCATTGGGCGTCTCGCTGGTGGGCCGTGACATGTATCACCTGCCCTTTTGCGGTGCAGCTTAGTTGGGGGTTCCTAGCCTTATTTTGCACAGATATTTTTTGTATGTTTTTAGGTCAGGAATTTGTCATTCCTTTACTGTTTGGGCATTCCACACCTTGGCAGCCATTTCTAGCGTGCTTCTCTCGTGAGCTTTTATTTGGCTTCTGGTCTGCTTTAGTAGTGGCGCATTATTTGCTCTAGTTGCCCTTTGTGGTTTTGTTAGGAGTTTATTGTCTTGACTATAGCTGTATGCTAATGTTTTCAGATGAATTATTCTCCTATTTTCTAGCAATTTTACTTTGGTTCTTTTGTGTATGTCATAGGTGGGGTGCAGCTTGTCTACTCTGAGGCAGATTTTCAGGGCTCTGTTCTGTAGTGTTTGCAGTTTTTTTAGAAGTTCTTTCTTTGCACCCATGTAGTTTACATCTCCATAGTCAAAATAGGGTAGCACCATGCCCTTGAAGATTTTTATTGACATTTCTTGTGTCATGTAGTCTCTTAGCTTTGCAAATAGCCACAGTTTGTGGTTTACCTTTTGGACAATTTTGTTTATACATAGGTTGTAGTTTAGTTGGCTGTCCAACTCAAGGCCTAGGTATTTGTAATGGTCTACATTTTCTAGTGTTTGGCTTCCTAGCTTACAGTGTAGTTTTCTTTCTGGCATTTGTTTATGCGAGAAGAGAACTGTTTTTGACTTGCTTGTGTTGATGGTTATTTTGTTGGACTCACACCACTCATCCAGTTTTAGTAGGAGCTTGTTTAGTTTAGTTATTACCTCCTCTTCTGTGGTGCCGTTTGCATATATGACTGTGTCATCTGCATATAGTTGGAGGCATTCGGTTTGTAACCATTTTTCAAGATCGTTTATGTAGATTATAAAGAGCAGTGGCCCTAGCACTGACCCTTGGGGTACACCACATGTGACAGGTTGGTTGTCTGATAGTGTATTGTTTATTTTTGTTCTCTGTTGCCTGTCTTTCAGGTAGCATTTTATCCAGTCCATAGTGTTGGATTTTATGCCCATGGATTCTAGTTTTTCCAATAGTATGTTATGGTCTACTGTATCGAATGCTTTGCTGAAGTCAATGAAGGCTGCTCCAACTAATTGTTTTTGGTTCATTGACGCCAATATGTCATTTGTTAGGTTAGCTATTGTTTTAGATGTGGAGTGCAGTTTCCTGAAACCTCCTTGTCTTTCGTTTAGTATATTGTTTTTTTCCAGGTGTTCATTTATGTGTCTATGTAGCACTTTTTCAATGAGCTTGCCTGGGGTTTGAAGAATCGATATTGGCCTGTAGTTTCCCATGTTTTGTTTGTCTCCACTTTTGTGGATAGGGGTAATGGTTGCCATTTTCCAGGCTGAGATAAAATGCCCCTGTTCAAAGGAGATGTTGAATAGGTCGACTATAGTGGCTGGGATGGCTTGGAGTGCCTCTTTCAGCATTTTGGTTGGTATTTCGTCTATTCCACTTGGTTTATTTGTGTCTATGTCATTTATTAGTTTTTTTACTTCTATTATATCTGTTTTGCAGGTGGGGATTTCATTCTGCACAGTTCCTGATCTATTTTCCCACCTTTTTTTAAATTTTCCTGACAGCGTTTGTCCTATTGTGGCAAAGTGCGTGTTCAGTTTGTTTGCTGCATCTTTGTCTGAGAGTATTGTCCCTTCGTTATCTTGGAAGGTTGTGTGCTCTTCTTTGTTATTTTTGGGGAATAATAGGTCTACATTCTTCCAGAATCTGTTTGTATTGCTTCCCCAGTCTCTGTCCTGCTTTATTATGTATTTCTTTTTTGCTGTTCTCACAGCTTTGAGAGAGTGGTTTCTGGCAATATGGTAGGCCAGTTTGTCTTCTATAGTTTCTGTGAGCTTTGCTTTATTACCCAGTTTACTTTTGGCTATGATGAGCGTTAGCAGGTCATTGTCTACCCAGGGGTCCTGGTTTTTTTGTATTTTTATTTTCTGTGTTTGCAGTTTTTTTAGTAGTTCTTTTCTCGCACCCATGTAGTTTACATCTCCATAGTCAAAATAGGGGAGCACCATGCCCTTGAAGATTTTTATTGACATTTCTTGTGTCATGTAGTCTCTTAGCTTTGCAAATAGCCACAGTTTGTGGTTTACTTTTTGTATAATTTTATTTATACATAGGTTGTAGTTTAGTTGGCTGTCCAACTCAAGGCCTAGGTATTTGTAATGGTCTACATTTTCTAGTGTTTGGTTTCCTAACTTACAGTGTAGTTTTCTTTCTGGCATTTGTTTATGCGAGAAGAGTACTGTTTTTGATTTGCTTGTGTTGATGGTTATTTTGTTGGACTCACACCACTCATCTAGTTTTAGTAGGAGTTTATTTAGTTTAGTTATTACCTCCTCTTCTGTGGTGCCATTTGCGTATATGACTGTGTCATCTGCATATAGTTGGAGGCATTCAGTTTGCAACCATTTTTCAAGGTCGTTTATATAGATTATAAAGAGTAGTGGCCCTAACACTGACCCTTGGGGTACACCACATGTGACAGGTTGGTTGTCTGATAGTGTATTGTTTATTTTTGTTTTCTGTTGCCTGTTGTTCAGGTAGCATCTTATCCAATCCATAGTGTTGGATTTTATGCCCATGGTTTTTAGTTTTTCAGTAGTATTTTGTGGTCTACTGTGTCAAATGCTTTGCTGAAGTCAATGAAGGCGGCTCCAACTAATTGTTTTTGGTTCATTGATGCCATTATGTCATTTGTTAGGTTAGCTATTGTTTTTGATGTGGAGTGCAGTTTCCTGAAGCCCCCTTGTCTTTCGTTTAGTATATCGGTTTTTTCCAGGTGTTCATTGATGTGTCTATGTAACACTTTTTCAATGAGCTTGCCTGGGGTTTGAAGAATTGATATTGGCTTGTAGTTTCCCATGTTTTGTTTGTCTCCACCTTTGTGAATGGGGGTGATGGTTGCCATTTTCCAGGCTGAGATAAAACGCCCCTGCTCAAAGGAGATGTTGAATAGGTCTACTATTGTGGCCGGGATGGCTTGGAGTGTCTCTTTCAGTATTTTGGTTGGTATTTCATCTATTCCACTTGGTTTATTCGTGTCTATGTCATTTATTAATTTTTTTACTTCTATCATATCTGTTTTGCAGGTGGGGATTTCGTTCTCCACAGTTCCTGATCTGCTTTCCCATCTTTTTTTGAATTTTTCTGACAGCTTTTGCCCTATTGTGGCAAAGTGTCTGTTCAGTTTGTTTGCTGCATCTTTGTCTGTGAGCATTGCCCCTTTGTTATCTTGGAAGTTTGTATGCTCTTCTTTGTTATTTTTTGGGAATAATAGGTTTACATTTTTCCAGAATTTGTTTGTGTTGCTTCCCCAGTCTTTGTCCTGCTTTATTATGTATTTCTTTTTTGCTGTTCTCACAGCTTTGAGAGAGTTGTTTCTGGCGATGCGGTAGGTTAGTTTGTCTTCTATTGTTTCTGTGCGTTTTGCTCTATCACCCAGTTTACTTAGCTTTCATTGGATCGATTAAAAATATCTTAATGCGCGATTGAAGATGAAGATCTGAAGTATTTAATGTAACCTAAGAGCAATTTACGCTGAAAGTATTAAAACCAGAGATAATAGTGAAAGTTGGGATATTCTGAGTGTCAGTGCCAGTGTTAGCCTTACCAGATCATGGCCTCAAAAACTATTTTCGCAAAATAAATTCAAGAACTTCCAATTGGCTGATAAAAAAAAACCTGAACGTGAAATTGTAGAGAAAGATCTGAACTATTTAATAGAAACAAGATAAATTTGCTTTCAAAGCACCAAAAATCACAAATTACTGTGATAGTTAGGGTGGTTTTAATGTTGGCAAATTCAGTGCATTGTCAATGGCCGTGAGCAATCTTCATACAGAAAAAGTGAAATATCTCTTTGTTTGTTTGTTGTTGTTTTACGTCCTAGCAACATCCAAGGTCATATCAGGACGGGAAATATCTCTAAAACTACACCACTTAGAAACAAACTGCTTGGTACACCTATAGAAAACATATTCAACGAATAGATTATATTAAATTTATACGGTTAGGGTTGTGCATTTCTATTAATTTTGAATAAAATAAACATTTTGCACTGCGCATACCGGCAAACTCAATGCATTGTCAATGGCCGAGGGCAATCTTCATCCAGAAAAGGTGAAATATCTCTAAATCTACACCACTTAGAAACAAACTGCTTGGTACACATATAGAAAACAAATTCAACAAATAGATTATATTAAATTTATATGGTTAGGGTTGTGCATTTCTATTAATTTTTAATAAAATAAATGTTTTGCACTGCGCGTACTGGCAAACTCAGTGGCAGTGTGCATTCGATCTGCAGCCGAGCTGCTCGTGCATACACGATGTTTACAAACATTGAAATAGGTCTATACCCACAGACACCTCCTGGTTACTGCCTAATTCGATTAAGCCTTAAGTCTCAGTTATACCTCACAGTCACTGCCTAATTAAGCCGTGTTCACACCCACAACTTTAGGCCGTCTTAGATGAAGCGAACTAGATGAAGCGAACTAGTGGTGCGTTCACACACACCGACTTTTGAAAGTGTGTCGCGTTCACACACGCAGCACTTAGGCCAGCTTAAGGCGGAAGGAGATTTGTGCGCATGTGCGTTGCCACCAAAACAATATGGCTGACCACTTGTCCACCGGGTTGTTTCTGTTGTTTGGATCTCGCCGTACGTCAACCTCGCTCCGATTAGCCCGTTTACGAGCGAATGCGAATGTTGAACGGATTATGGATGGATCCCGCAGAAGGACGCAACGTTTTCTCCAATTTCAAGAGAATGAGCGTAGAGGTTTTGTGCTCCAACTCCTTACTATCATGCACCTGCATGCTGGCCCTGAGCGCTTTCTATGGATAAGGGAAAGGTAGGTAGCTACGCTTATACCAATATGCTTGGAAACGTTAAGATATTTGTCTTGTATGTTCCCTTCTCAGCACTGTTTATGTTTCACCTTTTGCGCCCAAAATGTACCTGGTTTCAGTGCTTAATAACATTCAGCTATATGACAGCTAGATGTGGAGACCAGTGCTAAGTTGTTGTTGTTGTTCACGATTTATACAGCCTATCATGGAGAAGCCTGAATAGGATTGTTTTGACCTACATGAGGGGCACTAGTTACCTACATCTTCTCACCTATCACACTTTTTCCAGGTCCAGCCATTGGTGGTCTCACATTGTCAATGTGACATTCGGGGAGAACGAATGGCTTGCCAACTTCAGAATGCGCAGGGAGACATTCCACCATCTGGTCGATCAACTGAGAGTCCATATAGGGCGTGTCGACACACGTATGAGAAGGTAATGCTCAATTGTAGGTTGTCCTACTGGTTGCGTTCTTTGAATTACTATATCTCTGAAAATCTCCGTTGAACCTTAAAATTGTTGCAAACTAAAGTGACCTTGATTATACGTCTAAATTTTTTATCATGACCGGACGTATTGATTCTTAATGGTTATGTGGATTTCGGGACTCATTTCAGATGCATTGCCGTTGAAGTTTGTGTGGCAGTGACTCTGTGGTTGCTGGCTACAGGATCGGGGTATCGAGGCATGGGGCATCTATTTGGTATCGCTAGGTCGACATGCTGCAAAATTTTCCAGGAAACCTGCGCTGTCATCGTCCAGGTTCTGCTCCCCAAGTACATAAAAATGCCAAGTGCTGCTCGACTGAGTGAGATCATTGAGGGATACAAAACTAAATTTGGGTTCCCGAACTGTGGAGGGGTTATTGATGGCATGCATATCCCCATTATTGCACCGCAGTGTCACCACACCGACTACCATAATCGAAAGGGGTATTATTCTATTGTGGCTCAGGTTGTGTGCGATCATGAATACCAGGTTCTGAACAATGCAGCCGGTTGGCCAGGTAGGGTG